>SJYV01002568.1:559067-634067 GCA_006410875.1 Neotragus pygmaeus
ACAAGCTGGAATCAAGATTGCCAAGAGAAACATCACTAACCTCAGATATGCAGGTGACACCACCCTTATGGCAGAAAGTGAAGAAGAACTGAAGAGCCTCTTGATGAAAGTGAAAGAGGAGAGTGAAGATGTTGGCTTAAAACTCAACATTCAGAAAACTAAGATCATGGCATCCGGTCCTGTCACTTAATGGCAAATAGATGGGGAAACAATGGAAACAGGGAGAGACTTTATTTTGGGGGGCTCCAAAATCACTGCAAATGGTGACTGCAGCCATGAAATTAAAAGATGCTTGCTCTTTGAAAGAAAAGCTATGACCAACCTAGGCAGTGTATTAGAAAGCAGAGACATTACTTTGCCAACAAAGGTCCGTCTAGTCAAGGCTAGTAGTCATGTATGGATGTGAGAGTTGGATGATAAAGAAAGCTGAGCACCAAGGAATTAATGCTTTTGAACTGTGGTGTTGGAGAAGACTCTTGAGGGTCCCTTGGACTGCAAGGAGATCCAACCAGTCCATTCTAAAGGAGATTAGTCCTAAATATTCATTGGAAGGACTGATGCTAAAGCAGAAATTCCAATACTTTGGCCACCTGTGAAGAACTGACTCATTTGAAAAGATCCTGATGCTGGGAAAGATTGTAGGGAGGAGGAGAAGGGGAAGACAGAGGATGAGATGGTTGTATGGCATCACCAATTCGATGGACAGGAGTTTGAGTAGGCTCCGGGAGTTGATGATGGACAGGGGATCCTGGTGTGCTGCAGTCCAAGGGGTCACAAAGAGTTGGACACGACTGAGTGACTTAACTGAACCGATCCGTTTTTTCAGCCCAGATTATCTGTAATCGGAAGAACTGTTAAATTGACTTCACTATTACTTGGATAAGGTAGCAGGTGTCCAGTGAAGAGTGAGTTTTGGCCCACACTGTGCAGCAGCACAGTGTAGAGGGAGTCATGTCATTGTACACAAACAGTGGCCATCTTTCCTCTCCTTAGACTTTCACACTGATGTTTCTTGAGACAAATTTGAATTGACGTTTTAGAGTTTAGTTTGCTCTTGTGGAAGTGTTTTCATTGTATAGCATTTAGAGAGGTGACCTTTTTGGGTGGTACTGTGAGAAAAAGGGTGATTTTTTTTTGCAAGTTTGAAAATGTTTTTGAAACTCAAGATTATGTAACAGGAGCACAGACTCCAGGTTAGAACCTTCACATTGGTGATCTTGAGCAGGCTGCTTTACCTTTCCCTGCCTACCTTTCTTTAATTAAGAAAAAGAGATTAAGAATAGTATTTGTCTCATAGAGTTGTAAGGATTGAATTGTTTAGTACATGTAAACACTTAAAGCAGCATCCTGCATGCTTAATCAGTTACTCTTCAGTTCAGTTCAGTTCAGTCGCTCAGTCGTGTCCTACTCTTTGCGACCCCATGAATCGCAGCACGCCAGGCCTCCCTGTCCATCACCAACTCCTGGAGTTCACTCAGACTCACACCCATCAAGTCNTTGGTCATAACTTTTCTTCCAAGGAGTAAGCGTCTTTTAATTTCATGAAATATATATTAAAACGTAATGTGTATGTATATATAATTTCAGAACACAGCTTGTCCACAGCCAGGGGGGCATTTTGGTGGTTGTTCGGTTGCTAGGTTGCCCAACTCTTTGTGACCCAGTGGACTGCAGCACACCAGGCTTCCTGGTCCTTCAGTATCTCCCAGAGCTTGCTCAAACTCATGTCCTTTGAATTGGTGATGCCAGCCAACCGTCTCATCCTCTGTCGCCCACTTCTCCTCCTGCCCTCAATCTTTTCCAGCATTGGGGTCTTTTCCAGAGTTATCTCTTCACATCATGTGGCCAAAGTATCAGGGCTTCAGCTTTGGCCCTTCCAGTGAATGTTCACGATTGGATTTCTTTTAGGCTATATGTCAGAGTGGGTGCACATCACAGGCCATGGAATCAGAATGCCTAAGACTTACTGAGTAGCCATGAGGTCTTATGTGTCTCCACATCTGTAAATGGCAGTACCTTCTCCAAGGGTGATGTTAGGACTATAAAAGGTAATATATCAGACATTTGGCAGGTATCAGACACTCAACAAAAATTAGCTAGTCTTGTTATTTGTATGTCCATTAGATAAAACATTTTCTAGTAAGATTTCATCAAGCCAATAAGAGGGTCTGTGAGAATCATGAGGAAGAGCTTATATAAATATCGATATGTATGAAAAGATAATGTTTTTCCAGGGTAAAAAGCGCTTTTAACAATTTAATATGCATCGGAGAAGGCAATGGCACCCCACTCCAATACTCTTGCCTGGCAAATCCCATGGATGGTAGAACCTGGTGGGCTACAGTCCATGGGGTCTCTAGGAGTTGGCCTTCACTTTCACTTTCATGCATTGGAGAGGGAAATGGGAACCCACTCCATTGTTCTTGCCTGGAGAATCCCAGGGACGGGGGAGCCTGGTGGGCTGCTGTCTCTGGGGTCACACACAGTCGGACACGACTGAAGCGACTTAGCAGCAGCCAACTCATACTGTATATGATGTTATAAACTTCATTTTGTTTAGTGTTAGGCTTTTCTTAACTTTCATATATTTCTTATTAATATGATTATGTCCACTTAGTGATAAAATATATAAGTATGTTATTAACAGTTGGGGAGAAATAAAAAGTCATTTCTCCTCTGACCACACTAGGGGGCACTAGACGTCCGCCCAGGGGGCCTTCTAACCAACAGCCTGCTTGCTGGTTCTGAGTGTGGAGGGGTCAGGATTGCACTGGTTCTTTGTAGGTCTCTCTGTTCAGATGTTCAGAGGTCAGTGTTCCAGATGCTTCTCTCGTGCCTTGTCAGGCTGGATTTTCTATGTCTTTGCTTCACTCAGTGAGTAGGACATTGTGCTCAGACTGTGATAGTCTTGATCTTGGCGGATAGTACAGGCACAGTAGCGTGATGGTCTCCTAGACTTGTACACTTAACTCCTGCCCACCCTAGATTGCAGTTCCACAGTGTCCTAACATTGGTTACTATCCACATTTAACCTACAATAAATTCAGATTTCTCAGTTTTGCTTTTTTGTGTAATCTGCCAATAATTGTGATATGTGATGTGATGTGAAGTCGCTCAGTCGTGTCCAACTCTTTGCGACCCCGTGGACTGTAGCCTACCAGGCTCCTCTGTCCATAGGATTCTCCAAGCAAGAATACTGGAGTGGGTTGCCGTTTCCTTCTCCAGGGGATCTTCCCGACCCAGGGATTGAACCCAGGTCTCCCGCATTGGAGGCAGCCGCTTTAACCTCTGAGCCACCAGGGAATTGTGATATAGTGAAAGTGAAAGTGAAGTGGCTCAATCGTGTCTGACTCTTTGCGACCCCATGGACCATAGCCTACCAGGCTCCTCCGTCCATGGAATTTTCCAGGCAAGAGTACTGGAGTGGGTTGCCATTTCCTTCTCCATGTGATACAGTATCTGACATGTATGCAGTATTAAAAATAGCTTCCAAAGCATATAGTAAACATTACTTCCTTTAGTCCTATAAGAACCTATTATTTGGCTCATTTTGTGGCTGAGGAGACAAATGCAGCGCTGTTAAATGATATTTCTGAAGTTTAGGCCTCCCCTTGCTAATTACAGACCTGTAATGCAGCTCTCTGCCTCCGTCCGTCCGGTTTCCTCATCTCAGTGGGTAGCTTGCATTTGTGTTTTTTGCTAGTTCTGCTCTGGGAGCTACCCCTGGAGTCTGAGGCACTAGAGGAATTAGAAGACCTCCCAGTGAGTGGCACACTCACCTCCTTTTGTTGGGTTGCGGCTCTGACTATTACATGTATGGATTAGAGAAAAGATGAAAGTGGGAACACGAGAAACGTCGTTTCCTTTCTGTTAATGTAAATATAGATTGGGGCCACGTAAACTTTTTTCCTCTGCCAAGAGATGAATCCTTTCATAAATAGTTGAATCTTTTACCCAGCCTTTCCCACTTGGTCCTTGGGAGCCTTGGACCCAGACTCAGGACTCCTTATTTCTTCCCATCAGCTGGTGTGCACAAACCAGTCCTGTTGCAAAGTGAATCCCCTGGGAAACCCAGAAACAACAGAAATGAGGAATTGAAAACAACTTACAAAATTTTTGTCGTTCAGTGTAATGAGCTTCCTCTCCTCTTTTTTTTTTTTCCTCCTGATAAAATTCTAAATTAAACATCTCTGACTTTTGGTCACTCTTGGCCAAGCCTCAGTCTTTGCAGTGGACCCAGCCATGTTTATGCAGGGGCTCCAGCCCAGAGCAGTGTGTCAGAGCCACGCAATGTAGAAGGGGCAGGAAGTGCGGCAGGAGGCAGACCCGAAGGGGCTAGAACAGGACGTTCTTGAGCCATTGCTGAAGGACCTGCTTTATGGCCATTTTCAAGCCATGGTACTCTACCCCTGGGTCTTCCTCACCCAACTCTGAACCCTGTTGATTCATTCCTTTAGCATTTATCGAGCCTCTGGTAAGGTGGGCATTATACTTGTCTTTATAGATATGAAAATGACTGAGACCATCTCTGACCTCAAGTGGCTCCCAGTCTAACAGGGGAGACAGATACAGATATGGAAAGATGCTCACACTCTGGTAGTGGAGACAGCAGGTGTGCCCAGGGCGCATGGTGTTTGGAGGACTGCACACCTGACTGACTGGTTGGGCAAGACTTCTTCCCGAGGTGCTGCTCGGGCTGAGGTCTGAAGCATCCCCAGGCACGTGAATGAACGTGTGTGTTGCGGAAGGGAGCTTGGGGACAGTACAGGGCATGCCGATGCACAGCGATGTGCGTGCTCCTGGGTGGCAGCTGGCTGTGTTCTGCTCTGGTATCTTGAACATCCTTGAGATGCTGGAAATTCTCCTTTGAAAAGAAATTAACTTCTCGGGTGTATTCTCAGGGTTCCACTGACAAGGCATGCCAGTAGGCTACAAGGGAAGGACATGCTGTTCCTGTGCACTTCAGCTGGCTGTGCAGCGTTGCTCTGTCGGGCCCTGGGTCCGAGCCGCCGTTGACAGATCGTTACGGCAGTCTCAGCCCCAGGGCCCACAGCCTGGGCCAGGTTCTCACTCCTGCACGAATGTGGCGAAGCCAAGGAGCATTTGCCCTGCCTGCATCTGATTGGAATTGCAAGTTTATGTTTATTACTGGGTTCTCTCCTGAGTAGCTGCCAGCAGCGTCAGCAGTGGGCTGACTACGGCAAGCGTGTGGGGAGTTGGAAGCCCTGCCAGAGAACACCAGGCCTGCTTGGTTTTATGTGGCTGCAGCTGTGACTCTTACATGTGTGACACTTTTAAAACGAGGGGATAGAAAACATGAAAAGTCATTACTTTTTCAAAAATGTAAATACTGGCTATTTACTGCCCCGTTCTACTTTTAAAATCTGTCATCTAGCTTATTTATTGAAATAATTGAATTTAGACATTTCTGAGGCCACTTTTAAGATTTCAGATCTCTGGGTCCAGATCTTAATTTTGACTCACTCCCAACCAGTTTCAGGTTATGCTGTAGTTGTTTTGTTGTTGCTGTCATATAAAAAGTTGGCCATACTTCACGACGATTTCCTGTTATAGAATTTCTACACTGACATTTTCCTGCAGATATCTTCTGGTGGCTGAGTGTCTTTACTCATGGTGATCATGCTCTTCACATGTACTGAACATCCACTTGACAGATTGTCGTGGTTTTTGAGCAGAGGTGCCTGTTCAGAGTCCTGTCGCGTGTGCGTGCAGACTGTGTTGGCCTGTATGTCGCCTCTGTTTATTCCTCTGTGAGTGAACTCCGTGACAACTCCCTCAGGCTTGTGTGCAGTTTTAGTAAGTGCATGTGATTATATAGCGTACAGTAACGCACTGAGCACCTATTATATTCCTGCCTTACAATAAGTGCTTTATATGTGGCGCCTCATCTAATCCCCCCCAAATCCAGTGACACAGGTGCCCCTCTTCCCCCATCTCAGAGACGACGAAACGAAGGTGCTCAAGAGGTTAAGTTGCTTCCGAGGGCTGAGGTGGTAATGCAGGGCAGTGGGATTGGGTTCTGGACTGTCTGAGCCTGGGGGTTCAGGCCTGTGCTCGTGGGACACATGTCAGACCCGCTTTATTCACAGCACGGAAGCCCCTTTTTTACCTGCAGAATTGGCAGGCCGCTCAGCCAGCCAGCCTGTAGGACCACGAGTTAAGCACCCTGAAGAGAGCAGTTTTAGACCCTGTCGGCGTCTGGGGCAGGAGGACGTCTGTTTCTCCCGGAGCTGAGGTGGGTCTGGCTCTCCTCCACCCCGCTAGCGCGCCGCGTGGCGCTTCTTGCTGACCATGCTTGGTGCTGCCCTGCGTTGGTGGCGCTGGTTGCGCGGTCAGGCCTCCTGGTGGTTTGCCGCGTGAAGAGTTACTGCTCTATATACCAGGAGAGTCTCTTAGCTGGAGCCACACGTGCATGTGGTTTTATAATGCTAATATTTTCTGTCTTTAATATGTGCATATGATTCTACTGGGGCAATTTGTCTTCACAATGATACAAATACTTGTAAGCAATAATGATTTTTTTCTTCACCGCCTTTAGTCATCAGTTAGCCAAGCTGGATGAATATTTGTCTCATCTTTCTTTATGAAGCGGAAGGCGCTGGAATGCAAGCATTCTATAGTGGCTTATGTGGTTTCCTAGGTGCTGTGTGTTCTGTGGCAACATGATGGCCTATATATTTCAGAGAAGAAAGAGTGAGAGGGAGGAAGCCGAAACCCTGTTGAAGCAGTGTGATGTGGTGGGAAATTTAATAGCCACAAAGATTAACTGGCTAAGTCTAAGGAAATAGCTATCATTTGTCAGTGAAGTTTAAGGTGTGAAACTCTCGTATGCACAATATTCAATGACTTTGCTGTGCCGGACTCGTAAAGCCAGCATCTTCTGGTGCTTTTCTTTTTCTTCCTGTAAAATTATTTTTGAGTAGATGCAAAATGAAGCATTTTTAAGTGGCTGTGATTTTTTTAAAGTTTTTGTGATTCGTTTTTTCTCAAAATTTATATTATCCACAAATTTGCTAAAAAGAAATATCTTTTATTATGCAGATGTTTGGTTCTGAGCTCTGATAGTAAGAATTTGGATACTGAGGGCTATCTCATTATCTGAAATTGCTTGCTTGCTAAATTTCAGATAATGAGGACAGATATGTATATATATATATATCAGGAAAATGGATATACATCATTTTAGTTTCTGAGTTCTAATTGTAAGGGATACTTTTATATCAGAATTTCTCAGTCTGGCACTGTTGACATATCAGACTGGATAATGTTTTGTTGTAGAGGACTGTCTTGGACATTGTAGGATGTTTAGCATCGTCCTGGCCTCTACCTGCTAAATACTAATAGTATGTCTCCCTTCCCCCCCAGCACTTGTAACAACCAGATTGTCTCCAGACATTGTCAGGTTACTCTGGGCGGGGGAGGGGGGGGATCACCCTCAGAGGATGCCCAGGTTGCCCCCTCTATTGCCACTACTGTATACCATTGCACACCTAAATTTGTAGATAATGTGCAACTCAGAAGAGGAGCTAAGACTGTTAGAGCCACTTAGAGGTACTTCCTGAATTGGATGGTGATGACTTTTAAGAAAGAAAAATAGTAACTGAAGAGAGGAAGAGATTGCCTTTAGAAGTTAAGCACAAAAAGGCCATTAAAATTTTCCCATAAAAAACACTGTCACATATTAAACTTCATGGTTATGTGGCGGCTGTACTCTTAGGCGGCCGTGTACTGCCTCTTCCATTGTCTGTTCTCTGAAAATCAGCAGCAGTGCTTATGTATAGGCACCGTGAAGTAGTTTCAGATCACCAGCTCGTTCTTCCTTGCTGGTGACAGGTAAGCCTCAGCCAGCCCTTCTTTTCCGTACTCTGAAGCACTGAGGTGGTCGCCAGGCTGGAATCAATCGGAGGACACGCCTCTGAGCTCTTCCAGCACCTGCGCACGGGCCGCCTGTGCCCCTGTGCTTGGCCTTTGTGCTGGTTTGGTAGGTGGTGTCCCCTCCGGGCCGCGTCTGCAGCAGCATCCTCGTTTTCCTCTACCTTCCCTCACACTTTCTCTGCTAGTCCCGCAGAGTCAGGGCGGACTAATGACTTCTGAAACGCGTTGTTGTTCTCATCCCCGTCCTGAGAGCTTTCTGCTTGGAAGGCGTTTATCTGTGTTACTGCTCTGTTTCATTTCCACCGTTTTGTGAGGTTCACAGTGTCAGCTGCATGCATACTAAAGAAGCTATCCTGTTAGTTTGGAAGCAACTGGAATGTGAGGCTGTTGACTTTTATTTTCCTCCCTTATGACACCAGTGTCCATTTTAGTTATATGGGGACAGAATTAGTCTGACTAAATGGCTGCACCTCCCCAGTAGCCTTGCTGTACCACTGATACTCTCAGATCTTTAGACGTTTCTTTTGATATACATACATGGAGACACTCTACTGAAATATAAATGTTCATCCTGTTTCATATCTGAAAAGCATCATATAACTAAATTTATAACTTAGATTTTTAGCGAACACTTTTTTCCTCAGTTGTATCATTATGCATACTTTTATATTGTTGATGCCTCTTCCTAATTAAGTAATCAACATGTGAATCTGATACACAGTAATTTTGACCAAAAACTTGCTTTATGTTCCAAGATGTTGTGCTGTTTTATGCTCTGACCATCATATCTTTAGCACAGAAATAGTAATTATAAATAAAATTTATTTTTTCTTACGTTGTCATTTTGGAGCTATGACATTTAGTACCTATAAATTTAGTTATATTGAAATTTCCACTGAATCTTTTCTAGAATTAAGTTCATATATCTTAGGAACTAGCAGAGAAATTTTCCCTCAGGGTATGCCGGGAGAGGAGCAAGTAGTTTTGATAATGAAATGAGACCTTACAGGAATATTTCTAGAGCAGCTATAATAANGTTATATTGAAATTTCCACTGAATCTTTTCTAGAATTAAGTTCATATATCTTAGGAACTAGCAGAGAAATTTTCCCTCAGGGTATGCCGGGAGAGGAGCAAGTAGTTTTGATAATGAAATGAGACCTTACAGGAATATTTCTAGAGCAGCTATAATAATTCAAATGAGAATTGAAGAGGAGGGAAAAGATAATCTTTTTTTTTCTCTTGAACATCAGTGTTTTGGGTAATGATGGCAGCAGAAAGCTAAAGGACTGTTCTGTCTGTGTCTGTGTTTTTTTTTTTTTTCTTTGTATTACTTTGAACTATCTATTTTAATCTGATTTGGAACCAAAGTAATGAAAATATGATTTTTGTTTTCATGGTAGGAGATGGAATAAACTGAGGCTGAAGGACAAAGAGAAGAGTTTGAGGCTTGAAGATGATTCTGAGGAGAGCGATGCTGAATTTGACGAAGGTTTTAAAATGCCGGGTTTTCTGTTCAAAAAGCTTTTTAAGTATGTGCCATGTGTTCCTTCCTTTACATCTGTCGTCAAGCCATTGTGTTCAAATTAATGTTTCAGGAACTCCATAGCGTTTACCTGTGGGCCCTGAGGATGCTGGCCGCAGCTTATTGTGAATACGGTTACTGTCAAATGAGGTTTCAGCCACATGCTGTTCGTTAAAGTTAGATGATAATAAATTGACTAAAGTGTGCGTTCATTGTGTTTATAAACTTATAAATTCATGTGGACCTGTATCAGCAGACTACAAACAACACTTTAAAAGCTATTTATATCCAGTTATTTTGTTGTTGTTTTTAAGGGACCAAATCTCTAATTTCTTAAATCAGATTAATTAAGAAGAATTCCTTATTAAAATCAATATTGCAGAGGTCTTATACTTCTGTGTTGAAATAAAAAACTTCGTAGAGATTATTTTTTTGAGTATCTTGTATTGTACCTAAGGGTATAATACTTTTGAGCTGACCAGATGTGTATCTAAGTATTTCCTGTAGATGTTATTCTTACATCAAAAGGGAAGATGTAGACAAACACCTTCAGGACTGAGTTTCTACTTGAAACTGTGTTTTACATGTGAAGTGGCCCAGGGTTGCAGATAAATGGATGCCCTGTGGTAGATGTGTGTCCATAGCCTACAAGGTCCGGCACAGTCTCCGTGATGAATGTAAATACTGAGCCAGGTTCACAGTCTCATCCCTCCTGGGATTTACTTAACAAGGTACTTTAGGAAAGCTTCCTCGATGCATATAGGACGTTAAAGCGTTAAGTAACTTCTTTCTGTCTCTTGTATCATCACTTGGTGGTTGGGTGCAGGATGTAAACGTCCTTCTTTGAGACACTTAGGTTTAGTCTCCTTCATAGATTCAGCTGATAGCCATGCCTGAAACTTGTGCAAGATGTCTACTTAAAAAGAGCCTACTTTTTATATTTCCTCTCAAAGAGCTTTTATTATAATTTTAACTTTTCTCTAGAGGGTGGAGGGGACAGAGGGAGCAGTTATTTTACCCCGATAAGCATATAGCAAGCTGGATCCTACTAAAGATGGGAAGTGTCTTGGTTGGATTGCTACACTGGATAGAACTATAAAGAACTGTAGGGAATCTCTCCTAATTTTGGGGGATGTTTTATAGCCCGGCTACTTTGGCTGTTGCTTTTCCCAAATGAAAGTTAACTATGGAAAGATAAATAGAGATAATACTTATTGGCAACTCTTTTCATCTTCTCTAAAGTGATTTCTTACTAAGAAACAGGCCAAAGAGTATCTGTGTTGTACTAGCAGAAGGAATGCCCAGGTTACAGATTAATTTAATGAAGACAGGATAATCTACATGAGTATTAAGTGATTGCGTTTTTGTCTAAATGTGGGACTTTCTAGCAAAGAAATTTCAGTTAATAGAACTAAACTTTACTTACTATTAAGAGTGTATCAAATTCAGTGTATTGACTGTTAACCTTATTGAAGTTAATGTAATATATGTTTAAAAAAATTTTGTCTCAATTGCACATTCCTTGAAAGTATTTTTTCATTTTTCATCTCTCAAAAGCAGAATTTTAAATATTTCATAAATGTTACAAAACTTCTGTTTCTTTTATTCTGCTATATGAAAAAAAAATGTAATATCATTGGCAGAGTCTCCATTTTTCTTTCATGATTAAGTTTTAGCCAGGCCAGTTTAATTTTAAACTGTAGATATATTTTTACTGTATTTACCACACTCTGTGGAATGAAATTAATAGGATATATTTGAACACAAAGGAGTCAGCAGATACTGTTACCTATTTAAGTGCTATTTTCTGCACCATCCTGGTTAACTTTTAAAATTGTTTTGAAAATTTGCCCAGCAAATATATTTGACTCTGTGATTTAACAATCAAGTGACAAAATTAAATCTTTTGACCTTACTTTTAGCCACACTAGTAAGTGCAGTCCTGGGTGAATGTGACAGTGCCAAGATACACCAGTTATCTGTGGTTCTTTTCTGGTGCTTCAGTCTCATGGGGGAAGCAGAGTATAGTAATTTTGTTACTCTTTTACAGCAGATTGTAAAAATCTTGAACTTTTCCTGAAGAGGAATTTTTTATGTTTTCATAACAGTTCTGAAAACTGAATTCCACAGCCTGCTTTCATTTAAAGTATGCAATTGTTTTACAGTGTTTTATTATTAAGGAAATTAAAGCAATAAAACCCGAGTCAGTTAGTGACACTGCTGGAATCAGAACCCAGGTCCCGGAAGTGCTCAGCCATTGATACGTGCCTACCATCCAGGGTGCTGATGCAGCCCAAGGGCCTTCGTAGAAAGAGGGATCTGTTCTGGGCCATCTTTGCACAGTGTCCCCAGGCGTGGTTGGCGATTTCCATGTAGTCATGTGACTCACAAGGCTGCCTAGTGGCTGTTTTTCCGTATGTCATTTCTTTAGTGTTGATCAGCCTCTTACACATGCAGCCATGTGCTGTTTGAACGCAGAATGAGGAGACGTTGAGCAAGCACACTGGCTCTGCCTCTCGCGGGTCACCTGGAATCTGGACCGCCTGACGCCCTCTGGATACCACGCGGGTCACCCTCTTGTTCTCCTTTCGTTGTTCCTCGACTGTCCCTCTCCAGGTTCTTTCTGTTGATTGGCCCCAAACAGAGAGGGATTGGAGCCACGCTGGGTGGAGATGGTTTCGTGCCGTGGGAAGGCACTGGACTGGCCACCGGGATGTTTTGGCCCCTGGCCCCTGTCCTTCCCAGAGGAGCTGGCCCCCTAGTTTTGTGCCTGAGTAAGAGGAGGCTGGTTGACTGGAATTTAGGGGATTGTGAACGTACATCAGTTTTTGGGGGAACTTTTTGGACTAGACTTTCTTCCACAGCTGATTTTCAGAATACTGGGGGAAAGTTAATGATGACATACTTACTGAGAGAAGAGTGAATAAAACTAGTTTCCCAGCGACTGAAATCCGTGAGAGTTTAGGTAGAGATACCATGTACCAAAGAGTAAACACGGGCAGTGAAACAGCAAAACCGCCTTCTTCTAGGGTAGCCGCCTCGCCAGCCTCGGTATTTTCTTTGAGGGGGAGGGGGGCGGAATCTTCAGCTTTCACTGTCTTTTAAGTGCTTTTTCCTTTAGGTTTTAAACTTGGCATGTAATCTTCATGCCATTCCATAGTGTTAGATCTTTCATTCTCAGAAATGCGTTTTGCTTTGTTCCTTTTCAACCTTCACATTTAGATTATTGAATTAAATATACCATCGATGGGAAAGGGTAAATCCCAACTCTTTTCTTTCTGTTTGACTTGTACTTATTTAAAATCAAGCTTAAAATTTACTTATTTAAAATTTTAATGGCTCTGGCCTTTGTATCTATGATAAAGTCACTGAATCAAGTTCTGCTTTAAAATATTAAAAGACCTTTTGTGTTTTTGAGCCTTTAAACCCTTTTTTGTTTTTCTTTTCTTGCCTCTGCTAGTAATAGGACAGACTCATCTGTTATGTACTAATTTTGTGATTAGCCCTATTCTTTAGACTTGTTGATGGCCTTAAAATTTAATTTTTCCTATAAAAAGATAATATGATTACCAAGTGACTTTTCAACAGTATATACTGTAAATTGTAGTCTTCTCTGTCTTGCTTTTTTATGCTGTTCAGATCGGAAAAGTAAATGTTAATGCATCTTTTCACAGAAAAATTACTATAACTTTATATAACTAAAAACATTTGAGTTTTTTTTTTCAGGAAGATAGTGAATAAAAGATAATAAGTTTATGCTTGTTTACCAGGCTATTTCTAATGTTGAAAAAGAAATGAAATAGTCCCTAATTACCCTATCTATCAGTTTAATTAGAAATGTGTTAATGTTCTGTAAAGAAAAATGTGTGATTTTATGCTTTAGGTAATCAAAAATGTATGACCTTATGAATATGATACTCTTGCAAAACACACATCCGGCATGTTGCTCTGACTGGTGCTAGAACCTCGCTGCATGATTAATTCATGAGTGCTTCTGTTGCGATCTGTGTCACCCACCATTTGCCGTTCTCCTTTTCTTGCTTGTGCTTGCTGCTGTAGGTACCAGCAGACAGGTGTTAGGTGGCTGTGGGAATTACACTGCCAGCAAGCAGGAGGCATTCTGGGAGACGAGATGGGATTGGGCAAGACCATCCAGATAATTGCCTTCTTGGCAGGCCTGAGCTACAGCAAGATCAGGACTCGCGGTTCAAATTACAGGCAAGTGCTCCTCTGCAGACTGTCAGTCTGTGGAGCTCAATTAATATTTCATCAGATGTATTGCTGTGGAGGAGGGTCTTGTGAATTATTGATGACATTTCAATTACAATATTCCTTTAATTCTTTTAGTGGGGGACATCAAAGGAAAATTTTTACGAGACAATGGAGCTGTAGGGCAGGAGAAATTAAACATGTAACACTTTTAATGAATTCCAGGCACTGATGCTTCATTTTGCAGATGAGCCCCACTAGATATTTTGGGTCAATACAGTGTCTAAGGTCAGCTTCTACAAATGGATTGTTTACAAACTCAATTATGTTAATATCAATAGTTTACACAATATGGAATTTTAAATTAGACATAATACCTTTAGTTCCATTTATTAAATTTTACATTAAAATACTTGTTTTGGCAGGAGACCAGGTGAGCATTACAGTAAGTACAAAGTCTATTCATGGGGAAAGTTGAATCTTTGGAGGATTTCTTTTATAATCATTGTGCATGATAGCATTTGTAGATAGTACTTTTTTTTTTCGAATGACGTTACATACTTGTCTGCTCACTATGCTTTCTCCCTACTCTCCCAGTCTTTAAGAATTTTATATAAATTTGAAAGTCAAAGTCTAAATAATAGAAATAGAAAATGGTAGAAAACTATTTTTTAGTTGTAATCTTTATTTTCTTTAGGATTCAAATAAACAATTAAAACTTTAATCTTCTGAAAGAATAAACATTTAAACTATGCTTGTTCTTTGTGGTGGGACTGAAATAGTTTATCTTGAAATCCAGTGAGCATTTCCGTATTTAAGCTGTAAGTTGACTTCTGTAAATCAGTAATGGTAGATGAATTATGTAAATCAATTAATGCTAGATGAATTATGTGGAATATCTAATTTTAAACACAGATAATCCAATAGTTCCTTGGATTCTAATAGGCTTTACCTAATGAGTAACAGCAAGATATTTACCAGACATTTATGTCGTAGAAACCCCAGGCAGTCCCAGGATGTGATTTGATGGCCCCTTTAAAAGAGTGTTAGCGTGCCTGAAGGCGGCCACAGCAGAAAACCACTGTCCAAACTCTGGCTCATCAGCAGAGAAATGCTTACTGGAACGTTGTGTGTGTTGTGGATTAAGTTGCTTTAGTCGTGTCTGATTCTTTGCGATCCTGTGGACTGTAGCCCGCCAGGCTCCTCTGTCCGAGGGATTCTCCAGGCAAGAATATTGGAGTGGGTCAAATACAAACCGTAAAGTGTTAAGTAAAGCACTTTTTATTTTAATCTTCAGAGTTATTTGCTTTGTTTTTATTCCTTACTCTTGTCATTAATTTAGCAGATCAACACATCCCATAGGATGTTTTAGAAATACTTACACAGTTGTAGGAAGGGGAACATATATTGGGAGATTTTTAAATATTAAATGTTCTGTTGTTACTACAATAAAGTGTTGAAGCAGAGTTTTGTTCTTCCGATATTGAAATTCTGTTACGTTTCATGTGAAAACATTCCATCCCAATAGTTGAAAATGGGCATTTAGTGTTTTCTTACCTAGGTATATCGTTAATTTACTGTTTATAAAATGCTTTCTCTGTTCTAAGCAAGCTGTTCGTTGGCTTGCCGCTGTATTTCTCGTTTGCTTTGGTTGGGTTTTGATGACTAGAATGCCCCAAGCTGCCCCAGATAGCTTCTAAGACTTTCTTTCTTTCCTTAAATGATTTCTGGGGTTTTCTTACTTCCCATCTCTTTTCTTCCCTTCTTTTCCTGTTATCATGAAACTTGTGTGGGGTCTAATACGCCAGGCCTGGGAAACCTAAAATCATCCCTGCCGGGTAGTTTTGATTGAAAAATTAAAACGTGTTCTTTTGAGTGGTGACAATCCAACTAGGAGTGAACTGTGGGCTAATAATGAGCAGCAGCTGTAATCAATTAACTATCAATGTGCATCTCCTTTTTTCCATAATGAAGTAGTGTGGCATGTTGGATTATAGCCCAGATCATCTTTATTAAGATAGTATTGGTAGAAGTGGCTTCCCAGAATGCAGTTACACATCAGCCAAGCAGCAGGTCTCTGTGAACAGAGGCATTCAGAGGGCTTGGTCCCCTCTCTGTGCATGTGCCAGGGCAAATTGTATAACATTTTTTCTCACAGTTTTATAGTATGTCCTCCTTTGAAATTAGATGAATTTGGAGTCTTCCTCTAGGTTTATGTCCTAAAGAGAAATAGTTGGGTATATAGTGAAACCAAGCTCTGCATGAGCCAGCATTGCTTCATGGGCTGTGTAAATTTCCTCTGCACTCTTGCAAGCTGTAGATTTGGGGGCTTTTATTTGAAAGGTGTTAGTATTATAATTTTAAGGTCAAGGATCCTGAAACCATGGATGTCTCTGGGATACCAAGAAGGAACTTAATGGTAAAAAGAAGTCTTTGATTTTTGTTTCTTTAATGTGTTTTATATGTAATGTCTTTTTAAAAGAGGGAAAAGCTTGCTTACCGTGGTTAATAAAAGTCTATACTGGTTGTCTTTCCAGTTCATAATGTATGCACGATATCCTTTTCTCTTTGCCATTCATATTATAATGATAGGCCCCTGCACTTTATGATAGAGAAGAAATAAATGGTTAACCTTGCAAACTTCAGTTAATACTCTGAAGTCTTGGATATCATTTAGAAAATTCCTCATTACAAATAAATGGCCTGAAAAAGTTAATAAACTTTCAAAGGTAAATATTTTTACTTTGTAATTCCTGGTAAGTTCAAGGCTATAAGGGGCATATTTCTATCTGCAGGTTGAAATATTTGACCACGGAGGTATTGACTTGTAAACTTACTAGGTAATCAATGGTAATCAAAGATGAAAGAAACTGTAGCCAGTTTAGTAATTGGTACTAATTGCTCGAGTACATTTAGCCCTTTCTTAAGATCATCTCACTGGTATTGAGGACTGGAGAAGGGTCATCTCAGTGGCATTGAGGACTGGAGAAGGGTGGGGCAGTTGACGTGACTGTTGATGGATGTGATTGCCCCTCTGAGGTTCCGGAGCTGTCTAGGTCTGCTCCTGGATTCCCACTCTGTGTGAAAACCTCCATAGTTTCCTAAGAGAACGGTAGAAATTGAAGGGCATAATAGTGCCAGATAGATGTTAAGCCAGAATAAAATGTTGGCCTTACATAATGTTGTAGCAGCTGACAGCGACCATGTTATAAAAGGCGTATAAATGCTGTGTGACCTGCAGAAGAAGATGTACGTATTTATGTTTATTTGAAAGTGAGTTTGTTTTTAAATATTTTAGATAGTAAGTGTATATTGATAGCTCTCTAATTGCTCTTGGAGGATATAAGAAGTTGCTGCGTTTAATCCTTTTAGGGAGTATTGTCACAGAAGGGGCCAGGGCAGAGCTGTACTCTCCCCAAGGAGTTTGAGGGGACCTGCCCTTGCGGGGAGGCTGAGACACTGCTGGGAATTCTTTAGGAGCTGTCAGCTCCTGGCTTCTTGTGATCTGAGCCCATTCTCTGGAGCAGAGGGGCAGGGCAGTAACTAGCTAAAGGTTGGCAGGATTTAGAAATGGGTGGAGAATTTTGTTACATTGGAGTAAACAGGTCAGCCTTATTCAGGTTATGGCTTGTTTTTCTACAGAATTGCAAATTGTTTCCAGTTGTGCAGATTATTTGCAATATTTCCAGCGCTGTGTGGTTTAGTTTACAAAAAAAAAGTTTGAGAATAATTTATTGAATTGTAGCAAAGAAAAAAAGTCAACCATAATCTCCAACTCAAAAATAATCTCTTTTAATGTTTCAATATAATTTTCTTTCAACCTTTTAAAAGAAGTGTTCATTTAAAAATCCAATATTCTTTCATTGCCTTCTGTGATGTAGACATTGAGATCATTTAAAGAAGAAGCTATCCCTGTACTGTGAAGGGGCTTGGAAAGGATGTCCTGCACACACATGCACATGTGCGCATGCGCGCACGCACACACACACACACACACACACACAGTGTTATATATTATGATGGGGTTAATGTGGAGTACACACACACACACACACACACACGGTGATATATATTATGACGGGGTTAATGTGGAGGGGTTAATGTGGAACACAGACACACACACACACACACACACACACGGTGATATATATTATGACGGGGTTAATGTGGAANTAGCTTTTCTTCCAAGGAGCAAGTGTCTTAATTTCATGGCTGCAGTCACCATCTGCAGTGATTTGGGAGCCCAAGAAAATAAAATCTGTCACTGTTTCCATTGTTTCCGCATCTGTTTGCCATCGAGTAATGGTGCCAGATGCCGTGATCTTAGTTTTTTGAATGTTGAGTTTTAAGCCAACCTCTTCACTCTCCTCTTTCATTTTCATCAAGAGGCTCTTCAGCTTCTCTTTGCTTTCTGCCATAAGGGTGGTGTCATCTGCATATCTGAGGTTATTTATATTTCTCCCAGCAATCTTGATTCCATGATGATTCCAATCTTGATTCACCTGATGTACTCTGCATAGACGTTAAATAAACAGGGTGACAATATACAGCTTTGACATACTCCTTTCCCTATTTGGAACCAGTCTGTTGTTCTATGTCTGGTTCTAACTGTTGCTTCTTGACCTGCATACATATTTCTCAGGAGGCAGGTAAGGTGGTCTGGTATTTCCATCTCTTGAAGAATTTTCCACAGTTTGTTGTGATCCACACAGTCAAAGGCTTCAGCATAGTCTATAAAGCAGAAATAAATGTTTTTTCTTAAACTCTCTTGCTTTTTCTGTGATCTAATGGATGTTGGCAATTTGCTTTCTCTAGTTCCTCTGCCTTTTCTAAATCCAGCTTGAACATTAGTTATGTTCTGATTAGTTATGTTTTGATTAGTTGTGTTCTTATTAGTTATGTTTCCAATTATGTTTCTGATTAGTTATGATGTTTATTATAAGCAGTATAGTAACCACTAGAAAACTAAATTTAAAAAGTGCAAAAAAAATTAGAATTTAATGCTTCACTAGAAAATATTTGCTTAATGTCAAAGAAAGAAGATGAAAGAGAGGAACAATATAGACATGAGACATGTAAGAAGGAAAAAATGACGTGGTAGATAAAAATCTAACTACAGTTTATCCTGAAACAGCATAGCTCCACATGTGCATAGATTTGTTTTCAATAAATACATTGGAAAAAAAAACATTTGAAGGTTTGTGAAATTTGAAAAATCTCACTGACAAACCACATAGCCTAGGAGTATAAAAAATTTAAAAATTAAGAAAAAGGTGTGATCTGTATACATGGATGTAGATATAGTAGATACCCATCTATTATATCATTTGCTTACATAAAATCTGCACAAATCCATCATAAAAAGTTAAAATGTATCAAAACTTATGTGCACAAACACGGATTATATGTGTATAGCTATTCACAGTCCAGGGAAATGTATACGCATGTGAAAATGCTGTATTATAACTGCATAATGCTGACTCTAGTATGCATTGTACTACTGAAATAATTTCACAGCCATCTGTTGCTGTTGGGTGATTGCAAGTGCTCTGAATGTTCACTTAAAGTGCCATGTGACACTAAGCATCTGTCCATGTGAGCAGTTCATCTTTCCAGTAACTTGATTATCACAGCAAAAACTGACCTCTCGTGGTTCTCCTGTATTTTTCATTGTGTTGAGTGCAATATGGCAAACCTTGAATAAATCCATTGAACCCATACAGACTGCCACTAGTAATGTTACAAGTGCTCCCAAGAGACAGAAAAGTGATGGGATTACAAGAAAAAGTAGAATGGCTGATAGGCACCAAAGATTCACGTCTGTGGTTGTTGTTAGCTACCATTTCAAGAGAAATCCAGCATCATTATAAAAGAAAAGGAAATTCGTGAGGCTCTCCCTGTGGCCATGCCAGCAGGCAAAAAAACCTTGCTCTTTTTGTGGGTGACTTTTTAAATCTCATATTGAAAATACAGCTTTTATATGGGTGGAGGGTTGCTATAAGAAAGGCATCCCTATAGACTCTAACATTATTCAAGAAAAAGTGAAGTCACTGTATGACAACTTATAGCAAGAGAAAGGTGAAGGGTGTGAAGCTAGAGAATTTAGTGCCAGCAAAGGATGGTTTGATCATTTTAGACAGAGGTTTTGCTTTTAAAAATGTCAAGATAACAGAAGNAGGGTTGCTATAAGAAAGGCATCCCTATAGACTCTAACATTATTCAAGAAAAAGTGAAGTCACTGTATGACAACTTATAGCAAGAGAAAGGTGAAGGGTGTGAAGCTAGAGAATTTAGTGCCAGCAAAGGATGGTTTGATCATTTTAGACAGAGGTTTTGCTTTTAAAAATGTCAAGATAACAGAAGAAGAAGCATCTGCCAGCCAAGAGACAGCAGAGGAGTTCACAGATGGCTGTTAAGAAAATCTTTGAAGAGAAAGGATATCTGCCCTAAATATGTTTTTAATGCAGATTAAATTTCCCTATTCTGGAAAAAAAAAATNACACACACACACACACACACACACGGTGATATAGTTTATGACAGGGTTAATGTGGAGGGGTTAATGTGGAACACACACAGACACACACACACACACGGTGATATATATTATGACGGGGTTAATGTGGAACACACACAGACACACACACACACGGTGATATATATTATGACGGGGTTAATGTGGAACACACACACACACACACACGGTGATACACATTATGACGGGGTTAATGTGGAGTCCTAACTAGTGTGGATGCACCAAGGAAGGGTCCTTAACCTACCTGGAGAGAAAGGGACAGGAAGGGAGGAAGTTGAGGGCTGAAGGACAGGTTGAGGGTGGTTGGAATAAGAGGGAAAGAGGGACAAGGTGAAGGCCGAGAGGTCAGAGGGTGTACACGTTGTGAGAACTGGGAGAGTGCTGCCGGGGGAGTGCTGGACTGTGAGGGGCTGGTCAGGATGAGGGCTCTGGAGGGGGCGATGCTGAAGAGGTGGCCCGAGGTCCCATCCTCGTGGTCTCATACAGTGGGGTGAGGTGTTTGGACTGTCTCAAGAGTCAGGGACAAACATGAAAAGGCTCTTAGGCAAAGGGATGAGGCATTCTGATTGTGCTTTCTTGAAAAGATGGTGCTAGAAAGTGCAGCATCCTGGGTAAGAGATGGTAGTGGCCAGAAGGGGGTGTTGGCAGTGGAGAGAGAGTGACCCAGAGAGGAAGTGTGTGGGGCGTGAACTCTGTGTCAGTTGCATGCTGTGAAGAACGGGAGGGGCAGAGGCCTGGATCTCCACGAGGGGGCCAGGAGCACGGGGCCAGTGCTTTCCATTGGATTGGGAAGCCTGGGAGGAGGGGCCGTTCGGGGGAGGATGTCGTGTGGAGAGCCCAGCTGGCAGTTGGACATCTAGGCAAATGGTACTCAGAAAATGGTACAGGAGCTCGGAAAAGAGGCTGGGGCAGGAGACCTGGGTTCGCGTTACCAGTGTAGAGAGAGAGAGAGTGACACTGTGAGGGTTAGTGAGGTGGTGGCATGGGGGACGTGTGTGGAGTGCATAGCTTCAGATACTCAACATCCTTGTGGGCAGAGGGGGGCAGGGGACAGAGAAGGGCAGTTTGGACATCGCTGTTGACTCTGCTGCAGAGTGAGAGGTGGGCGACGCAGGCTGCGGCGGCCTCGTCGGGCTCAGCTGCCGGTCGCCGCTGGTGGTGAGCCTCAGTCTGGCATTGAAAAGATGCATGTCGCTAGCTTGATTTTGGCTTAGATTTCGTGTTCTGCACCGACTGACGCCGTCTCGCAGCGGGACTGACGGTGAAACGGTCCAAGCACCGAGGTGGTGGGGGTCCGGGCTCAGACCAGGAAAGGGGCCCTGGCGCCACATTGGCAGGCAGGAAGCAGGGCGGAGGGGCGCTGATTCAGTCGGGTGCCTGTGGCGCGCTCTGGATCAGGAGATTCTGACTGCCAGCAAAAAGAATCCTGGCTTCAGGCTGGGTTAAATGTTTACATGACGTGCGCTACATCTAGGAACCTGCCGAGGAGGCAGACTGCGGCGTGATCACAAGCAGCCCAGGCTCTCCGAGGCCAGCTCCTCCTGCGGTCATGAGACCTCTGCACAGCGACCCGACTGCCGTCGCCACTGGACTCTCGTTTCCCGTGCAGCGAGAGGCGAGAGATGGCGCTGGCCCTGAGCTGGAGCAGAGGTGCTTCGTCGCCTGAGCCGGCCAGGCCGCTCGGGACTGGCGAGCCTCTGGGCGATGCTGTGTGCTGACAGACTGCAGAGGCACTCTGTGTGCGGCTTCTTCCCTCTTGGCCGTGATGAGACAGCGGTCAGGGTCCCATCACCTACACGTCTGGGAAGGAAGAGGGGACGCCTGCACCAAGCTGCTCTGTTGGAAAGGAGGAGAGGAGAGATGACTGCTTGCCCGGCAGCCGTCACCAGCCTCTGGCTTCCTGTGTGTGAATGAATTGGGATGATTCCATAAATTCTGTGGTTTTTAGAAAGACCTCGAAACATTTTCCAGGCTTTAGATGTTCTTCAAAGATGACTTTAATGGCTATACGGTATATTCTATCTTAACAAATCCTAACAGTATTTAGTATATACTATTCTAAGCACTTTATAGTTACTAATTTAATCTTCGTATAACTGGCTGTTGTTCCCATTTTAAGATGAGAAACTGAAGTTCCAGAGCTGTGCAGAGCTGGGATTCAGACCTAGGCAGTGCTCCTAGCTACTTGCCTATGCAGCAGAAAAGAAATAGGATGGTTTATTTAGCCTGTCTCTTATTTACAGATGTTCAGGTAGCGCCCACTTTTTCTGCAGTGTATCTTGATACACAAATGTTTGTCTTGGGATTGTTTGGTCAACATGCGACTCTTGTTAAGGCTCTTACTCTGTAGCGCTCGGCTGCTTTCCACAAAAACTGTGACGCTTGGACTCTGCTGACTGGGGCTTTCTGGGAGAAATGGTCCCTGGCGCTCACCCTCTGGTTTTGTATCACATGGAGAGGCAAGTAGCACGATGTAGCGCAAAAGCAGGCTGCAGCCATCAGAAGGCGGACTTGAGGCGCTGCTCTGTCTCCTGGTAACCGTGGCGCCCTGGGCACACCAGCCTTCAGCAGCCTGGACACTGCAGGGTTCCTGTCCTGCTGGCTTCCCCGGGTTGTGAGACTGAGCGAAATCCTGTGGGTGAAAACTCTTGATGAACTATAAAGCTCCAAACTGATTGAATATATGTTCTTATGTTCACTTAGGTTAATATATACTATTTATGCTTTCGCTAATCTGGAATAGAAGAGAGAAAAGTTTCCTTGTTAAGTAGTTATTGTTTGATTTACTTTACTGTAGATGATATTTTTAACATATCAGTTGGTGGTTCCTCTTAATACATGCATCCACTCATTGATGAATGGGGTTTTAGGGATTTCACTAGGTGGGTTTATCCTCATTAGGATTTTCCTTTTTGAGCTGTAAAGTTTTGTTTTTTTCTCTCTTCGTGTTTTGGCAGTTAATCATCCGTATACCATCATTCATGGTTGTCTTTTCCTCTTGGACATTTTGGGTGCAGGTTCGAGGGGCTGGGTCCGACCATAATTGTCTGTCCAACAACGGTGATGCATCAGTGGGTGAAGGAATTTCACACGTGGTGGCCTCCATTCAGAGTGGCGGTTCTGCACGAAACCGGGTCCTTTACCCACAAAAAGGTAACGTTCCAATACTTCGATGCCTTTTCGCTTGTTTTTGTTTTAAAACCTCCATTTTACTTGCTTGTTTTTGCTTTGATCTGTTTATTTCTCAGATGCCTTTTTGCTTTTGTTTTAAAACCTCCATTTTACCTGCTTGTTTTTGCTTTGATCCGTTTATTTCTCAGATGTATGTTCTGATACTTCTTCCATGCGTTTGTTATTCTTGATTCGTTTTAGAACTCTTTATTTTCAGAACAGTTGTGAATGTAGGCTTGATCATTCTAACAGCCCATGGTGATGACAAGACATGTTCTTGTCCAGTGAAACACAAGCCTGATACCCTGAGTGGGGAAGTCCAGGGCATTATGCAGTAGTTAACTGGCTGGATTTGAGGCATTACTGGCTTTAAACAGTTTTAGGAAAGTAGGTACAAAGTGTAATTGGGATTTTAATCAGTAAAGGCATTTCTTAACATGCTTTTAAAATGTGTTTTCAATGAGCAAAAGAACAGCCTGCCATTTTGACATTTTCGTTATTTGTAATATTGCCTTTTAGTTAATTAAGTTGCTTTTTGTTCTCTGAATCCTTGATTGCCATTTAAGTATAATCACTGTTCTTTGAAGGTGGCATTTCTTCACTTACTTGTTGTTTTAGCCACATCATCAAAAAGGAAGATTATCATCTGTTCTTCTATGGGTAACATAGATAGCTTGTATTATGCTTTTTAAATTCTCATTTCTGTCCATCATCTAGACTGTAAACTCTGCAGAGCGGAGACTGTGTCTTCATCATTTTTGTATCCAAGTGCCCCTATAGCTGAATAGATGATAATTACACATTTTCACTGGGGCTTGCAGGTTACTCTGTAGATGAACAGTGGCAGTTTGTTATGAGTTCTTTGCTGATTTTCATAGCTCTTGAGTGAGGTCTTCGTGCCCCCATGAAAGCAGTGCCAGCTGAGAGGGCTGGTGAATGTTTGCCTTGCTGAGTTAAGTACATGTGAGCCACTAAGCTCCAATGTCTTTGTAATTCTGCCAAGACGCCCTTTCCTCCAAATTCCTGTTTGTTCATGATCATGAGTAAGCAGAGCTTTTGACAGAAGTGAAACAGGAGTATCCATAATTTGGTAGCTCAAGTTTGGTGAGGTGGAATCTTGCTTTTACTGGCTGTTACTGAAATCAGCTGACTTTGCCCTGAATTTTAAATGATAAATGGAAAACAAGTGAGTTGAAATAATTAATGAAGTGAGGTAAATGCTGCAGTTTTTAAAAAGTGGTTTTTTTAGCAGCATGAGAATTAAGTTTCAGTCATTTTTCTAGTCAAGCTAAATTGTTGTAACTATCTTGTTATCATCCTTGTAAAATATTTTTGATTCCTTCTTTCACTCGTCTTTCGACATTTCTTAATGTTCTGTACTGTGGAATCCCGTACCAGAATTCTTTAATTGATGGCGCATCTTTAAAAAGCACATTTTCCACACGTTCCTCTTTATCCTTTTATTTTCTTCTGTGCTTTTTCTGTTACGCCTTCACCACATCATGGCCCACTTGTATTTCCTCCGTTAGCCTGAAAAGCAGCCTTCATGCAAACAAAATACATTGACTAACGAATGGAAATGGAATGGACATTGGTCAGTGCCTCTGTTGATGAGTCCTGCTTCCTTAACTTGCTTGGAGGGCAAACAAAACCTTAAAGAACAGATTATTCACTTTTTTTTACAGTGATCTGCGCCTTCTGAGATGTCTGGTTATGCACAGATATGTGCATACATATAATTGTTCATAGTTTTTCTAGTACTTAATGGTTTACCGAGGACTTTAATTTGAAAATTTCTTACTTAAGTTTTGAGGAAAAGTAAGGAGGCTTGTGTTTTCACTCTGACCCTTAACTCTTTGTATAGTTCCTTTTCCGTTATAAAGTGCCTCATATCTCTAAAGATGTAAGCTGTTACGCAAAAGATTGAATAGGTGTTCTTCTGTATCTTTCAAACCATACTATCCACTTAGAAACACAGTTTATTACTGATATTAGTATCAGTTTATTTGTGATGATAGCATATGGAATATGTGTTAATTCCTCCACACAGGCCTCGTTTCCAGTCCTGGAAACAAAAGTCCTTGTCTCTGAGCGTTTCCGCGATCAGACCTCTGGCTTCTGGGTGGAAGCCCTGAGGAGCACCTGACGCCTCTGCTGCTTCCTTTCGTCTCTGTTGTGTTGTGTGCAGGTCGTCGTTACCGCCCGCGCACACTTGCTGGCTTACAGGTGTATGCTCAGTTGCGACAGAGTTTTCGTTACTTATTCACACTCCAGATGTCCTGCAAGTGCTGTCCTGCCCTCTCAGCCAGCATTTGATGTCTAACTTCCTTTCCATTGTAGGCTTAAATTTCTCTTTTCCATGGGGAGACATTCTGTGCCCACTGGCCGTCCTGTCTAAATAAAACGGCAGCACTCTGGTATAGGGACATTCAGTGCTGGAGAAAATAGGGAAGGGAAGAGAATTCCTCTTTGGGAAGCTTAACAGTGTAATAATGCCAGAATTATTATTCTTATTCAGTAGATTGTTCTTATTTTTCTAAAGATTTGTTGTAACTGGCAGATGTTAAACTTTGAAAATTTTTAGTTTTTCATTTAGAGAATAGATATCAAATGATCAAACAATTTCTAATGGAGCTTACCTATCATTTTTCTTCCCTGAATTGCCTTTTAGCTTCCCACCTCTCTCACCATGTGATCCTGTATTATCTTTGTTAATATTCTCTTTGGTTGACAGCATAATTTTGAATTATCAAATGAATACTCAGCAACCATGCAAAAAAAAATATGTGGCCAGTGTTTTCAATCAAATGATCAAATCAGATAAGAAGATTTTCAGGCTCGGAATCTCCTTTAATGGTCAGTTGAAATCTCATTTACTGGGAACCTAGGACTTTCCTTTTCTCATTATGTCTTATGGTCCCTTTTTCTAATGGAGAGAAACTTGATACATAAGTTGATTAACCTTTATTTATTGAATAACTGTAAATACAATATTGTAGGTGTGTGATGTTATTTGGGTTGCAAAAAATGGATATGATGTTTCTAACTGGCGTTGGAAAACAAACCATTTTCTTGGGGAAAGAAAAATACATGAAAAGATAATAAAAGAAGACAGTTTTATAATACTTATAACTGACAGCAGGTGGTGGCATCTTTAGCACTGTGTTATAAAGTTTATTTAATTATTAAGTACCCTTTTTTCAGTTTGTTGGAAGATGTTTATTGAGAAATGTCTTGGTTATATTCTGAAACAGTTGTCACTTTAAAGCTCTCACCTTTCCCTGCTTTGTAGGACATGGTAATACTGTGGAATAGTTTTGATATTAATAGTTCAAAGAGATTTATCATTTTGATCCATTCTTGATATTTAGGGCCACAGGATTAAGGAAATGCAGCAGTGGCATAAAAATTTAAAGGCATAGATTTTATAATTACAGGCCAGGGCTTGAATCTTGGATCTGCCATTTTATAGCTTTGTGACCTGGGGCAAGTTGCTCAGCTTCTCGGAGCCTTGTTTGAACTCCTGAAAATGGGTATTTTTTTTAGTACTTTTTTGAGAATTTGTTGGGTTCATATAGGTACACAATGAACTTGGCGTGCTCCCCAGCATATAATGTTTACTCACGTAATTCCTACCATTGAAAACAAAGAATATGGTAGGCCTCTTCATCTCAATACTTGAGAAAAGACATCCTGGTATTTCTGATTAATTCAGTATAATTACACTTGAGATAGAAAGTTCACACTCGATTTATCAAAAATATTCACAGTCCTTCTCATGTAGACCTTTTTCGCCCAGTGTCTTGGTACACTGGCTCCAAAAGGAAACAGTGAAACAGTGTTGAAATTCCTTTGTGGGAAAGGCAGGCGTGAGCAGAGGACAGACCACACAGGGAGGGGCCACCTGCCAGCAGTGCCATCACGTGCTCTTTAAAAAGGCCCGTTTTCTGAAACGCTAGCAAAGAGCTGGGAGTCAAGGAAAAACATGATAAAGTAGGAAAGGGCCGCGTGGCCCCTCAAGCACCCTAAATGCTTCAGATCCACTCCAAGTGCACAAATTATAGCACAAGTGATGTTAGTTCCTGTCAGCTTTGGAGACGGCGTGCACACCTGATACAAGGCGTGATAGATGCGGCGCTCCTTCCGGACGGGATAGTGTAAAATGAGGTTGCCGGGGCCCCTTGTTTCTTCACTGTCAGCACAAATCCTTGTTCATTAAAGATGTGGCTTGAAGGAAACTTTAATTAATTACAGGTGCAGCAGACTCTGCCTGGGCGGCGCTGGGCTGTTGGCGTGAACGGCCTCGGTGTGCCTGTGCTCCTCGCCGCCCCCCCTGCCCCCCTGCCGCCTGACAGTGTGATTTATGGCTGCTGTTTTCCACCAGTCCACTGTTTGCCCTCTAGGAGGGATTGGCCTCCTGAGCCTCCGTAATAACAGCAGCACTTTCACAGACATCTTTTAATGACAATAGCACTGCATTCAGTAAGTCAGGCTAATTGCAGATGTACCCTATTAATTGCAAAAACTAGGAGAGGTTACATATTTTACAAGCTTTTAATTTGGAAACCGCCCGAGATGATTTGTCTTAAGCGTTTGGATAGAGACCTCCATAATATTCAACAATTCACCATTGTTGAAACTCCGATCTAGGCAGTTACAGTATTCTGAGATTGAATCAGGTGAAAACAAATAGTCTTAGATGTGTTTTTACTGAGTGGCTGTTAACTGGAGGTTATATTTTCAGTGCAGACGTTCAGCAAATTCTTACTGTTTTTATAAAAGCATCTTTGATTCTTACTCATCATCATCTTTCTGAATATGGTAGAAAGTTTGTATTTCTATAGCTATAGCTTAAATCACAGAATTTTCCAAATAAATTTCAATTCTTGGACATGCCCATGAAGCTAAGCATCACCCTGGTGGTGCGTAACTGGCATCCCATTTGTTTAACTGTGGTACAGGGATGTCCAGAATCCGGTTCAGGGTGATGTTCCTTGGAGTGTAGTGGAATGACGGTGGCGAGTTGGTGAATTCAGCAGCTAGGAGTTCCAAGGTCGTGAACAAGTGGACCCACATGGGCAGGGTCTGTCTGTGATGCAGTGGGCACTTTATAAACGTGAGTGGTAATTTCACTTCTGCTGTATTTCAGGCCCCAAATGGTTGTTGTTCTCCTCTCCCATTTCTCTCTGTGCGCACAGCTCCATGCCTGGAACTCAGGGACAGGACGCGGCTGTGTGTCTATCTGCTGCCCCTCACCGCCTGCTTCTTGGCCCCTAGCAGCCACTGCTCCCCCAGGAGGAGGGAGATGGGGATAGAGTTGCGGTGGCTGCCTCCTCAGAATTCCAGGGGAAAATTAAGATGCGGAGGAGCTGTGGCAGTCGCCTCTGGCTTCTGACTCAGCCAGAGGTGGGGTCTCAGCGCTGGGGGATGCGCACGAGGTGGAGCAGTCTCTCTGGACAGCGTGCCTGTCTTCCCTGGACGCTCGCTGCCATGGTGGGCCCGAGGCCGTGGGTAGCATTGTGGTCAGGGAGAAGTGGGTGGAGGTTAGGCATTGTATTCATCATAAGGCACCAAAAAAAAGAGTCAGGAACTGGAGAGGTCGATTTGGCCTCTGTGCCGTTTTGTGCAGGGACTGAAACTCACGAATAGGGAGAAGGTACGGGAGTGCCATATTAATGATACGGCTCTCACTTGCTGAACCTTTACTAGTCCCAGGTATTATAGCTCTTATCGCTGAAGTTCCGGGTGAGCCCTGAGGTGTGTCTGATATAAAACAGTTTCTCTCTTTTTTCCTCTTTCAAAATTTTCTTGGTCAGTGTTACACCCTTTATATTCTATTGAATTAAAAAATATTCTAATTCTTGTTTATTAAGATGATAATTTTGAAGATGTTGAATTTATAAAATTTATATGATTATGATTATATGAATAATTGCATTGGTTTTCCTAATATTTAGCGATTCTACTCCTGTGATGCCTTATTCGCTTAGTATAGTGCTGAATTTTTATTGATAAAGGAACGACACTCTAGTGAGGGGTGCATGTGAGTATGTTGCTTCTGTCAGTTTTGAAAACAACGTTTTGCCAGTCTTCTTATTCTGTGTTTGGAGCCATTTAAATCACAGAGTTGGTACCCACTTCGCTGATAAAACCCTTGGGTCTAGTAGACTTCTTCTGGGAAAAGTTTAACGTTGTTTTCAAGTCTTTAGGCATGGGTCTGATCGGTGTGTCTCATTTTTTGGGTCTGTGTGGTGATTTGTTCATTTTTAGTGGGCATCCTCTGCCAGGCTTCGGGCGGCATTAGACTCCGCACTGCGTTGCTGCTGTTTTGAACCCATTGCCTCTGTGTGACTGGCGTTTCTCACGTTGCCATGGTAGTCTGTTCTTCAGGCTGACTTTACAAAGGTCTCTCTCTTTTGGGGTCTTTTCAAAGAGCCGTTCACATTTTTTCTTTTTCAGTTCTGGGAAGTTCTGCCCTTAGGCGTCACTGATTTCTGTTTTCATCTTCCTGTCTCACTGTCCCTTTTTCACCTCTTGCTGTGGCTGCTTGGTTCGATTTCAGCCTCAGGGGGGTGAGGAATGAGGACCTTGGTGTGGGCTGAGGCTCTGCTGAGAGTTGGCGAGCGGCGCTCGCCGGCGGTGAGCCTCGGATCCTCTGCACCTAACCGTGAACTGCAGTTGCCTGTGGTTTTCCTCTCTCCTGATGTCGGGTTCTGAGCAGCAGTGGCCGCGTCCCCCAGGCCCTGTCCGCATTCCCTCGGCGTCGTCCCCCAGGCCCTGTCCGCATTCCCTCGGCGTCGTCCCCCAGGCCCTGTCCGCATTCCCTCGGCGTCGTCCCCCAGGCCCTGTCCGCATTCCCTCGGCGTCGTCCCCCAGGCCCTGTCCGCATTCCCTCGGCGTCGTCCCCCAGGCCCTGTCCGCATTCCCTCGGCGTCGTCCCCCAGGCCCTGTCCGCATTCCCTCGGCGTCGTCCCCCAGGCCCTGTCCGCATTCCCTCGGCGTCGTCCCCCAGGCCCTGTCCGCATTCCCTCGGCGTCGTCCCCCAGGCCCTGTCCGCATTCCCTCGGCGTCGTCCCCCAGGCCCTGTCCGCATTCCCTCGGCGTCGTCCCCCAGGCCCTGTCCGCATTCCCTCGGCGTCGTCCCCCAGGCCCTGTCCGCATTCCCTCGGCGTCGTCCCCCAGGCCCTGTCCGCATTCCCTCGGCGTCGTCCCCCAGGCCCTGTCCGCATTCCCTCGGCGTCGTCCCCCAGGCCCTGTCCGCATTCCCTCGGCGTCGTCCCCCAGGCCCTGTCCGCATTCCCTCGGCGTCGTCCCCCAGGCCCTGTCCGCATTCCCTCGGCGTCGTCCCCCAGGCCCTGTCCGCATTCCCTCGGCGTCGTCCCCCAGGCCCTGTCCGCATTCCCTCGGCGTCGTCCCCCAGGCCCTGTCCGCATTCCCTCGGCGTCGTCCCCCAGGCCCTGTCCGCATTCCCTCGGCGTCGTCCCCCAGGCCCTGTCCGCATTCCCTCGGCGTCGTCCCCCAGGCCCTGTCCGCATTCCCTCGGCGTCGTCCCCCAGGCCCTGTCCGCATTCCCTCGGCGTCGTCCCCCAGGCTCTGTCCGCATTCCCTCGGCGTCGTCCCCCAGGCCCTGTCCGCATTCCCTCGGCGTCGTCCCCCAGGCCCTGTCCGCATTCCCTCGGCGTCGTCCCCCAGGCCCTGTCCGCATTCCCTCGGCGTCGTCCCCCAGGCTCTGTCCGCATTCCCTCGGCGTCGTCCCCCAGGCCCTGTCCGCATTCCCTCGGCGTCGTCCCCCAGGCCCTGTCCGCATTCCCTCGGCGTCGTCCCCCAGGCCCTGTCCGCATTCCCTCGGCGTCGTCCCCCAGGCCCTGTCCGCATTCCCTCGGCGTCGTCCCCCAGGCCCTGTCCGCATTCCCTCGGCGTCGTCCCCCAGGCCCTGTCCGCATTCCCTCGGCGTCGTCCCCCAGGCCCTGTCCGCATTCCCTCGGCGTCGTCCCCCAGGCCCTGTCCGCATTCCCTCGGCGTCGTCCCCCAGGCCCTGTCCGCATTCCCTCGGCGTCGTCCCCCAGGCCCTGTCCGCATTCCCTCGGCGTCGTCCCCCAGGCCCTGTCCGCATTCCCTCGGCGTCGTCCCCCAGGCCCTGTCCGCATTCCCTCGGCGTCGTCCCCCAGGCCCTGTCCGCATTCCCTCGGCGTCGTCCCCCAGGCCCTGTCCGCATTCCCTCGGCGTCGTCCCCCAGGCCCTGTCCGCATTCCCTCGGCGTCGTCCCCCAGGCCCTGTCCGCATTCCCTCGGCGTCGTCCCCCAGGCCCTGTCCGCATTCCCTCGGCGTCGTCCCCCAGGCCCTGTCCGCATTCCCTCGGCGTCGTCCCCCAGGCCCTGTCCGCATTCCCTCGGCGTCGTCCCCCAGGCCCTGTCCGCATTCCCTCGGCGTCGTCCCCCAGGCCCTGTCCGCATTCCCTCGGCGTCGTCCCCCAGGCCCTGTCCGCATTCCCTCGGCGTCGTCCCCCAGGCCCTGTCCGCATTCCCTCGGCGTCGTCCCCCAGGCCCTGTCCGCATTCCCTCGGCGTCGTCCCCCAGGCCCTGTCCGCATTCCCTCGGCGTCGTCCCCCAGGCCCTGTCCGCATTCCCTCGGCGTCGTCCCCCAGGCCCTGTCCGCATTCCCTCGGCGTCGTCCCCCAGGCCCTGTCCGCATTCCCTCGGCGTCGTCCCCCAGGCCCTGTCCGCATTCCCTCGGCGTCGTCCCCCAGGCCCTGTCCGCATTCCCTCGGCGTCGTCCCCCAGGCCCTGTCCGCATTCCCTCGGCGTCGTCCCCCAGGCCCTGTCCGCATTCCCTCGGCGTCGTCCCCCAGGCCCTGTCCGCATTCCCTCGGCGTCGTCCCCCAGGCCCTGTCCGCATTCCCTCGGCGTCGTCCCCCAGGCCCTGTCCGCATTCCCTCGGCGTCGTCCCCCAGGCCCTGTCCGCATTCCCTCGGCGTCGTCCCCCAGGCCCTGTCCGCATTCCCTCGGCGTCGTCCCCCAGGCCCTGTCCGCATTCCCTCGGCGTCGTCCCCCAGGCCCTGTCCGCATTCCCTCGGCGTCGTCCCCCAGGCCCTGTCCGCATTCCCTCGGCGTCGTCCCCCAGGCCCTGTCCGCATTCCCTCGGCGTCGTCCCCCAGGCCCTGTCCGCATTCCCTCGGCGTCGTCCCCCAGGCCCTGTCCGCATTCCCTCGGCGTCGTCCCCCAGGCCCTGTCCGCATTCCCTCGGCGTCGTCCCCCAGGCCCTGTCCGCATTCCCTCGGCGTCGTCCCCCAGGCCCTGTCCGCATTCCCTCGGCGTCGTCCCCCAGGCCCTGTCCGCATTCCCTCGGCGTCGTCCCCCAGGCCCTGTCCGCATTCCCTCGGCGTCGTCCCCCAGGCCCTGTCCGCATTCCCTCGGCGTCGTCCCCCAGGCCCTGTCCGCATTCCCTCGGCGTCGTCCCCCAGGCCCTGTCCGCATTCCCTCGGCGTCGTCCCCCAGGCCCTGTCCGCATTCCCTCGGCGTCGTCCCCCAGGCCCTGTCCGCATTCCCTCGGCGTCGTCCCCCAGGCCCTGTCCGCATTCCCTCGGCGTCGTCCCCCAGGCCCTGTCCGCATTCCCTCGGCGTCGTCCCCCAGGCCCTGTCCGCATTCCCTCGGCGTCGTCCCCCAGGCCCTGTCCGCATTCCCTCGGCGTCGTCCCCCAGGCCCTGTCCGCATTCCCTCGGCGTCGTCCCCCAGGCCCTGTCCGCATTCCCTCGGCGTCGTCCCCCAGGCCCTGTCCGCATTCCCTCGGCGTCGTCCCCCAGGCCCTGTCCGCATTCCCTCGGCGTCGTCCCCCAGGCCCTGTCCGCATTCCCTCGGCGTCGTCCCCCGGGCCCTGTCCGCATTCCCTCGGCGTCGTCCCCCAGGCCCTGTCCGCATTCCCTCGGCGTCTCTCTGGCGGTCCCCGTGGGCTTGCCTCTCAGTGCGTCGGGGCTGGGCCAGGCTCTCCCGGGGGAGCTGTCACTGCCACCAGCCCACTGTCGCGCGGCAACCCCGGAATAAACGCCAGGGCTGAAGCGTAGCTTTTCAGTTTAGCCGCTCGGTCGTGTCCGGCTCTCTGCAGCCCCATGGACTGCAGCCCAGCAGGCTCCTCCGTCCACGGGATTTCTCCAGGCAAGAGCACTGGAGCGGGGTGCCATCGCCTTCCCCAGTTGGGTCTGAAACCGCCTGTCTGGTGCCTGTTCCTTTCTTTGCCTGACAGTGGTTTGACAGTCCTACAATCTGCTGCTTTCCTGATATTTGTGCCGAAGACACACGATGAAGCCCCCATTATTAGGGCTTCCCAGTGTTAAAGAATCTGCGTGCCAAGTAGGAGACCCAAGTTCTCCTGGGTTGGGAAGATTTCCTGGAAAAGGAAACGGCAAGCCACTTCAGTACTCTTGTTTGGGAAATCCCATGGACAGAGGAGCCCGATGGGCTGCAGTCCATGGGGTCACAAAGAGTTGGACATGACTTAGTGACTGAACGGCAGCAGCAGCTATTAATCAGTAAATGGGCTTACAGTTTTTGCAAATGTACTTTAGCCTGTTTTCTATCTGGTAAAGAATTGAACAGTATTCATTACCCATGTACACCCCTTTCTACCCTTGGATAAGGGATTTTTTTTTTTTTAGTACACTTTTATTTTTCTCCTGTTCTCACTCTTGGTTGTTATACTGGACTTGCAGTAATGCAAAAATAGATCCTTTATATATATATGATCTATATTTTAGATCCTTTTAGCAGTTTCATTAGTATTTAAAACAATATTTTAATGTTTAATTATTTCACTATTTTAATGTTTAATTGTTGTTGTAATAATTTAAGGTTGGTAAGTATATTGCATGTAATCTTCCCTTAAAAATATTTTCTTTCACAGTTAAGTAAGAGGCAGTGTTGCCTAATGCTTAGTTAATACTAGCTCTGGAGGCGGCTTCTTTGTTACACTCAAATCGGGCTCCACCACTTCCCAGCTCTGTGACCTGGTAATGTTATTTACTCTCTCTAGGGCACAGCTCTGTCTTCTGTAAGTGGGGGTCAGGAAGGACCTCCGTTCTTTCTCAGGGGTTGCTGTGAGCTCCCTGTCTGTGCTGAGTCTCGGGTGGGGAGCTCTGCTGTCTGTTCCCGTGAAGAGGGAGGAGTCCTCAGCCCCTTCTCCCACCAGGCAGAGGGACTGCGCTCTTAGAGTGGCAGCTCCCCTGCACCAGCTGGATGTAGCCTGCCATTGCTAGGCCATCTCCTGCTGGTTTATTTTTTGTCCTCGACTGTCTAAAGGTGGAATTTACTTTTTTTCTGGCAAGCGTGACTGCTAATTTGGATCAGTGCAGAATTCCAGAATCTTCGCTTTCTCCTTAGAATTCTGGAAAGGTTTTCCCTTTGCTCTCCAACACTGTTAGTGTTGGAGAAAAGATAATCATCACAGGCAGAGTCCCCTTCTTCTGAAGGGAAGCTTTTTAAAAAATCTGTTTTGTTCTAATGAGAGGCTGCAGCATTTCTCTTGCTTGTTTCTATTTTTGAAATTCAGATATCGAGTCGGTGTGTATCTGGGTGTGTGGCTTTTTCAGTGTGTCTGCCTGGCCCTCAGGAGTGCCTTGCTCCATGGGCTCTAGTCTCTTCTCAGAGTTCTTTGGTATCATTTTAAAAAATCACCTCTTTTAATCCCTTGTACTCTGTGCTCCTTGAATTCATGTTACACATCATTAGAGCTTCTGGGTTTGTCCTTCTTGTTGCCTTGACTTTTCCTTTATTTTCTTGCTTTCATTTTAAAATCACAAATCATTTTTTATCTACCTTGTTGTTTTAAGTTTAATATGAAAGTGAAAAGTGGAGTTGCTCAGTCGTGTCTGATTCTTTGTGACCCCATGGATGGTAGCCTGCCAGGCTTCTCCATCCATGGGATTTTCCAGGCAAGAATACTGGCGTGGTTTGCCATTTCCTTTTCCAGGGGATCTTCCCAACCCAGGGATCCAACCCATACTGTAGGCAGACTCTTTACTGTCTGAGACACCAGGGAAGCCCAGTTTAATATGTAAGGAAGTTTAATATGGATTAACACAAAGGATGTTTTGGAAAAATAAAATTTGGGCAAGTGTTTACATGTTACATCTTTCTGGTTTTCTTTGACTCCCTTCCCCCATAGTAGTGAATATGTTATCAGCATTTACAACTTACAGATTAATGAAACATAAAGTAGATTTCCCATAGAAGGCGATGGCACCCCACTCCAGTACTCTTGCTGGAAAATCCCATGGACAGAGGAGCCTGGTAGTCTGCAGTCCATGGGGTCACAAAGAGTCAGACACGACTGAGTGACTTCCCTTTCACTTTTCACTTTCATGCATTGGAGAAGGAAATGGCAGCCCACTTCAATGTTCTTGCCTGGAGAATCCCAGGGACGGGGGGAGCCTGGTGGGCTGCCGTCTATGGGGTCACACAGAGTCGGACACGACTAAAGCGACTTAGCAGCAACAGCTTAGCAGCAGCAGCAAAGTAGATTTCCAGTGTGATAATACATAACTAGGTTGTATGTATTATGTTTATGTACATGTTTATAGAGTGCCTTAGACTGTATCGTGGTTGAAAGGTTGATTTTAAGAGTCATGCTTGGGATAGGAAGGGGAGGGAGGCTTAAGAAGGAGGGGATGTGTGTGTGTGTGTATACATTATATATATATATATATAATTATGGCTGATTCACATTGTATGGCAGAAACCAACACAACATGTAAAGCAATTATCCTCCAATTAAAAAAAAGAATTGAAACAACAGTCATGTTCATTTAACTTATTTAAAAGTGGCTTTGCTGTTTTGTCATCGTTTTAGGAGAGACTAGTTCGAGACATTGCTCATTGTCACGGGATTTTGATCACTTCTTACTCCTACATTCGACTGATGCAGGATGATATTAGCAGGCATGACTGGCACTATGTGATCCTGGACGAGGGACACAAAATTCGAAATCCAAATGCTGCCATCACCCTTGCTTGCAAACAGGTAGGACCTCTTATAACAAGGGGGATATCCAGGTGGATAAAATTTCATTGAGAATAAACTCTCTGCTTTTAATAGCACACTTAGGGAATCTTTCCTTGTGCTTTTGCATAAGGAGTTTGAAATACATGTTTTGCCTTAATGCTGAGCACTTTTTGTTCTTACCCTTAGTCATGTTTTCTCAGATTCTAATTGTTGATATTACTGAATGTCTCTTGCACAGATCAGTTGTTAGAGTGTAACCACATCCAACTCTAGTCCATAGTCTTCAACTTGAACAATAAGAAAAATTCTTCCATATATATACATTATCTGTGTATATATATTTTTTATCTATGTGTAATTAAAGAATTGAAGTTGCATAAAATGTCTGCATTTTAGAGGAGACCAAAATGATACGCAGTTGCGTTAAATGCTAGGATCGTATGGGAGTGTTTGGGGTGGGGTTGGTGATCATGTGTTAAAAGGTGAATTTAACAGAAAAGCGCTTTCTCTCCTGTGATAGTTCCGCACACCTCATCGCATCATCCTGTCTGGCTCACCGATGCAGAATAACCTGCGAGAGCTGTGGTCTCTCTTCGACTTCGTCTTCCCGGGAAAGCTGGGCACTTTGCCTGTGTTCATGGAGCAGTTCTCCGTCCCCATCACCATGGGGGGGTATTCAAACGCCTCCCCAGTCCAGGTAACATGCCGGGCAGGCGACCCTCCTGGCACTGTAGTTCTTAAAGCAGTCTTACTAGATGCTATGCTTTGTAGCCAAGTCTTCCAGAATGTAAGGCGAATGGCCCAGCTTATAAAAATCACAAAGTTATTTTTGCTCAAAAGCACATAATTTTCCAGATAAGCTTTTAAAAAATCATATAAAATATTCAAGAGCAGTCAGGTTTATGAGACAGAAGTGAATTCATTCTGGACAGCATATAATGGTGCAAATTGGGGGAGTGCATCTTATAAAGTAGTATAAAAGCTTAGAAAAGGGGAAACCAGGAAAGATTTAAGAAGGCATATATCCTTTAACCTGATTCTGGGAAAACTGGCTGGAAACAGTGGAGCGTTCTAGGTTAGAGCAACCATTTGCATGCAGCTACTCTGTATGGCCACGGGCAATGAAGAGACACGCTCGACTCCACTGGAGATGCTCGTGGGGGAGTTGCAGGAAAGCTGTGGATGCTGGCAGTGGGGTCTTGAAGGGAGGCAGAAATGCTTAGGCAGGAAAAAGCCACTGAAGGTGTCTGAGCAGGAGGCTGGGAACAGCTGTGCAGCTCAGGCTGCAGGAAGTGGGGGGAGAGAGGCTGGCTTTGAGGGACCTGCTGAGTTGTTGGGAGTGAGGGTGAGGAGAGCCTGGACCTGGTTGTGGGTGGTGGTCCTGAGAAAAGAAGGTGGCGAGCAAGAGTCCCAGGTGGCTTTTTCTAGACAGAACACACAAGATGTGGAGGTGGATAAGGAGACTGATGAAGGAAGTTGGGTGGGGGAGACCGGGCGAGCTCTGCTGCAGCTGACCCCTGAGGTCTCAGGCCTGGGTGACTGACAGAGTGGGATTGTCACACACCGGAACATCGGGCCAACTGGAGGGCAGTTTGTGGCATTTGGGGGCGGAGTCTCTGCACAGCCCTCAGGCGGGGCCTGTACCTGCCAGGTTCTAACAGAAGTAAAGCCTACCACCAAAAGAGGTGGTCACATATTTTGAAATATAAAAACTAGAAAAAGGATATTAAATCTTTAAAATTGGAGGACTATTGAAAACCATTTTAATACCTTTAAAATTTTGAGATTAAATGAGTTTTGATCTTCAGTTAACTTTTGTAAGAGTTCTCTTCCTCCATTGAGCCCCCATTCTCCTTTAGGTATCCTGATTTTTGTGTTTTTTTTCCTAACTTTTTATTTTGGGATAATTTCAAACTTAAGAGAAAGTTGCAAGAATTGTTAAAAGAACCCCCGTACCCTCTTCACCCAGATTCCCTGGTTTTTAGCNGGTTTATGAGACAGAAGTGAATTCATTCTGGACAGCATATAATGGTGCAAATTGGGGGAGTGCATCTTATAAAGTAGTATAAAAGCTTAGAAAAGGGGAAACCAGGAAAGATTTAAGAAGGCATATATCCTTTAACCTGATTCTGGGAAAACTGGCTGGAAACAGTGGAGCGTTCTAGGTTAGAGCAACCATTTGCATGCAGCTACTCTGTATGGCCACGGGCAATGAAGAGACACGCTCGACTCCACTGGAGATGCTCGTGGGGGAGTTGCAGGAAAGCTGTGGATGCTGGCAGTGGGGTCTTGAAGGGAGGCAGAAATGCTTAGGCAGGAAAAAGCCACTGAAGGTGTCTGAGCAGGAGGCTGGGAACAGCTGTGCAGCTCAGGCTGCAGGAAGTGGGGGGAGAGAGGCTGGCTTTGAGGGACCTGCTGAGTTGTTGGGAGTGAGGGTGAGGAGAGCCTGGACCTGGTTGTGGGTGGTGGTCCTGAGAAAAGAAGGTGGCGAGCAAGAGTCCCAGGTGGCTTTTTCTAGACAGAACACACAAGATGTGGAGGTGGATAAGGAGACTGATGAAGGAAGTTGGGTGGGGGAGACCGGGCGAGCTCTGCTGCAGCTGACCCCTGAGGTCTCAGGCCTGGGTGACTGACAGAGTGGGATTGTCACACACCGGAACATCGGGCCAACTGGAGGGCAGTTTGTGGCATTTGGGGGCGGAGTCTCTGCACAGCCCTCAGGCGGGGCCTGTACCTGCCAGGTTCTAACAGAAGTAAAGCCTACCACCAAAAGAGGTGGTCACATATTTTGAAATATAAAAACTAGAAAAAGGATATTAAATCTTTAAAATTGGAGGACTATTGAAAACCATTTTAATACCTTTAAAATTTTGAGATTAAATGAGTTTTGATCTTCAGTTAACTTTTGTAAGAGTTCTCTTCCTCCATTGAGCCCCCATTCTCCTTTAGGTATCCTGATTTTTGTGTTTTTTTTCCTAACTTTTTATTTTGGGATAATTTCAAACTTAAGAGAAAGTTGCAAGAATTGTTAAAAGAACCCCCGTACCCTCTTCACCCAGATTCCCTGGTTTTTAGCATTTTGCTGACATTTTGCCACATGTGCCTTATTTATCCTTCCTACCCTCTCCCCTGCCTCTCTCACACACACATGGAGTTTATCTTTTTTTTTCTGAATCATGAGAGTAAGTTGCAGACACTTGGCCCCTTTCGTCTACATCCTTCAGTTGCATTTACAAAGAACAGTGATGTCTTACATAACCACAGTGTGAACAGGAGTGTAAGTCAGGAGACGGTGTGATTGGTGATGCAACTCTGTTACTTAATCTGTGTGTCGTTCGCACTGTGCCAGGTGCCCAGGGATTCCCATGTCTCCCATTTCCTTGCATCTGACATAGTTCCTCTGATCTTCCTTTTGCCTGCATGACCTGACGTTTTTGAAGACAACAGGCTTGTTATTTTGTAGAATGTTCCTTTCCTTGGGTTTGTCTTTCCTTCCTTCATGATTGGAATCAGGTTACACATTATTGGCAAGAACGTCCCAGAAAGGGCATTTCTTAGTGTTGCGTTCCTGTCTGGAGGCACATGCTGCGGGCGTATCCCTTCACTGGTGGTGGTCTGATTACTTGGGTAGGGTGGTGAGTGTGCCAGATTTCTAAACTCTGAAGTTGCCTCTTGTTCTGTATAGTTGATAAGTCATGGGGGAATACTTTGAGGTGATGTAAACATAGTCTAATCAAGGCTATGGTTTTTCCTGTGGTCATGTATGGATGTGAGAGTTGGACTGTGAAGAAGGCTGAGGACCGAAGAATTGATGGTTTTGAACTGTGGTGTTGGAGAAGACTCTTGAGGGTCCCTNTAGTCTAATCAAGGCTATGGTTTTTCCTGTGGTCATGTATGGATGTGAGAGTTGGACTGTGAAGAAGGCTGAGGACCGAAGAATTGATGGTTTTGAACTGTGGTGTTGGAGAAGACTCTTGAGGGTCCCTTGGAGTGCAAGGAGATTCAACCAGTCCATTCTGAAGGAGATCAGCCCTGGGATTTCTTTGGAAGGAATGATGCTCAAGCTGAAACTCTAGTACTTTGGCCACCTCATGTGAAGAGTTGACTCATTGGAAAAGACTCTGATGCTGGGAGGGATTGGGGGCAGGAGGAGAAGGGGACGACCGAGGATGAGATGGCTGGATGGCATCACGGACTCGATGGACATGAGTCTGAGTGAACTCCGAGAGATGGTAATGAACAGGGAGGCCTGGCGTGCTGAGATTCATGGGGTCGCAAAGAGTCGGACACGACTGAGCGACTGAACTGAACTGAGCTGAAATATAGTCTTGTTTCTTCCTTGAAGTCTTTGTTTCAGAAGTTTGTACACTTGTCTTTTTTTCCTTTTTAGATTGTAAAGTTCTTGCGAGCAAGGGTGTTGCTATTATTTACTGCTCCTTTTTGTTTAAGATCATCAGTTCAGTCACTCAGTCGTGTCCGACTCTTTGTGACTCCATGGACTGCAACACGCCGGGCTTCCCTGTCCATCACCAACTCCTGGAGCTTGCTCAAACTCATGTCCATTGAGTCGCTGATGCCATAGTTGCCATTTTTGGGTAGCTCAGACGGTAAACAACTCACCTGCCAATGCAGGAGACGTAAGAGAAACAGGTTCGATCCCTGGGTCGGGAAGATGCTCTGGAGGAGGGTATGGTAACCCACTCCAGTATTCTTGCCTGGAGAATCCCATGGACAGAGGAACCTGCGGGCTACAATCCATAGCGTTTCTAAGGGCTGGACATGACTGAATCGGCTTAGCACACATACAGACTTGAGTGAGGTGTTCTTAGGATGTTTTGAAGTGTTTTCTTTTCTACCATGTTAATTTTTTAACATGAATTTTTCTGTATTAATATATTATGGTCAAGCTCTTATTATTACTCACTTTGCCGGTAACTTGTTTAAGCTTTGGTTGGAGATTTTCTTGTTCCATTACCTAGTATACAGTAGGTTGTTAAGCCTGTGTAGATTTTTTTAAGTATCAATAATTTATTGAAGTCTTTGTTTGCCTTTAAGTAAATGGCAGGGGGTGTGGTTTCCTGTGCTGTGGGTCTTTGTTTTTCTCTGGGCTGCTAATGCCCATCTCCTGTGGCCCAGCTCCATTACAGAGCCATATGCTGCATTTTAGGCTGCAGTGACCTTTCATTTCTGGGATCATAGGGCTTTCCTTGCATTTATGCTCCGAATCTCCTGTGGACAGTAATCTCTGCTTATTATCTGCTGTTTGCCTTGCTGCAGCGTTTCCCTAGAGTTAGTGTTTGATCTTCAGTTTTGTGAAGTAGCAGCCCCTTTGTGGCCATTGGAGAATACGAGCTTATAAACTGAGATTTGTTTGAAAGCAGTTTTTTCCCTGTGGGGGGGTGGGGTCAAGCACTGAATAAATCTCTACTTTAGGGTTTAAGTATATAACAGTAATTAAATAGAGGTGGAAGAGGGCACAAAATTTCCTGGTTGCCCTTTTGTACATTTTTGGTTAATGAGAAGTTTTGTTTGTTTGTTTATTTGTTTTTACTGATCATCGTATGAAAGCTATTGCATCCTGGAGTGTATGGAACTTAAATTTTTCCAAACCATTTTCTAGTAGTTTTGTACAACCACTGATCATTCTTTTTTAAAAAGAATTTAAACTTTAGAATCAGTTGCGAGGTAGAGCAAATGCATTCCTAAGGCAGAGTAACTGGTTCCCCTTTTCTCTTTCTAAAGGTTAAAACTGCTTATAAGTGCGCGTGTGTCTTACGAGATACCATAAATCCATACCTACTGCGGAGAATGAAGTCGGATGTCAAAATGAGCCTTTCTTTGCCAGATAAAAATGAACAGGTCTGTAAAACCAGGCATTATCAGAACCTTGCTAAAGCACGATGTGCCTGCCATTCTTTCTGCTTTTCGCATGCAGAACTGGTGAGGCTAACGGGGTGACTGCTGGTGCTGCGGCAGGTGGGCCTGCTGTATGCACCCGCCTCTGACATGCGAACCTTCTGGGCTCAGGAGTGGCTAGAAGGAGGGAAGAGGTGGCCGCTGTGCGTGCTCTCTCAGGGAGTTTTTCCCCTTGGATTTTGGAGCATCTAAGGCATGGAGCACTGACCTGATGAGGATGAGTAGGTTTTAGGACCTAGTACAAAGATGGAAGAGTTGTCCTGGAGCTCACGTAGGGACCTGCTGGTCTGAAAATAAAGGAAAATAACCACATGTGGCAGATGAAGAAGTATTGATAGATTATTTTTGAGACGGATGATTAGGAAATCAGGCCCGATAGCTTCAGTTTCTATTTTTATTGTTTTTGCTGGATTAAAAAAAATCTTTTATTTATTTTAATCAGAGGATGATTACTTTACAATATGTGATGGTTTTTGCCATACATCAACATGACTCAGAGGTTGAGACAGAGGCGGTGGCGTGGAGTGCTAGGCGCAGTGGCCGGAAGGGTAGGTGGTGTTGTCAAGAGACCAGTCTGGTAATCCTGTGTGTGGCTTAGAACTCAGGAAAGGGGGCGCCAAGCAATGTTTTGGAGCCTGATTGGGCTTGCTGAAGTGAGGGGCTTAAGAGCTGAGAGGGTCTGAGCCCTTGCAGGCTGGGATGGAGGCAGGGCTGTGGACCTGGTCCTGAACTTCCTTGGGAGCAGAAAGCCAGGCTTCAGAGGCTCAGAGGCAGTGGGGTGGGGACCGTGGGAAATGGGGACCACAAGGTGGGTAGATGATGGAAATGGAGGGGCTGTGAAGGAGGGACCTGGTCATTGTGTTTTGTTTTTAATAAGAGGCACATTGTAAAAATTGTATACATCATGCTTGTTTTGATTAGTTGATTTTGTTATTTTGTACTGTTAAATTTTTTAAAGTCTTTTTTTAATTCTCCCCCTAGGTCTTATTTTGCCGTCTTACAGATGAACAACATAAAGTCTACCAAAATTTCATTGATTCAAAAGAAGTTTACAGGATTCTCAATGGAGAGATGCAGGTCAGCCAAATAATGCTAGTAGAAGCTGGAGAGAAAGAACTGTGGACCTGGGGGCACGGCGGGGTGGGGAGGGGCCTGGTACTAGCCAAAGATTCACGGTTGTGGCGTCTCGAAGACGTCCTGGTGTGAGCCTTTGCTTCCTTTGAAGCCCTTCCGGGAGCCAGATGCACGCAGTTTGAGAATGCTGCCTTTTTATCTGTACTGCAGCACTCTTCCGTTTGAACCCAGAGCCATGTGGTCTAGTGGGAATGAATACAGTAGAGCACAGGGTCTGTAACGGGGGATCCTACAGGGATTGTGGTCCTGTGAAGAATGTTGGGAGCAGCCCGGGGCTGCTGGGAGCATGGAGGAAGAATTATTATTGTGCATTTTTGTATAAGTAATAGTGTTTTAGTTATATGTGGGTAAATGTCTCCCTATTAAGCCTACGTAGTAATTTTATCATCAGCTTTAGTCAGAAGCTCCATGTGAACTCTTCACCTTCTTTGTGCTTCTGTATCTTAAAGTGTGAACTGTATTTTATTTGTTTAACATGTAAAATTCCTTAGTCTTTGGTTCGTCCTCGTTGGAGATGCAGCTGAGGAGCTGGGGACGCTCTGAAATTCACTGTCCTGTCCCTACATGGAGGCAGGTGGGGATGAATACGGGTGACAAGGCTGCTTGAGTCCCATGATATCTACCTGTTTTTTCTTCCAGATCAAATAATTTTTGTTCTTTTGACCATTTCTTAACAGTTTATGTCATCCGTCATGGCATCTGTAGGGGTTTTTGAGCCATTCACACTTATTCCTCTCTCCTATATCTCCCCTGACTTACCTTCGCATGCATCCAAGTTGTGAGGCCTTAGGTGGGTAGGATCAGCACTGTCCAGGGGAGAGAGAATACAAGCCATGTGTGTGATTTTAAATTTTCTAGTGGTCACATTAAAAAAGGTGAAAAGCGTAACAGGTGCAGTCAGCTTTAATAATGCATTCTATCTAACCTGCCATATCTAAAATGTCATTTTAGTGTGTGATCAAACGTTTCAAATGACTGAGACATTTTACTCTTCTTCCTTTGCGCTGAGCCTTCAGCACTGGGTGTCTCGCGTCGGTAGCACGTCTTAGTTTGGACTTGCCACGCCTCACGGGCTCAGTGGCCCCGTGTGGCTCGTGACTGCGGTGCTGGGCAGAGAGATCTCAAGAGAGAGCCGTTACAGATGACTCTGGGGAGTGCAGACGGTGTTTCTGCTTTGTTCAGCTCGTGTGTTATTTATTGAGCTGTTTACTAATTAGAATAACCATACTCTTTGATTATTGCTCAATTTGTGGTCTGTCTTTTCCATTTGAACTTTTGTACTGGTGAGTGTGACTTGAGTCGCGGGCTGAAAGCTGTAGAAGGTGCCTGCTTGCTTGCGGGTGGCCGGGGGGGCACTCGCTCTGGGGCTCCCCAGCCCTCTCGTCAGCCAGCCCACACATTGGTGCCATCTGTGTCTTTTCCACGTGGCATGTTTTGTGATACACTTCAACCTCTGACTCACATAGTAAACTATAGAACTTCTAGTGAGGTTCTTAGGAGTGTAATACTTAAATGCATTTGCTAAATTACATGGAAGATTTCCCTAAATTTCAGTCACTCAGTTCAGTTCAGTTCACTCACTCAGTCGTGTCCGATTCTTTGCGACTCCATGGACCGCAGCACTCCAGGCCTCCCTGTCCATCACCAACTTCTGGAGTCCACCCAAACTCACGTCCATTGAGCTGGTGATGCCATCCAACCATTTCATCCTCTGTCGTCCCCTTCTCCTCCTGCCTTCAATCTTTCCCAGCATCAGGGTCTTTTCAAATGAGTCAACTCTTCACATGAGGTGGCCAAAGTATTGGAGTTTCAGCTTCAACATCAGTCCTTCCAAAGAACACCCAGGACTGATCTCCTTTAGAATGGACCGGTTGGATCTCCTTGCAGTCCAAGGGACTCTCAAGATTCTTCTCTAACACCACAGCTCAAAAGCATCAATTCTTCAGCGCTCAGCTTCTTCCCAGTCCAACTCTCACATCCATACATGACCACAGGAAAAACCATAGCCTTGACTAGATGGACCTTAGTCGGCAAAGTAATGTCTCTGTTTTGTTTTGGTTTTTTATCCAGAGANTCAGCTTTCTTTATAGTCCAACTCTCACATCCATACCTGACTACTGGAAAAACCATAGCCTTGACTAGAGGGACTTTGTTGGCAAAGTATGATCTCCCTAAATGATATAGGGCTTCTGTTTCTAAGAAAGAAACACAGGATTTTGAATAGACTTGAAGAACCTGAAGAACTTCCTGTCGCACTTGTCTTTCAGTTCTGATTATGTCATCTTCATTTCACAAACAGGGTTTAGCAAGAAAAAGCACCAGGGGCCACACATCAGGAGACTGGGACCTGAGTCAAGCCCAGGTCCCTACAAGACAAGGGCTCCCCCTTCCCCACAGGTTTCTTTCTGACATCTGCCTCCTCTCCAGGTCAACCCGCAACGTGAAGACCACAGGCTGAACCACTTCAAGGCCTACAAAGACATCACTCTGTACAAGGCTAAAATGTGGAGCCTGGGAGAAGACGATCGCCACAAGTAGCATTCCCTCGGTGCTGGCACTCCATGTCATTAATGCCCAAAGTGTGTGCTGCCCAGGTAAATAAAGACACTTTTAAGCCTTGGTCTGACTAAGCCTTGGTCTGACTATTTCTGTGTCCAGAATCTCAAATTTCTCCCTTCTGCCCAAGTTCACCAGTCCACATCCTTAATCTTATAAACCAGGGAGAGAATTCCAGTTAAAGATGGCAAACTAAATGTATACAATATCTCCTCTGCCTTCTAGACCCCGATAAAGAACAATAAATTGATTTTTTAAAAGATAAATGGGAAACATTAGCAACCAAGAAAACTGAAACCAATGCTTAGAAGATGGAAAGCTGGTAGAAGAGGGTGGAGGAAACCAAAAAATGCGAGCTGAGTGGGACACCTCTGAGCACAGAGTCCTGTCCCCCTAGATTTCTGGAGAGGGGTCAGGATTCTGGACAGAATGGGTGTGAGGCAGGAAACTGAAGGAGGGAGGGAGTCTACTGGGAGTCCCATCCCCTACCCCAGTGCTAGATGCTTAACAGCTCCCACACTGGAGGTTTACTCTTGGAGGAATGGGCAAAGGCCAGGGCTCGGAGACACTAAGACGTGGGCTAGGAATAGGTGTGAGCCTGAAAACAATGAACATCTGTGAAAGGAGGGATGAACCCCTCACCTACCAGGCTGCATTTACCTGGGTTTGAAGCTAGTTCACTTCAGTTCAGTCACTCAGTTGTGTCCGACTCTTTGCAGCCCCATGAATCGTAGCACGCCAGGCCTCCCTGTCCATCACCATCTCCCGGAGTTCACTCAGACTCACATCCATCAAGTCCGTGATGCCATCCAGCCGTCTCATCCTCTGTCGTCCCCTTCTCCTCCTGCCCCCAATCCCTCCCAGCATCAGAGTCTTTTCCAGTGAGTCAACTCTTCGCATGAGGTGGCCAAAGTACTGGAGTTTCAGCTTTAGCATCATTCCTTCCAAANTAATTAGAATAACCATACTCTTTGATTATTGCTCAATTTGTGGTCTGTCTTTTCCATTTGAACTTTTGTACTGGTGAGTGTGACTTGAGTCGCGGGCTGAAAGCTGTAGAAGGTGCCTGCTTGCTTGCGGGTGGCCGGGGGGGCACTCGCTCTGGGGCTCCCCAGCCCTCTCGTCAGCCAGCCCACACATTGGTGCCATCTGTGTCTTTTCCACGTGGCATGTTTTGTGATACACTTCAACCTCTGACTCACATAGTAAACTATAGAACTTCTAGTGAGGTTCTTAGGAGTGTAATACTTAAATGCATTTGCTAAATTACATGGAAGATTTCCCTAAATTTCAGTCACTCAGTTCAGTTCAGTTCACTCACTCAGTCGTGTCCGATTCTTTGCGACTCCATGGACCGCAGCACTCCAGGCCTCCCTGTCCATCACCAACTTCTGGAGTCCACCCAAACTCACGTCCATTGAGCTGGTGATGCCATCCAACCATTTCATCCTCTGTCGTCCCCTTCTCCTCCTGCCTTCAATCTTTCCCAGCATCAGGGTCTTTTCAAATGAGTCAACTCTTCACATGAGGTGGCCAAAGTATTGGAGTTTCAGCTTCAACATCAGTCCTTCCAAAGAACACCCAGGACTGATCTCCTTTAGAATGGACCGGTTGGATCTCCTTGCAGTCCAAGGGACTCTCAAGATTCTTCTCTAACACCACAGCTCAAAAGCATCAATTCTTCAGCGCTCAGCTTCTTCCCAGTCCAACTCTCACATCCATACATGACCACAGGAAAAACCATAGCCTTGACTAGATGGACCTTAGTCGGCAAAGTAATGTCTCTGTTTTGTTTTGGTTTTTTATCCAGAGAGTGCTTATTGGGATGGTTTCCCGTTCATCCTGATACAGGGTGCTTTTAGTGCTGCTTTCGTCTGAAGGCGCATCCTCCTATAAGCCTTGCTTCTCCTCCTGGAGGCTGGCAGAGGACAGCAGAGCAGCCAAGACACAGAGCTACTGTTGGTGCAGCTAAGACGTTGGCGATTCCATAGCGTCCTGGGCATTTCACACCCGTGAAACAGGAACTGGGGCTCTGCGCTCCTTCTTGTGTTTCCTCTTCTGGAGAGGGATGAAGAAGATCCTTCGCGAGAGGCATGTTCTCGTGAGGAGGTCATCACTGCCGGAAAGCTGTCTCTGCTTTTTAATATGCTCTCTAGGTTGGTCATAACTTTCCTTCCAAGGAGTAGGCGTCTTTTAACTTCATGGCTGCAGTCACCATCTGCAGTGGTTTGGGAGTCCCCCCAAATAGAGTCTGACACTGTTTCCACTGTTTCCCCATTTGTTTGCCATGAAGTGATGGGACCAGATGCCATAGTCTTAGTTTTCTGAATGTTGAGCTTTAAGCCAACATTTTCACTCTCCACTTTCATTTTCATCAAGAGGTTTTTTAGTTCCTCTTCACTTTCTGCCATAAGGGCGCTGTCATCTGCATATCTGAGATTATTGATATTTCTCCCGGCAATCTTGATTCCAGCTTGTGCTTCTTCCAGCCCAGCATTTCTCATGATGTACTCTGCATATAAGTTAAATAAGCAGGGTGACAATATACAGCCTTGATGTCCTCCTTTTCCTATTTGGAACCTCTCATATCCGGCTCCTTGAGACCCCATGGACTGTAATCTGACAGGCTCCTCTATCCATGAAATTCTCCAGGCAAGAATACTGGAGTGAGTTACTATTCCCTTCTCCAGGGGATCTTGCTATAACCCAGGGATTGAACCCAGGTCTCATCTCCTGCATTGCAGGCAGATTCTTTACTGTCTGAGCCACCAGGGAAGCCCAGATTTCTGTTGAGAATGGGCATGATGTTTCTTATTTCTGTTTAAAATATGAAGCAATTTTTTATATACTGTGAACCACACACCTTTTTTCTTAGAGGGAGAATCATCAGCAGCTGAACCTACCCCAGTAGACGTTTGTTGTTTTTAGAGAACTTGCCCGTCAGGAAGAGATGTGTGAAGGTTCTTCCCATTCCTCATATGCTGTGACTGGGGAGAAAACGAAAAAGCTGGTGAAGGATCACTTCCCCATCTGTGCTATGTGTTGAACAGCCGCTTCCTTTCCTTCTCGAGTGAATATTATTTTCCATGGGGTGATCTGAGTGGACATAATTCTTTTGTACCATAGATTTTCTCTGGACTTGTAGCCCTAAGAAAAATCTGCAACCACCCTGATCTCTTTTCTGGAGGCCCCAAGAGTCTTAAAGGCACTCCAGACGAGGAGCTAGGGGAAGATGAGTTTGGATACTGGAAACGCTCTGGGAAAATGATAGTCGTCGAGTCCTTGCTGAAAATATGGCACAAGCAGGGCCAGCGAGTGTTGCTGTTTTCTCAGTCCAGACAGGTGCGTACACAAGCCTCATACAAGAAGCAAGTGGATTCTTTATGACTTATAACCAATTAAAAAAAAAAGCGATATGGCTTAAAATTATTCCAAAGGCAAATCCACCCACTGATACTGAAGTGGCAAGCTGCAAAGCTCTTCTGGAGATGGATCTTTCTCTAGAGTTGGTGCCCAGAAGTTGGCTTTTTTAAAAAGAGACCTTATTACCATGTGATTCTGGGGTGCGGGTGAGTTTTGTCTGAACTCAGATGTCCTGCTTTTTACAAAATTTGTAAGAACAGTATGGAAATACCAAAAATACTCTGTAGTAGTTTTATTTATCCACCTCGAACCAAGAAACCCGTTTTAATTTAAGCCTGTTGGGGAAGGTGTGAGCCTGTTTGCCTGAGTGTCGCATCCTCCCTGGAGGCACACCTTCGATTTTTAAACTCTTACGTCCTCCTCCACTTCTCCCAAACAGATGCTGGACATCCTTGAAGTATTCCTCAGAGCCCAGAAGTATTCTTATCTCAAGATGGATGGCACCACGGCGATAGCTTCCAGACAACCACTGATCACGAGATACAATGAGGTAACAGTGCACAGAGCCGTGAGGTTGCGTGGGGCCGCTGTGCGGAGCATACGGGGGGAGAGGTCTGCACCCACGGTGCCTGCGTCTGGGATTAGCTGCAGCTGTTAACTAGATGCATTTCTGGCTTAATGGGATGTGTGTATGTGTTTAAACAAAGAATGTGTTTTCCTTTTTAAAAATCGAGTTTTCAAACATTGATAATGTAATTGCTATGAAAAGCAGAAGCTGTGAGTTGGCATCTTGACTGACCGAAGGTCTCTGCGGCATAACCCATTGCTTGCACTGCAGCCAGGCTTCTGTGTGTAGAGCGCGTGAGGGCTGCGGTGGCAGCAGTGACTGACCTTGTGTGTGCACACTGAGTGTCGCCTGTCTCGCCCCCAGGACGCGTCTGTGTTTGTGTTTCTTCTGACCACTCGCGTGGGTGGCCTAGGAGTCAACCTGACGGGTGCAAACCGTGTCATCATCTACGACCCCGACTGGAACCCAAGCACAGACACGCAGGTCTGTTTACTTTCTTAGAGCAATGTGTGGTGACATGCTGTCTGATAGCTTACCCGCAGGAGCAGCCCTCCAGGCCGTGTTCGCCTCCGCTTCGAGCTCGCATCCTGGCTGTGTCTCGCCTTCCGCTTGGAGGGAGGGTCTTCTCAGTGGGTCCGCAGCGCCCACACTAGCCCTGTGTGCAGAGGGGACGTGGGAGGAGCTGGCAGAGCTGGCTTGGTCTGTTTCGCTGCCTGCCTGTCTGTGTTCCTTAAAAGGTGGAGGATATAAATGAGGTATTATTAGCCAAAGCTCTAATTTGGGCAGTGGAGGGAAGTGACGAGCTGTCAGTCAGCGCTTGTTGCTGAGAAGGGCCCTTGCTGAGCTACATTTCTCTGTTGTGTCCTGGAGAAGGGAATGGCACCCCACTCCAGGACTCTTGCCTGGAAAATCCCATGGGCAGAGGAGCCTGTTAAGCTGCAGTCCATGGGGTCGCAAAGAGTCGGACGCGACTGAGCGACTTCCCTCTCTTTGTTTGATGGTTTCCTCTGCTGCAGGCCCGGGAGCGAGCGTGGAGGATCGGCCAGAAAAAGCAAGTGACGGTGTACAGGCTCCTTACCGCAGGCACCATTGAGGAAAAGATCTACCACCGGTCAGTGCACTCAGCCGCGCCCCTGGGCCAGAGCTGCTTCCAGGCTGTGGGTGTGAGCGGGAGAGACCTGCTGCCAGGGTTTGGAGCAGGGGATTTTTAAGACGTGTTACTTCAAGAAATCTTGCCATCTCAGAGAAATAGTTGCTGTAACTTGAGAGACGTATGTGTTTTTTTTTAATTAATTTCTTGTATTTTTTTCTTTCTCATTAAAATAAGCTTAGATAGCTTATTGTGTGTGTGTGTGTGTTTTAATGTTTTTGAGTCTGATTGTTTTTAACCTTATTAACAAACAGTTGCTGTAAGTTGAGAATCCTGAGGTGCAGCTGAACATTGTTTCATACCAGCTTAATTTTTATCTTTTTAGACAAATCTTCAAGCAATTTTTGACAAACAGAGTGCTAAAAGATCCGAAGCAGAGACGGTTTTTCAAGTCCAATGACCTCTATGAGCTGTTTACTCTGAGCAGCCCTGACTCATCCCAGAGCACGGAAACGAGCGCCATCTTTGCAGGTGTTTTATTCCGCGAGATAATCTAACCTAAGGTAAGGAGACAGCAGGGCTTACGCAGTGTGGCGTCAGCGTGCCTTTCTCTTTCACAGGAACTGGTTCAGATGTTCAGACACCCAGACGCCATTTAAAAAGAAGAGTTCACCAGGCCTGTGGAGCAGACCAGAATGTCCCAGTGGGCAGACAGTGCCCTAATTGTAAGACATCTGCAAATGCTGCCATGTCATCTGAAGAGAGATCTGCAGCATCTGGCAGTGAAGTGAATGCAGGAACTTCTGACCAAGGCATTCCTTTGAATGATGCCGTTCAGACACCTCATAGTCTAACCAGCAGTGAGAGGCTTGGAGAAGAGGCAGATACAGTCTCCAGACCACGGGAGTCCTTAGTGATCCATGAAAACGGGGATAGTTCAGATTCTCCAAGAGTCGACAGAACGTGCGGGACGTCTGGTGAGGAAAGCATCAATGAAAAGGAGAGTCTTTTTGATAGAAGAGAAACCTGCCAGGTTCAGAGAGAACCTCTTTGGGAGAATGGGCAAACGGAAAATAATTGTTATAAACACAAGTCGAAAATGAAACATCACGTGGCAGGAGAGGCCAGGGAGAAACACTTGAGGCCGAATCAAAAGCCGGAGAGCTCTAAGCACCGCAGAGACGCCAAGTTTGAGGGAACTCGAATTCCGCACCTGGTGAAGAAGAGGCAGTACCGGAGGCGAGACAGTGAAAACGAGAGCGAGGTCCCGGAGCGCAGCCACGACGACTACGTCCTGGAGAAGCTGTTCAGAAAGTCAGGTACTCTTTTTGCTGAACTTGCACGGGTGTGCTGGGACTAGAACCGAGGGGCTGCTCGGAGCAGCCTCCCTGACAGGGCGGGATGCGCACTCAGCTGGAAGTGCCTTCCTCTGGGAGTCCAGCGGGAAGTGTTCCGACACTGTGAGAATAGTTTCTCTTGTTCGTGTGTGTTTGGCTGTGCTGAGTCTCCTTGCCGTGCAGGCTTCTCTCTCGTCGTGGGGAGCAGGCTGTTCACTGCAGTGGCGCCTCTTGAGGAGGAGCACGGCCTCCAGGGCAGACACTCGTGGAGGAACATGGCCTCCAGGGCACACACTCAAGGAGCACAGCCTCCAGGGCAGGTACTCGTGGAGGAGCACGGCCTCCAGGGCACACGCTCGTGGAGGAGCACGGCCTCCAGGGCACACGCTCGTGGAGGAGCACGGCCTCCAGGGCACACGCTCGAGGAGGAGCACGGCCTCCAGGGCACACGCTCGAGGAGGANTTGGCTAGCTGAAGCACTTTTTGTGAGGCTCCATAGTCTACTGTGAACGCCCCACCCTCCTGAACTAGATCTCATTGAGTTCCTTCCCTGATCGAGGGAAGCGCACACTTAGCTTTCTCCCATTCCTTGGTTCATCTCCTTGCCAAAATACTCCCACACCTGCATCCGTTAATTTGATCTGATGGTCAGGTCCCTGAGTCAGTCCTGCCTGATCCGCAGTGCAGGCCCATGTTTTCCATCTCAGCTCTTCCTATATCCAAGGAGTGCTGAAAGTGAAGCAACTGTCCCATACCAGAAATATGATGTGGTGGTGACCCCTGAGTTGCTGTGTCTCTCCTGTCGCCCCTGCTGCCTCATGGCCAGTTCCCACCCCCGGGTCATCATTTGGCAGCTCTGTTTTGCAGTTCTTCCTCCCATCTTGTTTTGACCCAGTCTGGGGTTTCCCAGAGTCCTATTTCCTGAATTTTGACTACCTGCATGCATGCATGCTCAGTAGTTCAGTCGTGTCCAAATCTTTCTGACCCCATGGGCTGTATAGCCTGCCGGCTTCTGTGTCCATGGATTCTCTAGGCAAGAATTCTGGAGTGGGTTGCCATTGCCTCCTTGCAGGGATCTTCCCAACCCAGGGATCAAACCTGTGTCTCTTACATCTTCTGCATTAGCAGGCAAGTTCGTTACCACTGAGCCACCTGGGAAGCCCCTTTGACTAGTTATTCAGGTTAGTAGTCTAGACTTTCTTTAAGACATCAGCTTGGACCTCAACTTCTTGCTTGTTGAGGTACCTCTCATCTGAATTACTCCTTCCAAGACTGGTGATTGCCACAACCAGNGTTCGTTACCACTGAGCCACCTGGGAAGCCCCTTTGACTAGTTATTCAGGTTAGTAGTCTAGACTTTCTTTAAGACATCAGCTTGGACCTCAACTTCTTGCTTGTTGAGGTACCTCTCATCTGAATTACTCCTTCCAAGACTGGTGATTGCCACAACCAGGAGCTCCTGCGTGGAGAGTGGGGAGCTCTTTGCTCACTGTGTTTCATTTCCTTTGACTCTAACAAATCGCCACAAACATGGTGACTTAAAGCAACAAATGCAGGTGTTCACAGAGCCATGCTCTTGCCAGAGGCCTAGCAGAGAATCTATTTCTTGTATTTCCCGGCTTCTGGTGTCTGCTGACATCCCTTGGCTTGTGTCTGCATCGCTCCAGTAGCTACCTGACTCCAGTAGTCACGTGGACTCCCCGCTTCTGTCTGTAGCCACATCTCCCTCTATCTCCCTCATATAAGGATATTTGTGATTGCTTTTAGGGCTCAACTGGATAATCCAGAATAATCTATTTCAAGATTCCTAATTTAATCATATCTGCAGAGTGTTTGCCATAGAAGGTAGCATTTTCAGGTCCCAGGGCTAAGGACCTGNCTCCAGGGCACACGCTCGAGGAGGAGCACGGCCTCCCGGGCACACGCTCGAGGAGGAGCACGGCCTCCCAGGCACACGCTCGAGGAGGAGCACGGCCTCCCGGGCACATGCTTGAAGAGGAGCACGGCCTCCCGGGCACACGCTCGTGGAGGAGCACGGCCTCCAGGGCACACCGTCTTCTGTAGTTGTGGCACATGGGCTCCGTCGTTGCTGCTCGAGGGCTGTAGAGCACAGGTTCAGTAGTTAGGTGTACCGGCTTTGCTGCTCCAAGGCATGTGGGATATTCCCGGATCATGGATTGAACCTGTGTCTCTTGCATTAGCAGGCAGACTCTATCTACCACTGTGCCACCAGGAGAGCCCTGTACTGACATTTTTTAAAAAAATCACCTTCACCTCTGTTTCCTAGGAGAATCTGAACCTTGTGAACAGTGGGGCCTTCACCTCTGTTTCCTAGGAGAATCTGAACCTTGGGTGAACAGTGGGACCTTCACCTCTCTTTCCTAGGAGAATCTGAACCTTGGATGAACAGTGGAGCCTTCACCTCTCTTTCCTAGGAGAATCTGAACCTTGGGTGAACAGTGAGACCTTCACCTCTCTTTCCTAGGAGCATTTGAACCTTGGGTGAACAGTGGGACCTGACTTCTAACCACACCCTGGAGGGGTGCAGTGCTTAAGATAGCTTTGTACCACCTGAACATTCATAGACTATTTCTTTGCATGCTCTATATATCTGGTTTTCCAGCCACAGAACAGTCACGTGACAGACCACGGGGAGAGGAAGGGGCATGGCCAGAGGCAGGCATTCTGGAAGGAGGAAAGCTGATCGCTGGTATCAAGGGAGAAAAATCAGGAAAGCAGATCTAGCAGTTGCTCAGGACCCTGTAGACAGGCCAGCCTGCACAGCTGACTCTTCCCTGGGACTGTCTTGCTCAGATCTGACAGGCCATTGTGTTCCCGAGGTGACGGTCTTGCGTTGCCAAAGGTCTCCGAACGGGTCTCTATTCAGGAAAGTGGGCTTCCCTACGTGTCTCAGGACAGCCTCTGGGCTGGGTATTTTCTCATAAGGTAGTTCATTGGCAGCTTTCTCTGTTTTTTCCTACAGTTCCTGATCTGCTTTCTTAAGAAATTATCTATGTTATTTAACTTTCAAGTTTATTTGCATGGAGTTATAGAAAATACTCCTGTAATAATTTTTTTTAATTGATTATTTCAAGATAATTTCCCCCTTGTCATTTCCAATTTTTGTCCATTTCCCTCCTTGTTCCTTAATCAGGTTAAACCAGTAATTGTTTCGTGATTTTTTTCAATAAACCAAGAGTTTGGTTAATTAGTTAATTGGTCTAATTAGTTAATTAGAGCCGTGGTGGTACTCTGCCTCCCTAATTTTTTGCTTTATCTTCAGTACTTTCTTCCTTCTTGTTTTTGTTGTTGTTTTAATGTTTTTGGTCCTAATTTTTATAAAACTGGCTTGAATTCAGTTCACTTATTTTTGTTCTTTTGTTTTTATTAATGTAAATATTTAGGTCTGTGAATTTTTCACCTGTGACTGTATTAAAATTCTTCTGGTGTGCAGTGTTTCTGTGACTGATGACTTTTTAGAAATTGTGTAATTTTTGTTTATAGTTTTATGTTTTCCCCCTTCAATAGAGGATACATTAGTAGAAGGTTTTAAAATTTTCCAGGTAGAAGGGAAGAGCTTGTGGAAGTGTGGTAATTAAAGCATCCTGCTTTGATGATGCAGCGCAGTGATAGTGGACAGTCCAGCCCTCATTGGGTAGAGATGCAGGTGAAGATCCGCAGCATTTGTAGCAGTTTGTGGGTCCTGGTGGTCATGGGTGAGTAGCAGCCAAGAATGCTCATGGTTTTTCCTCCACCCACCACACACCAGCCGGGACAGAGGAAAGCGTGTGTTCGTGCCCGAGCTGAAACGGCATGCTCACTATGTGCTTTGCTCTTGCCAGTGGGCGTGCACAGCGTCATGAAGCACGATGCCATCATGGACGGAGCCAGTCCAGACTGTGTCCTGGTGGAGGCGGAGGCCAGCCGTGTGGCTCAGGATGCCCTCCGAGCACTGAGGCTCTCTCGGCAGCGGTGTCTGGGAGCAGCGTCTGGTGTGCCCACTTGGACTGGCCACAGAGGGCTTGCGGGTGCACCAGCAGGAAGAAAGTAAGAGGTCACCACCCTGACATGCTTGTGAGGAGGCCAGACTGGCCGGGCTGGGAGTAAAATCAGGACAAGTGGAGACCCTCCTGCCGTTTATCTGAAGGAGGAGAAAATCCCTCAGGGAGGGACTGGCCCAGCCAGATGTGCATAACTTAAGAGGAGTACACCTGCATCTTACCTTCTTTGCTCTCATTCTTTCCTTTCCAGAGCTAATTTTCTAGGGAACGGAGAAATCGCTTCTGAGGTGGTTTAAGAGGTGCTGTTATAAAATAGTAAGCGTTGTAGAATAACAATTAAACTTTAATAAGATGATTAGCTATGTTTCCGCAGTCAATACTCTGCTCGTTTAGAGTACTTTTCCTACCTAGAATTTGAGGATGGTTTCCACTGTGACTTGAGCAAGGATATTAAGTGGTTCTTGCCTTGGGATGCCTTAGTAATTTCCCAGAAGAGTAAAGTATAGGAATCGAAGGGTAGAGCAGACGCATCACATCTATGAGAGAATAACCATGCAGAAGAAAATTTCTCCAAGAAGAGTTTAGGTGTTGGAAGGGCTTTCTCATCTCTAACTCACAAAGAAACATTTTATCAACTATGACTCTCTTTGGTACTTAGGAGCAGATTCGGTCAGAAAAGGAACTCCAGTTTCTCTGTGCAGCGTCCCTCTTCAACATCTCCAAAGGAAAAATGCCAGGTAATCAGATAGCCTTTCTGCTTTCATTCACAAGGTTTACTTGATTGAACTGCCATGGAAATCTCACTCAATTCCACATGTGAAGGTGCATAATGACATTCGGTATTTGTATTCATGCCCTTTCATGCACTTATGAAGCACTTTTGTGTGAATTTAAAAGGGCCAGCTAACTTCCTAGAAAAGGCAAAGCCTTTAACCCAAGATCCGTAGTAGAGTCTCTGTTTTGTCCTCCAGAAGTTCACACGGGGTAGGTGGTCTGTGTTGCTGCCCTTACTGTCCGCCCCACTCGGAGGTGAAGTGCTAACTCGAGGGACCACTGCTGTCTAGAATAAAGATCTAGAAAATTGCCTGAGTGCTGTTTGTGATTTACAGGCTGCGAGAGCATCACTTCCGCCTCTGCCTGCCCTGCAATCCCTAAAGCCTTGGGTACTTCTCTGAGAGTAAATAACAGGCCGTATTCTCATCGTTTAATACTTTCTCTTTTTTTTCTGCCTAAGGGTTGTGTTATTTATGAAATTTGAAAACTCCAACGTTCAGATTCCTACTTTTAGATTAATTTGAACACATCTAGAAGTAGAGAAACTTTTTTTGACTTCCCATGTTATGTTCTTTTAGCAGTAGGAATACGAAGAAAAGCTAGATTTCTGTTGCTGTTCTGAGGAAACTCACATGAGGTGCAGAGTAGTAAAAGATTTAAAAGTGAAGGAAAAGCAGTATAGCTCTGATACTGTTCCTTATCCCATGGTACCCAGGTCAGGGAAATTTGGGGAGGAAGAACAGGAAAAGCCCGCAGAGCCCAGCAGTTTTCCTAGATGTCTTCTCTGGAATCCTGGCCCTCCCTCCATGCTCACCACTCAAGACAGTAACGAAGTAAAGAGTGTAGTTTGGGGTTTTTTTAGGAAATGTTCTCTAAGAGCAGGTAGATTTAGACACTTAATCCTCCTTCTTTCTCTTTACATCAGACGGTGTCTCGTTCTTCCCCCGTCAGCCTCAGTGCCCTGGGCACACGTATTGTCTTATGGCCCCTCAGGGCCTTGGGAGAAATAAGTGGGAGCATGAACAGGAGGTTAAATATATCCATGCACTGGCGTTCTCTTTCCAGGACAGTACTGTGAAGAGGGATGGAAAAGACCATGTTCCGGAGCATTTCAGCGGGAAAGGTGAAGATGCAGAGTCTTCCTCCGCGGCTCTCACTTCGTCCTCACTGTTGGCGAAAATGAGAGCTAGGAACCACCTCATTTTGCCAGAGCGCTTAGAAAGTGAAAGTGGGCGCCTCCCAGAAGCCGCCGCTCCGCTGCCCTGCAGCACAGAACATGATGACCTTCTGGTGGAAATGAGAAACTTCATTGCCTTTCAGGCCCAAGTTGATGGCCAGGCCAGCACCCAGGAGATACTGCAGGAGTTCGAGTCCAAGTTATCAGCATCACAGTCTTGTGTCTTTAGAGAACTCTTGAGAAGTCTGTGCACTTTTCATAGAACTTCTGCTGGTGAAGGCATTTGGAAACTCAAGCCAGAATACTGCTGAGCAACATTACTCTATGGACTTCTAATTGATTCTTTCTGGTGAAAAGATTAATTATTTAATTATCATGTTTGTCAGTGGAAGTTGGCTGTATTTGATGTTTACTGTGAATGATAGCTACCTCATAAACAAAACTTTAGGGAAGAAGAAATTCTTCTCCAAAACTTAAAATTTTAAAAATACCTGGGTTGACTTTTTTTTTTTCCCAAAATGGATTATGTCATAAAATCAGGGACCTAACCGTTAATCCTTGGAACATACTTGTTTTACCCAGAAGATGCTATCAGGGAACACATTACTTACTGCTCATTGGAAGTTTATAGACCAGAACTTGCAAGAATTCTTGTTATTGGTGCTAAAAACATGTCTTACATTCAGTTAGACCTGTTCAAATAATCAATTCATCAGTAGCTATTAACAGTATCTTTTGGGTACCTCGTGTTTAAATGCTTAAACTGATCATTTGCCACTCAAAAAAGAGATCAAATTTGTTACCTTTTGAATCCTATCGATTGCCTTTAAGCAATCTTCCATTAAGGTACTGTTAAATTGGCAAGTTTTTTATTTGCAAAACATAGAATAGTTTGGTAATAAATGATGAGATGTGTATTTGCAGAAGGTTAGAGTTTTCTCAGTTTAAAGTTGCTTTATTTTAAGCAAAGGGCACCTTTTTCCTCCTACACTGACTCTTGGTTTTAGGAAAATGAAATGTGTCATCTTTTAAAAAAACAAACAGAAAGCCCAAGGTTAACCAAAAGTAAGTACAGATAAAACCGCCAGCACACGCCCGTGCACAGGACGTCCCTCTGGTCCGCAGCCAGGCAGACCACTGTCCCTGCATGGTGCCGCCGTTCCAGCCCTTTCCAGCCCTTTCTCCGCGGCCGCCGTGCTGGGAGGGAGCCTGGAGCCTGCTTCCTTAGCTCGCTGTCCTCTCTGAGGAGCCGGCAGCTTCCACCAGGCCCCGCCGCTCCCTGTCCCCTGTCGCGGCATTGGCGTCCCTCCTTCCCCTTCGCGTTTGCAGTGACTCTCCTGTCGTGGGCATCTGCTTGCCGTCTGCGGCTGGGTCTGGCTGTTTACGTGTTTAGAGCTCTGTTACGGTGTCGTTTCGGTCCTTAGTTTGTTTTCCTGCCCTTGTTTCTCTTTCCTTCTCACTGTTTCTCTTACCATCTCAGCTCTGAAGTTTTGTCTCTTAAACTGACCAGACTTCCTGAGTGTCTCCTAGAGTGTCGTGGCCCAGCGCGTCTGTTCTCAGAGTTGGTTTCTCCGGCCTGCTGTTCGCCTGCTTGCTGATTTCCTGTGTTGCGTTTGCCTTCCTCCCATCTGGCTCACACTGAAAGTGAGCGGCCGGGCCCAGATCTCTTGTGCGCTCTTCTCCGCCACTCGAGAGAGGAGGGCCGTGGGTTTCAGGGTGAAGGAGCGGCTCTGCCGGGCAACATGAAGCTTCTGGCTGAAGACTTGGGTTTTAGTTTTCTGAGATTTTGTTAAATAACTTGGTCCGTGATTCCCTCTCTTTAGACAGGAGATGTCAGAGTCAGAGTCATAATTCCCAGCAGGATTTTCTGCTGCTTATTTTGGATTCTGGCTTGTTCATTTCATTCAATTCTTAGTGTGTTTTATTATTAGAGGAAGAGGATCCTATCATCTTCATTCTGCCTTCATTGTCTGGAAATAATAGACTTTTAAACGGGTCAGTGCATCCTAGACTTGACTGCTTGGCTCAGAAGGGAGTCAAAACTCATGAATTTTATTGCTGCGAAGGTCTTTTGTTGTTGTTGTTGTTATCTTTAAGCTATAAGAAAATTGCACCCCTCTTGTTCTCATATTAAAGTACTGATGCTGTTCACGAGTATGAAGTGTTTGGGCATCATACCTCTATTGTCCGAAATCTAAAGTCTCCTGAGCGAGGGAAGTTGTAGCCTTCTCTTCAAGTAGAAAATGCTGGCAAAAGTAATGATGCCGTCACAGGGCGATGGTCTTCACTCCCAGCCTGTCTCAGCCCCACCAGCAGCTGAGACCCTGGGTAGTCACTGCCATGCCTGTGTCTCAGTGTGGACACTGGTAAGCTTTGTCATCATGCTCTGGGTGGAGATACGTAGAGGAAAATGCTCCAAGTATCATACTTTTAATAACTATGGTTATACTGGTATTAAGCTACAATAAAGGATTGTAAAATCTTTGTGAAATGTGGAAAATTCCTTAGTTAAAACAGGGTCACTGTTTAAAACATTGCAGGCAATACTCTGCCTCCCACTCTTCTTGCTCCTGTTCCAGAGATAAGTACTATATTTGGTGTGTATTCTTGCAAGCTGTTTTCCATGCCTTTGCAGATACATGTGGCAGCAGCTGCTGCTGTCATGTCCATTTTCCCCTTCTCCTTTCCTGCTAAGACTCCTGCTTTGTACCTGGACACCAAGGCTGCTAACTTAACACTCTGCTAAATGGTTAAATGTGGCCACGTGACAGGCAGTGGGATGTGAAGAGAACGTCCAGACTGCACCCTGAAATGAGGAACCAGGTATCCACTTCTCCCAACATTGCCTGCTCATGCTGGCCAACATGCCTGTGGGAGCTTAAGCAGGGACACAAGAGCGTCAGAGTTGTGTGCTGACGATGGAGTCTGGCCTGCCAGTCCCATACTGCTTCCTTTTCACCTGTTACTTAAGAGCAAAATAAATTCCTGACTTGTTTAAATCACTGTCTTTTGTTGGAATCTCTTTGTTACCGCAGCTCATTTTGTTTTACATGTGATTTACAAAAATGCAATTATTATCATCCTCGTTACTTAACAACGAACTTCTCATTTAACATATGCTAGATACCTTTTCATTTCTCTAAGTGTAATTCTACCTTCATGGAATTGCTGGACTTAAAATTAGGTGGATTTTTAAATGTAAATGTTGATGTGGAGAAACCAAGGAAGAGAAACCCAAGAAGATGGTAGGTGTCGCAAGAGGGCATCAAAGGGCAGACACACTGAAACCATACTCACAGAAAACTAGTCAGTCTAATCACACTAGAACCACAGCCTTGTCTAACTCAATGAAACTAAGCCATGCCCACGGGGCAACACAAGACGGGCGGGTCATGGTGGAGTGGACAGAATGTGCTCCACTGGAGAAGGGAATGGCAAACCAGTATTCTTGCCTTGAGAACCCCATGAACAGTAGGAAAAGGCAAAATGATAGGATACTGAAAGAGGAANATTCCCCAAACCCACCCCTCTTTAGGGCCAGGGCCTTACGCGTGCTCACCTCCACCACCACATCTGCAGAGCCTTTTACCCTATCTTAAGGCACTCTTCTGAGATGGGAATCATGTGTCTGTTGCAGATGAGGAGATGGTGTTCAGGAGCTGGAAAGCAGCACAGGGGGTTTCGGACGCGGAGCACCATGTATATTCTAGCACTGCGGGTTAAATGGGGAGAGCGAGAGCCCTCAAATGGTTTGTGAGTCAAGTTGGGCAAAACAGGAGAAGAGCTTTCCTCCTGTAAGACTGCACAGCGTGTCCATTTTGCTCGTGATTATCTCAGAAGTGACTGCCTGTGACTATTCAAAAGCCCCCTGCAGCAATTAGTAAGAGATACAGGAGAGAGGAGATGGTTGGCCCTGATTCTGGTACTTATGTGCGCCCTGGCTTATCCTAGGGAACACTGAAGGACGCTGAAGGACACTGGAGGGCGAGGCACTGGTCGCCAGATGCTCTGCTGACGTCCACGTCCTCCTGAGCTTGAGCCCGTAGATCTCGCCTCGTCCTGATGGGTTCCGTGTTGCATGTCTAGCAGTAGGTGCTAGGCGTTGGGCTAAGGGCAGAGAACGTCATGATGAACCCATGCTGACCTGCTCTCTACCTTCAAGGCTTTTAGTCTACCTTGGGAGACAATATTAGAAAAAAAAGTCACACAAATAAACAAAATTAAAAGATTTTAAGCATAGTGAAAGAAAAGCCATCTCTTGTGCAGCATGGCTCTCAGTGAGCAGCTGTTGGAGTGAGAGGTGAAGAAGAGGAAAATCGGAGCTTCAGCATGGCATCAGGGAGGCTTTGCGGGAGCCCCCACTTCCCCGGCAAAGCTGAGCCTGTCCATCACTGCTTCAGCAGCCCTCTGGCAGCAGCTGGGCTCAGCCTCTCTGGCCGGGACTCTGGGCCTTGCAGCTGGGGGTCTGGGAGGGGGCAGACTTGGGGAGCAGGCATCCATCCTTTCCGGGGTAAAGCCTGTCACTGGAACCTGGACTTTGGTGAGCTCTGCTACAGTGGTTATGAGAGGCTTTCCTGACACACCAACCTCCTCAGTCCCTGGGGGTTTGTGTACAAATGCACCTGGCACAGAACTGGGACTCCACAGCTATTCTGTGGAATGAATGAAAGAATGGGTGGATGGACAGGTACATGGAGGCTGTCCCAGCATCAGGATGTCAAGCTGAGCCTTGCCACTCTCCAGGCTGGCCTGTGGGGCACTGTGGGCTGATCGGTGATGAGGCAGAGTGGTGGGAACTGCCTGCACCAGCCTTGCTCAGACATCAGTGAGTTCATTCAATAAATATTTATGCTGAGGTTTAAATGGGCTCTGAGAGGCTCCCATTGAGTGAGGCCGGCAGGAGGGAAGGAAGGCAAAGTGGACCCTACTCTTGGAGTGTGCTGAGAAGCTCTGCTCCATACACCCAGGGCGTGTCCATGCTGGCAGGATCATGGTGAACTGAGTCACAAAGGCAGAACCAGAGAGTGTGAGCAGAGCTGTGAACTGGGTGTGGGGGCAGGGCTAGTAGGTTGGAAGAGGCCGGATCTAACCACAGACGGGAGTGGGCTGGTCAAAAGAGAAGGAGGGGGGGTCCTCTAAGTCCAGGTTTGCAAGGATGTCACAGAGAAGTCACAGTTCTGAAGCACCTACTGGGTGTGTGTGAGTGAGTGTGTGTGTGTGTGTGAGTGTGTGTGTGTGAGTGTGTGTGTGTGTGTGTGTGTGTGTGTGTGTGTATGAGAGACAGACAGAAACAGAGAGAGAATAAGGTCCTGATGTTCTGCTGCACTGATGGCCAGCCAGATACTGAAAGGCCGGTGTTGTCAGTCCTGTTTTGTAGACAAGAAAGGGGTGTAAGAAGCCAAAGTTAACCCCAAGTCTGTGTGATTACAAACCTACTCCCTTCCCACCGTAGATGTTTACATAATTCGAGTCTATTAGAAATTAGAAAGCTTTTATTGTGCTTACTAATATTCATGTTGCAAACATTTCATTTCTTTCATAGTGATTTCAATTAAATTCTACACATTTATTGAACACTTAGCATGGACAATTGACTGTATTTTGTTTCAGGAGAAGCATGTCTTATTGAAGAGGGCCAGTCAAGAGCACAGGGCTTGTGGCTGGGAGATGGGCTCCAGTCCTGCTGCCGTTGCCAACCAGCTCCTCCAGGTGCCATTTCCCCACTCCCCCTTAACGTTCAGTAGCTCTGTTATTTTATTCTTAGGGGGAGAACTGTTTTACACTGAAGGGCTGACCTTGAAAGCTATTTGTCCTAGAGGTTTATTGGTGAGATCATTTAGATTTGGAGACAGAGCCTTCTTCTATTTTAGGCTGGATCCTATTTGAGATTTCCTTGGATTGATTTCATTTTCTTTCCAGCAACTTATTATGATGTCTTTAATAATAGCCAGCTACTATTAACAACTAAATGTTGCTAAAATGATTTTGCTCCAAGTCAGTGACTCTAGTAGATCCAGCAGAGTAGTCCTGGATGTCAGGATCTTAGAAATTGATTCCTGTAGGCTCAGCTTTAGGACATATCCCAGACTATGGTTCAGCTCCCTGAGACTTTCCCTGCAGCAGGAATTGGGAAGCAAGAGGCTGAGGGCTGACACTGAGCCTTGTCAAGACCCTTGGGCTCTGGCGTGATGGCCAGGATGCTGAGGACCAAGGGGAGACTCGGTTGTGCGCTCTGGCAGAGAGGGTGCTTCTTCATCTGAAGGTGCAAAAGGATGCAGGAGCATCCTGGGAGCCCCTCCCCCAGCAGGAGGCAGGCTGTATTATGAAAGCTGCCCTTCTAGAGAGCTCTCTAGGGCAGAGGAGAGAAGACCAGTGAATCCAGTGCCTTTTCAAGCGGTATCAGATGGTGCCAGTTTCCCTTCTCCCTGCTCCCTCCCGTTTCCTTTCCTATCCAAAATCTCTGGAGATTGGCTCCTGCGGCCAGAGGTCAGCTCTGTGTCTCCTGCACCTAGCACAGAGGGGTTGCTAGATAAATGTTTACAGAAGTGGACTGAACTAGACTCTGAAACTCCAGGGACTGTGGACTCTGTCTTCCTGAATATACCCCTTTCCCATCCTAATATTTGATAAGAATGCATTAACAGTCTGGAAATTATGCTAGACTCACACAGAATTTATGTCAGAGGTAGGAAAGTCAAATGTCTGCAGGAACCTGGTGGGTCACACAAATATGAGAGGCAATCTCTAGGCAAGTAGAGTTGACATGCCCAGGCTAAAGGCACTCAATTTGAACTTCTGAGAGATTTCTGTTGGCCAGGTAAAACACCTCTGATATAGCTTAAAGGGCCTTGGTTTAGGTTTCTAGCCAAATAGGTGTGTGCTGAGTAACATTCAACAAACCAAACAAAGAAGCATGAAGGGGAAAATGTAAGGAAGCAAGCTTGGCCGACTGGCAGATGGGGTAGGAGAAGGTGCCAAAGAAGGCCTCTCCCCATGGTGCTGCTTCAGCCCAGGGTGGGCTCACCTCGGAGACACCAGAAGAGGCCCGTGCCATCTCTAAGTATCCAGAGCAGCTCAGAGTAGCATCTCTCCAAAAATGTGGCCCCCTAGCGGATCACCTAGTGGCAAGACAACAGTAGCAATGATGATAGTGTAACCGTTGTAGCGAATGAGTGGCTGTTACGTGCTGGGCATTGTTTCCAGTGGCTGTTACATGCTGGGCATTGTTTTCAGTGGCTGTTATGTGCTTGGCATTGTTTCCAATATTTCTCCTCTCCCCTTAATTGAAAAAGATAGCCTTTATTTTTTTAGAGCATTTTCTATGCATAGCCTCCCCATTGATCAGCACCCCCATCAGATGTTACAGTCAGTGAATCTACACTGGCGCATCATAATCACCAGAGCTCAGAGTTTATGTCAGGGTTTATTCTTGGTGTTGCACAGTCTTCGGGTTGTAACAAAAGTATAGTGACATGTATCCATCACTGTACTATACAGAATGTTTTCACTGCCCTAAGCCCTTTAGCACTGGTTTTAATCTTCCCACCAGAACTTGACATAGGCGTTTTTATCCCCTCTTTGTGTAGAAAGTCATGGGGGACTTGAAAGGGCATGTGACCTGCTCAAGCTCAACCTGCTCACGAGGACTGGCGCCTGCTTGAATGACAAAAAGTGCGCAAGACTCTCCAGGCAGCGGGCCTGCCTCGGGCACAATGCTTTCTCACCTTGCGAGGACTAGGCAGACTAGAGCCAGCTGTGAGAGCCCCCAAGAACCATATGGGAGTACACTTTGTCCTGCAGTCATTGCAGGTGACGTCATTGGAAGCTGGCTTGTTTTTAAGTAGCTGCTCTTACTTTTACATGACAGTAAAACTAATGAATGATGGGAAATTTCCAAGATAACCAAATGCCTATCTTTTCCTTGTTGTGTGTGTGTGTGTGTGTGTGTGTGTGTGTGGGTGTGTGTGTGTGTATCCTATTCATAGTACCCTGTTCATCTGGAATTTCAATTAGCTGCTATTTCCCCACATATTCCATCATGTTTGGTGAACCAGACTTTCTTGGCTGGCCATTTCCAAAACTACAAATGACAACAGGTTTGCAGAGGATGTATGGGGTCCCTACTGAGCACGCATGTGCTGCGCTTTCTGTCTTGGGAAAGCTGTGTGGCCACAGGGAGCTACACCTGAGAGGCTTTAAAAAATTTAAACAGTGAAACAATATTACAGATCATCCGGACACTTTGAAAACTCGTAAACAGGAAGTCAGTGTGTTCTTTTTTCCTTCCTGAAAATTGAAATATTTTTATCTGCTTGACCCCATTGTTATGGTTTTAAACTGTGTTTACTGAAATTTTTTCTGCTAAAGAAAGTTTTGAAAGGGAAGTTGGAAAAATCTCTTCTGAGTACAGCTGAAACGTCAAATCCAATACGATGCATTCAGACTCAAAATATGTTGACAGTGGTGTCTCCAAATGTTTTTCCATTTTCCTAAAACAGAGCAAATGGTAAGAAATAAATACCATGTGTGATGTTGGAGACACTGACCTGGAGTTTCAACCCCTTACATTTTTTAAGGATTTGGAATTCTTTTCAGGTATCAGTTAAAAATAACTCATAATTCAACAGGACAGTTTAGGGCTTCCAGGTATAGATGTTCCAATTTCCAGCATTTTATTGCTGGTCTCAGTATTTTTGTGATGACAGTTCTCTCTTCATAGAGAACAAGCTTAAAATTAGAAAAAGCAAACACCCATTAGAGAAAGCAGATTTACCCTCCTATTAATTGATACGGAGATGGAAAGCTACCATCACCCAGACGGGAGCCCAGCGCATCCCCTGCAGACATTCTCAGGGGCCAGAGCCTGGGTCAGCAACTGCCCACTCGGCCCAAGCCAAAGTTGTCTGTCTTTTAAGAGCGGAGGCTTGAATTTTCAGTGGTGGGGCTGCGCTGCGCTAGGAGCACCGCTCTGTAACAGCTGCACACAAATCTTAGGGTGTGTGGTACTGTCTTCCCACTTGATTTTATTTTATTTTTTAAGTGAACAACCTTGAAAGTTGAACTCACTACTCTGTTCCAGCTTCTCTTTGCTCTGCTGGACAGGAGGTAAGGTAGCATGCCTGTTTAGTCGCTAGAAAATGATTCTTAGAATGAAGACTGTGCTGCTGTGTGTTAAATACAGAGAAGGAGCCTTTGAGGACCAACCACGCAGTTGTATCCTTCTAGAGACTGGAGGCAACCCAGGTGGGAGTGGGGAGGGCCCGCGCTGATAGAATCTGTTGAAATATGACCCGTGGTTTTAACTGTAAATAAGCATTCCCGTCCTAAGAGAAGCCCCCTCTAATATCTCCTGCAGCTTTGATTTTGGAACACGTCACATTCCTCATTAAAGCAATCACTGTTAAAACATAAAGCAACACAGGATTTATTTCTTCATTAAACTGATGATCCGTATATGAAGCCAATTAACATTATGAGTCTGGTGAACATCAAGTGTAGAGAGGTTAGAGAAAATTAAAAGCAGTCACCTTGGTCTTTAGATAAAGAAAGTACACTTTTAGGCTGTAAATTATCAGAGTGTCCAAGCGGGACAGATCGGTGAATTTGGTTAATTGGAAAATACATTTTACCGCACAGGAATTAAGAAAAAAATAACCTTTTCGTTACCGAAGCTCTTTTTTAGAGGGGAAGGAGATGGTAGCAATACGTGTTAATCCCCTCTCGCCGGTCCCGGCCCGGAGGGTCGGAGACAATCCGAGGAAAAAAGAGCTGTCACCAAAGTTTGCTCCAGCCTTTCCTTTTCGTGATTGCTTGGTTGGCTATTCGCTGTTTTGCCAACAGGAACTAGCCTGGCCTCGAGGCTGGGGGAGAGGAACTTCGGGGAAAGGAGACCGCGGGTCCCGCTGGCTCTGAGCCCCGCTCTGGGTGAGTGTTCTGCGGGAGCCCGCCTAAGTGTCCCCGTGGGGAGGCAGCCAGGCTCGGGTGCGGGACGCTGGGAAGGCCGGGGCTAGACGGAGAGCGGCGGCGGGCCAGAAGCTGGCGTTGGGCTGAGGAACGGAGAGTTCGGCCCGGGCTGCGAGCACTGAGCGAGCGTCCCAAGGAACTTTCTCGTTTGGGACAAGAAGAGGATTGGGATCGGCTCCCAAGCCCCAGAATCTGGCGGGTGCGTCCTGCCGCCGCGGGGCACAGGGCCGCAGTTCTCTCTGCGGGGACCTTGGGACTGGTCGCTTCCCTTAGCATCCCGTAGAAACAGGTGCCGCTGTCCAGGGTTCTGACCACAGGAGGCTCGGGGAGCGCCCTGCCTGCAGACCCAGGACAAGCCTGTCCAGTGCCCAGGACGTCTCTGGGCCTTGACAGGAAACTGCTTCGGCCGATGTCAGGAATGGGGACCTGAGACGGGCTTGGACCTCGTTGGTTTGGGGGGCCAAAGCGGCGCTGGGCGCCTGGTTCCTACACAGATACTCGGTGCTCCTTGGAGCATCTTGAGGAGCCAGCCCAGATGTTTTTCCTCACCTCGTTTCACAGGCACTCGGCTCCGAAGCGCGTAGGGTGCTTGCAGGAGACCGCCTAGGGTAAGTAGGAGTTTGAGGGGGTTTTGGGCAGACCCGGGCACTCAAGGGGGAGACTCCGACTCTCGAAAAGAACTCCAGAGAGCACTCAGGGAGACAAAGAGAGAGAGCGCGCTGAGCTTCCTGGCCTGGGCTGAAACAGGGTCGGTTCTCAGGGCTCTAGCCCTTTCCGGATGGAGTGGAAATGGCTCTCTCACTACCCTGCCAGCCCAGCTTGCTATTGCGCCCACCGCCCAGACCTGCAGGCGTGGTCCCCGCTGGCGGGTCGCCTGGACTCCTAAAGTCTGTGGCCCTGACGAAGCTGGCGCCGTGGGCTCTCTCCGCTCAGAATCCAGCCAGCGTTTCCAGTGGTTTCTTCCTTGAGATGAGGTCGGCTTTCTGCGCCTGGGTGGGCTGAGCCCAGGAGGGGCCGCTGAAGTGTAGCAACCCCGATTTGTCTCTGCGGAAGCGGTCCTGCTTCTTCCTCCTGGCGGTTTTCAGAGGGCCGTCCACGGGTGGTCCAGGGCCCTGGCAGTCAATCTGCCCTCCAGCTCGAGGCGCCTTCCTTGGGGGTGGGTGTCCACGTGTGAGTCCCCAGGCCTTTTGTTTCCCACTCACTGTGTCTTTAAGATCAAGGCTGGATCCCAGGCGATGCAGGGACCCGACCTACTGCCTCGCCAGGGATCCTGAACACAGCATTAGAATGTTTATAAAATATTCAATTTATGCAGTCTGTCCAAGAAGCCATCGTCCCAAAATAAAATCAGCAGTCTAGACGGAACACAGACACCAGAACTTATCAACAGTTGTCTGACTTGCATCTTCTGATGCATCTTGAGTGGGTCATAATACCAACTTTATTTTCAGTGGTGCATAAATTAATTACACGCATTTAATAACCAAAATATCATTATATTCCCCCTTTAATATCATAAAGGCTTTCCGCCAGGGAAGCACTTAATAGTGCAGGGGGCCGTAACGGGCTATTATCCTAGTGTAATGCTATTACAGAACCAATTATGCGCCATTAGACTTGCTTTTTTTGCAGTTTATGTGATTTGATCCAATCCCGCGCCCCTGACTTGAAAATTTCAGCCCGGTACTTTAGAGTTTAATTTTCACCCAGGCAGAGGGAAGGGCGGTCTCTCTCCGCTGAGTGTCTGCCTCGGATGCATTTTAAAAGTAATTGCGAAGGGTCCCACCGCATATCATTTGCATGGAGAAGCGAACATAAATTCAGGGACCCCTTGCTGAGAACAAAATCAAACTTTCCTTTTGTACAGTCGCTTGGAAAGGGAAGCCGTGTGCAAAGAGTCCCTCCAAAACCCATCCGGTGGCGACAATTAGCAGCTCTTTGTCAATTCGCAGCCCGGGAGTCACCAGGCCTAAAGTCAAGCTCCTGCGGAGAAAAAAGGTTTGAGGCAGAGGGAAGTGGGGTGGGGGTGGGGTGGAGTGGTCAGAGAATAATGCCTTTTGGGGGTGGTGGTAGTGGTGATTGTTTCAACCTTCTAAAAGAAAAGAGGAAAGACATTCCTGATGTTTGCTAAGAAATGACGGATTTTTTTTTTTTTTACACCACGTGGGCCATTTGTAAGGCCCAGTAGACCTATCCAAGTTACTCGCTGTAGACAGCGCTGGAAATAATCAGATTAAGGCCAATTATGCGTGAGATTATAAAGGCGAGTGCTGAGCGGCGGCGCGCGCTGTAGACAGACAGCAAGACATCTGGCCACTTCCCGAGTCACTTTCGTGGTCCTGCGGGCGCCAGCCGCGCCGAGCCCCGCCCGCTGCCAGTCGAGCCCGGCGAACGGACCAGAGGCGGTCGCGCTCCGGCCTTCCTCTCCCGCCGCCCGCCGAGGTACGCGCGGCTCCCCAGCCACACACCGAGCCCGCTGCGGCCGGCCCCGGGGCTGCCTTCCTGGCGGGGGCTGCCGCTGGCGCTGATGGCTGGCGCGCTCGCCGACTCGGCCGGGGTGGCTTGGGAGCAGGGGTCGCGGTGGGGACCCCTGAGAGCCGGGAACCAGACTGCGTAGGCGCGGTGCTGGGGCCGAGGCTGGGGGACGTCTGCCCGGGCGGTGGACCCGAACGGAAGGGCTGCCCACTGGGTGCCCGGCTTGGGACGGCCCTGCCCCGGCCCTCCAGCCCCCAGAGTGGGCTGACGGCGTTGGGAGGGGTTCTCCAGGACGGGAGCGCCCCGTGCGCTCCCGGGCCGGGTGGAGGCTGAGGCAGAGGGAGACTCAGACTCTGTCGCCGTTTGCTCTGCAGCCGGGCCAGATCGCCGCGTCCGCGTGCCTCGGCGGTCCTGCGGTCACCCTCCCGAGTCCTGGCCGTGCCGTCGATCGGGCCGTCGGCGATGTTTTATTTCCATTGTCCACCACAGCTAGAGGGTGAGTAAGCGCCGAGCCGAAGCTGCTCCAAAAGGCCGGTGCCCGCCAGAAAGGGCCCAAGCGGCAGCTGGGGCTGGTTAGGTTAGGTCCTCTCTGGGAGAGGGGCGCAGCCACCCGCAGTTGGGTAGAGGCCCCCAGATCCCTCCCCACATCCCGCTCCAGCCTTCCGCCCCGCGGCCACCTGCCTCCTACCTCCCCCATCCCTGCCTGGGCTGGTCGGCCCCAGGCGTGCCCTGCTAGGACAGGCGGATCCTCGTAGCACAGATGCTGGCGTCACGCCTCTAATCGAGACTCCGCTGCCCAGGGGGCTGCATCAATCTTTCACGGTGGACGAGGTGGCCTGCATGGCCCTGGGCCCGAGAGGAGCAGGAAGCACCCTCTGCCAGGCTGCTCTCATTCCCTGCCCAAGGCAGTCTTGCTCAGGGTCCTCACGGTCTGCTCCAGGACAACGTGGCCCTCAGGAGTCCGGTGGCCTTGCCCACCAAATGCCCTGGCATGCCTCCTCCTCTGCGACTCACTGGTTTTCTGACCCCCAGTGCTAACCAGTTCCCACTCCCATGGGCATCCCATGGCCAGGGTTTGGGTCTTTGAGGGTCTCCAGTTCTTAGAATCAATTTCCCTTCAGGATCCTTGGCATGGGCCCTGCAGTAGGTTGTTAGGTGGGGATAAGTTGGTGAGAAGGGGAGAGCTTGGATCGCTGGTCTTGAGGACTCCTCAGGGGTGGGCCCTCCACAAACAGAGGAGATTACTAATGCCTCAGGCGAATGCAAAGCCACACACTCTGGCCCTTTAACGGCGCCTCCTCAGACCAGTAGTCTCAGCCTTGGGCTATCAGGACGTATAACTGGGAGCAACACCAAGACTCGGTTTTGGCAACCTACTCCTCCGATTTATTTGCGGGTGGGGGAGGTGAGTGAATTTTGGAGGTAAAGAAATCAAAGGCATGGGGCAGGGCAAAAGGTAGTGAGACAGTGGAGAACCTGAACTATCAGAGCATGCTCCTTCACCTTGCCTTGGTTACCTGGAGCAGTAGCTGGCTTCAGCTGGGCCATACACAAGGGATTTCAGAAAGTTTGCTTTGTTTTTTCCATAGAAACTTTTAAGAGTTCAGTAAGATTTTCTAAAGCAGGCTAACGAAGACCAGTGTTCAAGCCCTGTCAGCTTGATCGGCATTCCTAAGAAGGGAAGGACAGACATGTGACTGCATTTTACCTTCTTTTACTCCCAAGGACCCATGCTGATGGGCTTTATAAAGGTCTGAGAGGTTCATCCCCTGACCTAGGACTGCAGGAGGAGCCTCTGTTTTTGCAGTAGACACACCTTTTCTGAATAGCTGCATCTTGGGTTTGGACTGATTGGTATTCGGCAGCTCACCTCTCCAGTTAAAGTGGGATGGTTGACGTTGGGCATTAGTGCATGGTGGGCTGCCGGGGTGACTGAAGGGGAAAGTCCAGCCTGCAGAGTGGGTTGCAGAAGTCACTTGGGGAGAGCCCGGGCCAGCCTGTCGTGGCCCCGGAGCACGGAGCTGCTGCTACCCTCGGCTCAGCTCACCTTTCTTTCCTGCATCTGGGCACATCCCACCTCGACCGTGATTCTGATTTCTGTGACCAGAAGAAAAGGAGATGGGATTTTAAGAACGTTTTTATTTCTTTGCAGATGTGTTTCAAAGCCAGCCTTACAGAAAGGGGTGTTTTATTTTAGTTGAGTCTTGCTGGGGAGGAGGTGACTGCTGCAGACGGAAAGGCTGAGGACCGCTCTTTAGAACCTGACATCTCGTTATTGTCTACTGGCGTTTTAACTTTATTAATCCAGAAAGTCATACAGGAGAAAGCCAACATGGCTCATAATCTCACTTCTCAGTTAACTTTTCTGAAGTTAAATTAAAAAGTACCACACCTCTCTGCTCAGAAAATTCCAATAGAACAGAAACTTGTACACTGAAAAGTGAGATCCTCCTTCTCTATCTCTTTTTCTAAAGATACTTCCTATTGTCAGTTTCTTGGGATTCATTCAAGAAAAATATACTTTTACCTGCATTTACCCTGATTTATGTGTTTTTTCCTGTGTACATTATGCCTTCTTTGTGCTGAGATCACACTGCCACACCATTCAGTGCTTGGTTTTCCCTCTTCGTAATGCAGATTTTGGTGATTTTCCTGTGTTAATGTGTGCAGATCTACCGGCTTATTTTAAACAGCTGTGTAGTATTCCATTTTATGTCACACAGAAAACGTCTGGAGTTGGGCGCTTCGGTTGTTTCCATTTTTTTCTGTTATCGTGTTACCAGGAACAATATTCTCTCTCTGTTTTGGCACACTTTTAGAGTATATTTATAGACTAAATACCTGTATATACACTTAAAATTTTGGGCAGATATTGTCAAATTATCCTCTAATAAGTCTTCACCTATTCGTGCTCCTACAAATGGTGAAGAGTGTGTAAAGTGCATTATGCTGTTATCTATACTGGTTATAATTGTGCATCTTTTTTTTTTTGCAAAAATGTTTTGTTTAATTATTTAAAGTTTAAAATTTTCATAATATTGCCAACCATTCTATTTATTTTTAAGTGAAAAACATGTTCCCATGTTTTCCTCTTTTCTATTAGGTTGTCAATCTTTGTTCTTATTAATTTGATCAACTGTCAGCCTTTTTTAGGACCCAGTATGACACAAAGTGTTTCATTTAAAGATTATATGTATACTTTGTGATACAATTTGGGACAAGCAAGCAGAAATTTGTGAGGCTGATTGTGATTGGAGAGTCTTAGAGGTTACACTTCATCCTCACCAGTCAGGTGCTTTATTTTAAAAGGAGACAATTTGGTTTCCCACAAAATAATGGGAATAAGACTGTTTAGAGTCTGTCTCTTTGAAGTTTCCAATGAGCTAGAGAAAAATATTTTGAGGATTTCAAGGAAGAAAGCAATTTGGATGAGACAATGGAGGGAGAAGTCTTCACCAGAGAGTGGAGGGCTTGTGGCGTAGGATGGGGGGGGGTAGCATGATGAGTGGGAGGGACTCCTTTTAATACATAGAATTTTAAGAAGCCCAAAGGACCTTTCTGCTTTGGCCTGAGGTCCTTCAGAGGGATAATGCCTGGACAGTGTGACTTGTCAGCTCCTAATGCCGAGCATGCAGTGATTCTGAGACCGGAGCCCATGGCAGGTACAGCATTCATTGGCTAACGGGAACTTGCTCATTTGTTTTGTTAAGAAGTCTTTGTGGACGTCAAGTAAATGGTGCACATTTGGAAAATGATCTGAATGCACGTTTGGGGCCAAACTCTGTTCCGGCTTAATACGAGCTTTGGAGGCTGCCAGGGAGGACTGTGGAAAGAATGCCTTTCTTTTCAGAGAATCAGGAGCAGTGGGTCTTTTATGAGCCTGGCCAGAGGCTGGGATGCCTTTTGAGAATGGTTCTGTTGAAGTCTGCTTGGAATTCAGGACAGTCACTATTAGAGCAGATTTCTTGTTAATTGACATCTATATAACAGATCCACTATGGCGCCGATGAGCTGTGACCAATGGTATTAATATTCATTTATAAACTTCTTACTTGCTCATACCTTGAAGTTCTAGGAGAGGAGTGCTGGGGAAATCTCTTGGAAATTTCTTTCTTCTCCCTTTCCCAGCCTTTAATCCTTATTGTTTATAGAAACAAGGAAAAGTAAAGTAACAGGTGAGCAAAAGGGAAACTTCGAGGCTTCTATTAAAGGATCAGAAGAAGTAGAAGGGATGAGCTGAAGGTGCAGAGATGCAGCTGGAGCCAGAAAGCTGATGAAGGCTCCATCTCAAGTCAGTGACCCTTCCTGACTCAGAGGGT
>SJYV01002568.1:639067-656605 GCA_006410875.1 Neotragus pygmaeus
GAATGTCATTAAGTTTCAGTGCACTGGCCAAAGGACTGGCTGAGAGGTGGCTCTTTCAGAAGGGGCCACTGCATTGGTACTGATTTTATTTATTTATTTTTTTAATTGAAAAAAATTTTTTTTAATTGGAGGAAAATTGCTTTACACCGTTGTGTTGGGTGTAAATCAGTCATGACTGTGTGTACACACATTTCCCCTCCCTCTTGAGCCTCGTGCCCTCCTCACACCCCACCCCTCCAGGCCATCACCGAGAGCCAGGCTGAGCTGCCCGTGTTGCACAGCAGCTTCCTGCCGCGTGTCTGTTTTACACGTGGCAGTGTGTATATGCCAATGCTATCATCTCCATTCATCCCACCCTCTCCTTTCCCCGCTTCAAGCTGATCAGCGTTAGGTGCTAGCCTGCAGCTCATGGGTGAGGCCTGCGATGGACAATTGTCCCACCTTTCAAGGACCCTCCCCATGCACGCAGCTCGCCTGCCAGCCTTCCCCGGGGCCTCCTGATGTCAGAGGTCAGCATGCATGCTCACTCGTATCTGACTCCTTCTGACCCCATGGACTGTAAGCCCGCCAGACCCCTCTGTCCTTGGGATTTTCCAGGCAAGAATACTGGAGTGGATTGCTATCTCCTACTCCAGGTCAGAGGTCTGAACTGTTAGAGCTGGTGGTTTTCTTAGATTTGCTCTTTTCAAAGGCTGCTATGGTTTGCAGGGTGGAAACCATCGGGGGCATTTTTGTCAGGCCGACAGAGAGGGACTCTGATGGGACTGTCCGTTGGGGGTTTCTCGGGCAACCCACTGGATGAATGGGTCCATCCAGTGTCTTTTAGTTCTTGGCCCCAAAGCCACTCTGTGAGGAAGCCAGGCAGCTGTACGGGCCAGGAGCAGGGCGGGGCCCCAGAGTGGGTGTGGGGCAGCAAGTGTTAGTGCTGGGGTTTGCCTATCACAGTGGGTCTGGGAGGTGGAGGTGAAGGTGTGGGCTATAGCCTTTTAGTAGGGGGAGAGGCCCCCTAGGGTGTTTCCTGTGTGTCCTCTTTTAGGGTCTGGGGTCTCCTGGCCTCAAGGAGGTCTCCCTCCAGCAGGTTCTTCACACACACACACACACACACACGCACACACACGCACACACACACCCACACACATTGGCAATCTGCATTGCAAATGTAGTTTCCGGAGTCTGAAGGAGGGCATGATGGAGCCTCCCTGGGGAATCTCCTAAAGGGCGAGAAGGGGAGAAGGGTGTTCTAGGCACAGGGAACAGGCCTGCAGAGCAGCAGGGAGGAGACCCAGGCTTGTCTGCAGAATGGCCCGTATGGTGGGTGCTCATGGGATGGGGCCAAGAGACCAGATGCAGGGCCAGGGCTGGCAGGCCCTGGACACCGCGCCCTCACAGTGGGGTTTGCACTGTAGGAGGTGGGGCCTGAGGCCTGGAGCCACTTCTGAGTGGTCCAGGCAGCTGGGCAAATCCTGCTGCGGGAGGATGAGGCTCAGCTCCATCCATCTCTGGACCCCGTGGCCTCCTGGTGCTTCCTCAGCTCCAGGGGCCACATAGAGGCCCTCTAGAGTGGCCTTGGGACAGCGTCAAGGACTAATAGACTGACGGGGCTCTGAGAATGAAGGTGGGGGCCTCACTTACAAGGAGGTTCCGGAAACAGAGTACCAGTGGGATGTAGGTGTCATTCAGGGAGCTTGTCCAGACAGAGGAGCAATCCTGTGTCTGTCAAATAATCTCTGCTTTGGTGAGGGCCAGCTCAGCTCCTGGGAGTGACTGTCTATTTTATAAACATTCTCTGCTTGCCCCACTCCAGGCTCATGGGCTGAAGGTGAATCCCATATTTCGTTGCTGGGACAGCCTCTGGGGGATCTGTGGCAAGCTGAGGCCCTGGTGGAGGCGTGTGGTGGCTGAAGGAGGGGAGGGAGGCCCAGGTTGCTGGCAGGGAGCAGGAGAGAGTGCCTGCCTGTCCCAGAGAGGCCGAAGGCAGTGGAGAGAGGGGGACACGCAACAGATCAGGAGGAGGCGGGGCTGGGGGCGGGGCAGGCGGATCTGTCGTCCTCTTCTTCCTCTGCTTGTGGGTACCCCCCAACCCCAGTACACCCTTGGGGCCTGCCCTGAGCTTGCCTTGCTGGAAACAGACTCTCCTCTGATGGAGGGGAACTCTTGGGGTGTGCAGGACTCTGCCGAGGTGATGGGAATCGTGGTGAGCACACAGAGCCAGGGCGCATTCTTGTGCTTCGTGGTGACACTTGCTCGGGGAGCCTGGAGATCCTCACCGGAAGGGCTTCCTGGCTCCAGTCAGGGACACGAGGTGTGCTGGGGCAGGCGGCACGCTCCATGTCTCCAGAGCGAGGCAGGCAGTGAGCGAAGAGAGCATGTGAGGCTTTGCCTTCGCTCCCCCAGATACAAATGAGCTCTTGATCATTTGAAACACGCAGTGTCTGTGCGTCTTTCTCCCACTTTTAAGCAAGGGGCGGGGAAAAGGCACGCTTCGCTACCGTCAGCAGTTATGCAAGGATCCAGCTAAGGGGCCCCTTGAGATTCAGCAGAACTGGGAGAGGTTCAGGGGTGGGCTGGGGAGCATTTGCCCACTCAAGTGTCAACTGCCATTCAAGACAGCCCCTGGTAGGCAAATGGATATATGGAACCAACGTTGCCAGAACTGCTGAAATTTCAGGAGAAGCTGGAAATCCAGACTTTTGTTTAGAATAGTTGCATCTTTTAAATGTGGCTTCCGATCCTTTGGGCCAATGGGGCACACCCTTGGTTGGACCCGCCTGCGGCCTGCCTTCCTGTGGGGACACTTTCACTCCATCCTCCCATCTCTGCTTTCTGCACTCTTCCCCTGTAGTCAGAGCTCCTCCTCAGTTCCGCCCTTCCCGGCAAAGTTCCCCTCTTGCTGCTCATCCTTACCCCTTACCCACCATGGCCCTTACCATCTGGTCTCTCTGAGCGGCTGGCCTGTTGGTCTCTGCAAGCTAAGTTGTGTTGGAAAGGCAGGGAAGTGAGTGATTCNCAACCAGTCCATTCTGAAGGAGATCAACCCTGGGATTTCTTTGGAAGGAATGATGCTGAAGCTGAAACTCCAGTACTTTGGCCACCTCATGAGAAAAGTTGATTCATTGGAAAAGACTTTGATGCTGGGAGGGATTGGGGGCAGGAGGAGAAGGGGACAACGGAGGATGAGATGGCTGGATGGCATCACGGACTCGATGGACGTGAGTCTGAGTGAACTCCGGGAAATGGTGATGGACAGGGAGGCCTGGCGTGCTGCGATTCATGGGGTTGCAAAGAGTCGAACACGACTGTGCGACTAAACTGAACTGAACTGAACTGAATACCATACTATACCACACCACACCACACCACACTATGCTACACTACACTGCACCACACCATACTATATTAGACTACACCACATGACACCACTCCACACTACACTATACTACACCACACCACAATATACTATGCTACATTACACTACACTACACAACTTGCAGTTCTGGAGAATTTCATACTGCCTTTCATTTTGCTCACACTGCCCCCTCAGTCCTCATTTGTTACCCTGCCTTCTCTGTTATCTCCTTTTCTGCTCAAGTATAATACAGGAGATCAGGTGCCTTCCAGCCAACCTGTGATTCCCTCAAAGCTGGGGTGGGATCCTTCCTTTAGGGTCTAGTAGATCTTACCCTTTCCACAATAGCGGTGTATGACAGTGATATATTTGTCTGTCTCTTTCCTAGTCATTCTCAACTTTGGCTCTTCTTTGGTCTTTACCCTAATGATTATAATTTAATTAGTTAGCAGCAGGACCCATGAAGATTTTTGTAAAGCTCTAGGTAATTTTAACATGCATTCAGAGTTGAGAATCACTGTCTTAGACACTAAGTTCCTCTGATCTTGGACCTCTTCTCAAATAACTATGTTTTCTCAGGGTCTGGATAAGAGTGGATTTTCCAGGCTCTGTTGCTATTTGTTGACTGAATGAGTATAGATCACGAAAGAGCAAGTTTTGAGGGGGTGTATTTAGATGTTCAGGAAGAGGAGGAGTTATTACAGGCTCTGGTTGAGAACAAGCATCTTTCCTTGAATACTCATCCCTGCAGAGCTTGGCCAAGCTTAAGATGCTGGAAGCAGGCCAACTCCTACCTGGGAGCTGTATAATCTTAGAATGTTTCATCTCCATTTGCACATTTCAGCCTCACTTGTCCATCAATCACAAATGTTCTATGCATGAGTGAGTCTGGAAATAGTGGGAGTTTCCTAGCCCTGTAGCTTATGGTATAATACAATAATAGAATAGACAGAGTGTTTTTAAGTGGGAGGACAGGGGATCATGGCTGTTAAAATTATTTTTTATGACTCTTCTCTAATCTTTCAGGGTTACATTTAGTAGAAGTCATTCCTGTTATTCAAAGAGAAGCTATTAAAGCAGCTTATGTCCCCCCACCCTGTGTACACTACAAATAAAAAATACTTACACTGATAATATTAGCTGTACTCTCAGGTGAAGGCTTTGGTTCTGAACTCATGTTTGTCTTCATTATGTCTTAAAACATCTACCCTATCAGCTCATTTTGGCACTTTGTACATAGCAAATGCTGAAGCTCGTTCTGAATTCAGAGAGGAAAAAGATCAAATATATACCCAGTGGACACCAGACTTTTGTTTTTCCTTTCTTCTTCTCTCTGCCAAAGTGATGAACATATCCTATTTTGCTATTAGAATTGTGTTTTTTCAAATTGGAGGATAATTGCTTTACAGTGTTGTGTTGGCTAAAAATATGGAACACTTCTGGAATTTGCATGTCCACCTTGGGCAGGGGCCATGCTAATCTTCTCTGTATCATTCCAGTTTTTAGTATATGTGCTGATGAAGCAAGCACTAGAATTGTGTTATTTTTAATGTTTTAATGACTAGAGTAAAAGCCTTTACTGAGTCTCAACAAGGGCTTGAAGTGAAATAGACTATCTAATGGAGAGAAACCTTGTTTATAGTTCCTGTCTTTCTGTTAGTTTCATAGCCTTCAGTGGATCCTGGATCCTAAGGCAAAAATTAAGGGCACACATTGTCATTTCAAAAAAAAAAAAAGCAAAGGGGAGATAATAATTCACAATCTTATGGACACTGCATACAGAATTACTGTTGGCAAGAATCAATAATGGTGGAATGTTGGTGATTTCATACAATTTAACCTCATACATCACACAGCATACCCCAGTAGTTTGGAGTGTGAGCTTTGGAGTTCTTCATTTACTAGCATTTACCATTTACCGTTTACTCCATGCACCATACTGTAACTTTGGGCTAGTCAGTTTCCCCATTTGGATGATCTTCATTGGATTATTGTGGAGATTGAAGAAAGTTAGAGGACTATTGTGAAAATTTAACATGTTTAGAAATGTCATCTGTTGAAAATAACATGTTTATCTAGCAAACTTTTGAGAGTGATGGATATGTTTACTACCTGTACGGTGGTGTTGATAACATGGGTGTATGCATGTGTGTGCGCTAAGTCGCTTCGGTCATGTCTGACTCTTTCCAACTGTATGGACTGGAACCTGCCAGGTTCCTCTGTCCATGGGATTCTCCAGCCAAGAATATTGTAGTAGATTGCCATGCCCTCCTTCAGGAAGCACAACATGGATGGATACATAAGTCCAAATTCACCAAGTTGTATACATTAATGAGGTGCAGTTTTTTGTATATTAATTATACCTCAATAAAGGTGAAATTTTAAAAAAGAAATAACTTGTTTGAAAAGTGCCTGGCACATAGGAAATATTCAATAATGTTAACTATTATAACATTATTCCAGACGCTCCCAAACAGTGCCCAATAACATGGTAGGTATTCAGTAAATATGCATCAAATGAATGAATCTGCATGAAGAGCTATGCACAGAGACGGGCTTATTGTATTCCCTAACTATTAGCTACTATAATTATGTCTTATTATAAAACCTTACAATAATCTTATGAGATAGTTACCATTGTCTTTGTTTTATTAGAAAAGATAAACTAAGCTATAAAAACATGAAGTGAATTTCCATGGAACATACAGTAAGACAAGTTACTTTTTTGCTTACTTATAAGGAATGCTTTTTAAAATCCAAGCTCTGAACCCAGAGGAAAGCCTACATAGTAGCTTCCCCTCACTGAGTGTGTATTGTATGTGGCTGTAAAGCTTTTAGGAACAAGAACTCTGAGACTTATACCAGTTCTTCTCAAACTTTACTGTGTATATGACCCACTGTGGGATCTTGTTAAAAATGCAGAATCTGGCTGAGTGGGTCTGGGATGGAGTCTGAGATTCTGCATTTCTAAGTTCCCAAGTGATGCTAATGCTGCTGATCCATGGACCACACTGTGAGGAGTAATTTGCTCTCAAATCAGCATCTCCATCTTAACAGGATCACCACATGAGTCGTGTTGAGAAGTGTTTTCCCTCAACACCAAATATGTGGTGTCTCTTCCAACATCAATTCTGCAGTTATCCAGATACCAACTGAATGTCCAAGAATTTAACTCAATTATGAAACTATCTACCTGGAGTTCATTTCAGATCCCATTAGTTAAAGGGCTTAGTCCTTCAAGACTGCCCCTATGTCAGACACCAGGTGAAAATGAATTGTCCAGGCTACCTACATTTCTGATTGGCCAATTACAAATTTGGGGGTTTTCACAACCTTCCCTCAGACTTGATAAATTGCCAGAATGACTCACAGAACTCAGGAAAGCTGTTTACTTAACTATTCTTGGGTTATCATCAATAATAAAATTTAGGAGCAGCTAAGTGGAAGAGGTGTATAGAGTAAGATATGGGGGACAAGGTACAGAGATACCATGCCCTCTCCAGGTATACCTACCTCCCAGCACCTCCATGTAGTTTACTAACCCAGAAATTCTCTGAACCTATTTTTAAAAGTTTTTATGTAAGTTTTGTTATGTAGGCCCAACTGATTAAATCATTGACCACTGGTGAATGAACTTAACCTCTAGACCCTTTTCCCTCCTGGTGGCTAAGGGTAAGGGATATATATTCCAGCCCTCTAAACATGGCTTGGTCTTAACACCAACAAGCTACACACACACACACACACACACACACACACACACACACACACACACTTCTCCTTATGCCATGCATGTAAAGGTAAATTTAGGGGTGGTTAATGGTAGTTATACTTTCTGCACGTTCCTTTGCTATTTAGAAAGTACTTTCCCATATTTTGTCTGCTTTGTTCCTTACCAAACCCTATTCATTATGTTTGCAGTAGAATTAGGCCCATGGGTGTGTCAGTCACATTCTATAGTTCAGATAACTTGCTACATTGCCATAGTTGTGAATTTCTAAAAGTGCACCCAAACAACTGAGGATTATACACACCTCATTCATTATAAGAAATGGCATTTCTTTAGAAAGAAAGGAGAGTGGAGATAAAGTAATGAAGTGTGAAGTTGCCTGGGATTTGCTTAGCCAAATGTTAAAATGCCGGTTAGCATCCTTCATTTGTTGGGTCTGGGAGTGGAAGGGGAGCTAGAGAGCCAAGAGGACTTTAACAGCTCAGAGAAGTCATGTGTCAGACTGAGGAGAGGAGAACTGGCAAAGATTTCCACCAGGGGCTCATCCAAGCTGCTAATAAATGGTTTGAGTAAAAGCCAAAAAACGTTCTCACATTTATCTAAAAAAATCTCAGTTCTGGGCATTTATTTCAAGGAAAAACTATACTACATGTTAACTTACTGTAGTTTTTTTTTTTTTTTAATAACACAGAACTGGAAACAAATCAAGTGTTCAAATTACTAGAGAATTGACTAAGAAAGTTACAGTATTTGATGAACTATGCAGTCAGAAAAAAAAAAAGAAAAACCCTAAATTTTGTACCAAAAAATGAAATAAAAAATAGAAATCACATATCAACATTGAGAATATTTGCAATTGAGCGTGAAGTGAAACAGCAGATTATAAAAATTTATGTCTTCTATGATTGCAATCATGTAAACTAAAGCCAGGAGTGGGGTTAAAATGAAAATAAATTTTTTGATTGAGTTGGCATTAGAGATGATTTTTCTTTTTTGGTTTCTTCCACTGTTGTTACTGATTTTATAATAAAAAAGCAAATAGTTTTGAGGATTTAAATTTGCTGTTTCATTTAGTGCAAGTGTTGTATCCCAACAGTTCATGATGAAGGAGGTCAAAAGCTATAAATGAACTTTATTAATCTAATAATATTTACATGAATAAAATTCATTTTCTTCCCCCTAATTTGTCATATGGATATGATTGGAAATTATTGTCAAATTCAAAACTATATCTGAGTGGATCTGACTCCAAATGTAGGCCATGTGGCACTCAAGGCCTTCTCTTGGAGAGGTTCTTAGTATGACAGTTCATAGAACCAGGCAGTCATAGTCCAGGGTTGCTGAGCTGTGGACAAAGAAGGCAACTAATTTCAAGTGTGAACTGAAGTCAGTGGTCACCTGATAGATACCTCAAACTATAGACATTGATTATCATGAGACTTTTCCTCTTTGAGGCGACTCAATGTAGAAAATGGATGATAAAGTTGAGCACAGATGTATGTATTTAATGATAGAAAGAGTTGTGCCAGCAACATCAGCGATACTGCCTAGATACCTAATAATTAAACATGTTGCATATTAAAATGTTTCTATAATTTTTCCTATATTAAAATTAAAATCAAAATAAAAATGTTTTTATACTTTATAATTGTATATCCCATACTCATATTGGTGTGAAAATATGGGTAAGTATGAAGAAATGAAATACTTTATTACTCATGTAATTTCTTTAATTTACTCAATTGATGCTGTTGGAAAGTAGATGGACTCAGTACCTCTCAAACTATCGCATCTCACCCACCTGTCCAGGAGTAATAAGTGACACATTTACTAAAGGCACTAACACAGTCTTAGTGGAAAATGCCATCTAATTAAAGTTCCCACAGCATGCAGGAGCCTGGCCCATGCCATCGAAATCAAGCAGGGACTCAAAGTCTGAATTCTGCCTGCCAAAGGCAGTCTGGTATATCCCCAAAGTTCCCTCCCAGCAGTGTTCCCCCACTGGCCCAAGCCCACCATGTGACTCCATTCCCAAAAGCCTCACCTTAGATTCCCTCCCTCATGCAACCTCTCTTATTACCATTACTGATTATGCACTGATCATGTGCTGGTCCTTAGAATCTATGAACCAGTTTTCAGAAAATGAGATTATATATTAAACCATATGCATTCCCTTCTATTAGTGATGAATTTAAACAGTAATTCTAGAACTATAGAAAATAAGTATGGTTAAAATATAGATTTCTGGAGAGGTATTATCGATGGAAGGAAATCTTTTGAAAGAAGACACTAGTGTTTAACTAGAGACACTGACGACACAAAGACAGCTATTATTACCTTTTAGTTGTGCCACAAGTTAAGGCATCGTGAAACTATTTTTAAAGGATAATTTAACCTCAAAATCAAAATTTAGCACTCAAAACCTCTAAACAAACAGCTGAGATGAAATTACAGCAGCATGTTTGCCAGCGAAGGATTTGGGGTCAGCCGTGGAGTAGAAGTGGATGCATCATGACAAACAGCAGTGGGGTTCTTCTAGCACCATTTAGAGATGTCACCAGACAGACAGGACAGACTGTCTTTATACACACTACCCTCTTGGCCTCGCACTACTCTCTTCCCCCTTCTTTGATATCTAACTGACACCCCTGTTTGACTTGGAATACTTAGCTTAACTCTAGTTAGAGAAAACTTGAGTTCCTAAGTTTTCTTTCCCAAGGTCACACAGTTATAAAGGGGCTGGATCAGCTCTGATTTCAAAAGCCATGATTTTAAACTCTTTGTTTCGCTGCCTCCTATTTCAGTCTTTTCCATGCATTTCTATGTTAATAAAAATGAAAATATAAGCATAAAAAAATTGAACTGTGTCACTAAATGTGATATTAAAACTAAACTAATGGCTCTCAAACAGTTTCTAATAGTTGTCACCTGGAGGTTCCCTCCCTGGAAGACAGTCTCAGGGGTGGGGGTCTCAGCTCACAACCTCTTGGCTCTTCTGCCTGACCTCTTCCATAAAGGCAGTTCCAATTCCTTTTGCCAAGACTCGTTCCTATAGTAGCAGAAATTCTGGTATCACTTGATTAAGAAAGTTCATGAGTGACTGAAGTCGCTCAGTCATGTCCGACTCTTTGTGACCCCATGGACTGTAGCCTGCCAAGCTCCTCAACCCATGGGATTTTCCAGGCAAGAATACTGGAGTGGGTTGCATTTCCTTCTCCAGGGGATCTTCCCAACCCAGGGATCGAACCCAGGTCTCCCGCACTGTAGGCAGACTCTGGACCNTGTAGCCTGCCAAGCTCCTCAACCCATGGGATTTTCCAGGCAAGAATACTGGAGTGGGTTGCATTTCCTTCTCCAGGGGATCTTCCCAACCCAGGGATCGAACCCAGGTCTCCCGCACTGTAGGCAGACTCTGGACCTTCTGAGCCACCAGGGGAGCCCCTAAGAAAGTTCATGATGATGCTTAAAACAGATGTCTTCAGTAGCCTCTAGACTTGGCTTTGGATCTCCATTCCCCAGGTCTCACCCTGGGTGAGTTACGAAGCCTCTGTGAGACTCAGTTTCCTCATCTGTGAAGAAAGGCCCACACTAGAGAACCGGCTTGAGCCTAAATGAGATAATAAACCTTAGAAGATACACAGGGGTTATGCTTGTGAAGAGAAGGGGGCGACAGAGGATGAGATGGTTGGATGGCATCACCAGCTCAAGGGACATGAGTTTGATGGGTGGTGGTGATCACCAGAAGTTAGTGATGGATAGGGAAACCTGGCATGCTGTAGTCCATGGGTTGCAAGGAGTCAGACACGACTGAGCAACTGAACTGAACTTGACTTAGGTCTCAAAGCTAGTAGGTGAGGGACCCAGAGTTTGAACCCAGTCTCACTCTAGAGTACCCCTTGCAACGTGATAAAGGCTATAATGGGAGAATCCAGGAAGGGCCCAGGCCAAGAAGGAAGGGGTCAAGAAAGCTTTTCAAGGGTGATAACACCCAAGCTAGAAGCTGTAGGAGTTAACCAAAGAAAGAGGTGATGTGGTGGTGGGAAGGCAGGATGCTGGATGGTCAGGGTGGGGTAGGAGAGAATGTTCTGGGCAGCAGGAGCAGTATATACAAAGACCAGGAGGCAAGAGAGCATGTCACATTCGGCTTGATTAGGCAAGCTAGTCATCCTGACTAAGCAATGTGATAGAAAAGTTGCTATGCTAGTACCTTCTGCACCAGGGTTACTGCATTTACAACTCTTTTTGTGTGTGTGCATAGACCATCTGGGTTCTATGGCCTGTGGCCAGGATGGCTGCTGTAGTTGCCTTTTGTGTTCTGTGTGATCCCAACACAATTGCAGGCTTCCTGAGGGCAGGACCCAACCTTTGGACTTAGTTTCTTTTCCAGAATGGAACACATACCTGTATCTCCAAACATACTGGGTATAAATTTATCTGGGAGTGACTTAGTAAAGCTCCCCTGCTGTTAACAGAAAACATTCTCTAAGTACCAAGAATACTGAGTGGTGGCCAGGATTTGTTTTTATCTTTGGGGAACATCAATGCCACGTGGTTTGTGTGGACAGTCAGTGCTGGCACAGACTCATGAAGCAGACAACTGACAGGCCCTGCCCAGAATCAGATGACAGATTCAGAGAAGAGCCTTTTCTTTCAACTGGGATGAGCAGGCATTGCAGTTACTGTTCTGGGCAAGTGTAAATAATGACTGTAGCTGAATCTCTTGTCATGAAGCTTGATTGTTTAAGCCTCCAAGGAAATGGTTATTGTCTTGTCTCCTTATAACCAGGACCCTCAGCATGGCCTGATGTGACCATTTTCCTGTTCACATCCAGAAATGTAACCTTTAGCTTTTTGTTTTTTAAAGAAAAACCATGTGGGCTAATTATTTTGCTGCAATCAGTAGGTATCAATTTTCTCGTTGTAATTTTTAGGATAATAGAAAGTTATTATTATTTTTTCACTATGAAAGATCATAACAAAATGGGTAAATGGCAGCAGTCCCAGAAAGGGTAGTGCCAGCTCCAAGTCCAGACATAAACACCAAGCTGGGAGGACTTCTGAGGTGACCCTGCTCATTGCTTTCATTTATTGAGATTTTGGTTTTATAGTAAATATGCATGAGGGATGTCATGAGTCTATATTTTTAGAGATGTTCTTAAAATGCCCTCTTTTGCTCTTGAATGAAGAGTGGTTATAATTTGTGGTGCTGGTGGTAATCATTTGCATTGCTTAACTTTTTTTTTTTTTTAACTTTTTACTTGGAACAATTTCAAACTTATAAAAATAAAGCAAGAACACTCCTATAGCCTATTTCCAAGTTTATCTATTGTTGACATTTTGCCTTAATTGTGTTATCTGTCTACTTTTCTATATAAATTTTTTTCTGATCAAATTGAGAGTAAGCTGCATGTCATTTTTACTTACCCTCAAACACTTCACTGTCCATTTCCTAGGAATAAGGATATTCTCTTCTGCAAGCATGGTATAGTTATCAACCTTAATAAGTTTAACTGTGACACATACTTTTAGCTAGTTTATGGTCTATATTTCAATTATCAATTAACCCAATAATGTCCTTTTTAGCACCTCCTCCTCTAGGATAGTTCTCTCTAGTCATGCATTTAATTATCTCCCTTCATCTGAAACAGTCGCTCAGCCTTTTGTTGTCTTTTATGACACTGCTAGTTTTGGAGAATATAGTTTCTTCCTTCCTTTTAAATTAAAATGTTCTTCAATTGGTGTGCATTCCATGTTCCCTCTTCCACCCCTCCGCTTGTTGTTTAGATGTGAAGTCATGTCAGACTGTTCTGTGATCCCATGGACTATAGCCTGGCAGGCTCCTCTGTCCATGGAATTTTCCAAGCAAGAATACTGGAGTGGGCTGCCATTTCCTTCTCCAGGGGATCTTCCCAATCAGTCTTCCAGGGATTGAACCCGGGTCTCCTGCATTGGCAGGCAGAATCTTTACCACCAAACCACTAGGGAAGCCCTTCTCCTCCAGCTCGACTCATGTTACTCGTTCTCCACCGGATGTATGACATTTAAAAAAGACTTGATCACATATATAGTAATCTAGGGGCCTTCCCAGGTGGCGCAGTGGTAAAGAATGCATCTGCCAGTGCAGGAGACACAGCAGACATGAGTTTGACCCCTGGGTTGGGAAGATCCCCCAGAGAACGAAATGGTAACCCATTCCAATATTCTTTCCTGGAAAATTCCATGGACAGATGAGCCTGGTGGGCTACAGTCCATGGAGCCACAAAGAGTCAGACACGACTGAGCGACTGAGACATACAGTAATCTAATGGATCACCTAGATCCAAATAGGATATTTTTGTGAGCTATGTTCCATCAGCCTCAGATATGGGCTCAGCCCTGCCAGCGACCTCCTGTGCCACCCCGGGCTAGTTACCCTTGTAGTCTCAATTTCCTCACTTACTAAAAGAAGGGACTGACTTAGATGGCCCTTTAATAACCCTATGGATGAAGGAATTCATGACTTTGTTAATGAATCTGTGATAACAAATGCTTCCGTTCAAAGCCAGTTAATATTCTCATTAAAAAGGAAAATAATAGTAATAACTTTCTTAGCTGTCTAGATCTTTGGAAAGAAAGCTTGGTCTGGATTTGATAGCAAAGCTGAAACTTTAGACTGGAAAAGTCCATTGTATCTTGATTAGTGACATGAAAGATTATGTCTTAAAATACAGTTCATCCAATGCAGATAAACTGACACATTAACACCAAGGTTTCAAGATGCTCACATATGTCAAACCATACACCTAGGATCTAAAGCCTTCCTTCTGGCTGATAACAAGATTCCTGTAATAACATGCATTTAGGGTATTTTCCAAATACACAAAGGCACGCATGACTTTAAAGAACACATGTGCATTTCATTGCAGTAACCCACTTTTGTGCTTAATTAAATTCCTTTTGGCAGAAATGGCGTTTTGAATTTGATACACTATTATCGCATCACATTACCAATACGCCTCTCTGGCTCCTGCCCTGGACACCCCTGATAGAAAAGCACTCTGCAGCAGAAAGGAGGAGCCTGTGGAGCTGCCAAAAGGCAGGCTGAGCACTCCCCAGGGCAGCCCCCAAAGACCTAGAAAGAAGAACATGAGAGCTCACTGGAGGAGCAGATCCCTGGTGCCTGGGAAGGCTGCTCAAGTACCCCTTGCCCAATTGAGGAGCTGCTTTTTCAGTCCTAGCAAGTGGAGAGAGACCCTTCTCATATTTGTGTTTGGCTGGCTCTCAGGCATTGGTGTTGGAAGCAGCATAGAGTAGGGTGGCAGTTTCCGGAGCATTTATGTTTATATTCCATGGGAGGAAGCCTGCAGGAAGGGAGGCAGCAGGAAACAACTCAGGAGACAGATAACCTGTGTACAAAATCTGGCTTCAACAAGTCCTAATAATATGACCAAAAGCAGGATGCTTAGCCTCTTTGAGCCTCCTCAGTCTGCAAAATGGGTTTTATAGTGTCTGCTGTCATTGTGAGGATTCAAAAAGATATGTTAGCTACCTGCCCAGTTTTGCAAGGGAGGTAAATATTAATGGGCTAGCTGAAAATCACAAGTTCAAACCCATCCTGGGACTTTAATAGTTGACTGACCTTAAAACTCTATGAGCCTCCACTTTCTTCTACATAAAACAAAATTGGCAACATTTGTCTGCCTGCCTTATCTCCCGTGCAAAGCTGTCTCCTGGAAGTTGATTATCTAACTGAGCCAATTTCAATAAGGCTTAAGGCAGTTTTTTTGTTTTTTGACAAACTTGAAAATTTTTTTTACAATAGTTTTAAATTTACAGAGATGTTGCAAAAATGACACAGGGAGTTCCTATAAACCCTTCATCTGGTTTCCCTGATTGTAAACATCTTACATTACTGGTGTATGTAATTACCAAGACACCAATGTCAGTACCTGACAGTTAGCCAGTAATTACTATATCACTACTAACCAAGCTCTGCGCTTTATTTGGATTTCACTAGGTTTTGCCTAAGATCCTTGTTCTGTTCCAGGATCCCATGTTAGATTTAGGGATCGTGTCTCCTTAGCCTCCTCTTCTCTGTGACAGTTTCTCAGACTTCCCTTGTTTTTGTTGACAGGTTGAGGAGTACTGCTTAGGCAGAATGCTCCTCACTTTAGTGTGACTTTGATGCTTTGCTTATGCTTAGACTGGGATTACGGGTTTGGGGGAGGAAATGTTTTCTTTTCTGAAAACATTTCTTATTGATCATCTTTATCACCCTCAATTGAAATCAGTCTTGTGTGATTTTTATCTTACCAAATGCAGAACCCAACTCTAAGATAAAACCCTTTGTGACCAACCCTGAGCTGCTCAAAAGGTTCTTTCACATGCTATTTAATTGTATTTCTGGGTTGACTCTCCCTTTGTTTTGCATGCATTTAGTTACCAGATTGCTCCAGGTGAAATACTCTGATAATTACCTTATTGGTATTCCAAAAAGTAACTCAAATAAAATTTATGAATTATTTATAGGATTTAAAAGTTCCATTTTCCTATCAGGGTCAGACATTTTTTTCTCTGTGCAGCCTTCCTGGATCTTCTTGTTTCTTTGTTCTTGATACTTCAGACCTTTTTAGTAACATCTTTCCTATAGAGTCCATAGGATGTATTCCTAAGTTAAAAAGTATAATCCTATGATAACCACCTGCATAAGTCAACATTGCCCATTTGACATATCTTGTCATTCATACGTACCTAAAACCCAGCCTCAGATGTTTTGTCAGCTTTTGATCAGTGTGTACATTTAATTTTGTTTCAAATAAGAATATATATGCTTCAGAAAAGTCATATGGAGAAAGTCAGCATCAAGGTGGGGTTTTGTATTGGAAGGAACACATGCAGTGCTTTGCCTAATGACTGTATAACGGAGGACAATTAGTAAAAATTCTCAAGGGGTGCTAAAGAGTGACCAAGTGGAAAACACAAGAACCATAGATGTAATTCATTCCAGCTGGGTGCCATCAAAGAACAGATTTTGAATAATCTACCTTTGCATTCCTCATAGCACTTAGCCTGGTGCTTTGAACAGAGTAAATGTTCATTTGATGAGTATTTTTATAGACTCATTATTTTTCCAGGTACTGTGCCAACTACTGGGTTGATAAGTAAGAATAAGACATAGTCTTCTGATTTGAAGAGCTCAGTCTAGTAGGGTAGATGTGATAAGGGATCAGAAAACTAGAATTGTGGTGCTGGAGAAGACTCTCGAGAGTCCTTGGACAGCAAGGAAATTAAACCAGCCAATCCTAAAAGAAATAAACCCTGAATATTCATTGGAAGGACTGATGCTGAAGCTTAAGCTCCAGTGCTTTGGCCACCTGATGTGAAGAGCTGACTCACTGGAATAGACTCTGTTGCTGGGAAATCTTGAAGGCAGGAGGAGAAGGGGATGACAGAAGATGAGATGATTGGATGGCATCAGCGACTCAACGGACATGAGTTTCAGCAAACTCTGAGAGAGAGTGAAGAACAGGGAAGCCTGGCATGCTGCAGGCCATGGGGTGGCAAAGAGTCAGACATGACTTCATGACTGAACAACAACTAGATTTCAGTGTGGTCAGTGCTCTAATGAAAGAAAGGCATGTTTCACTCTACCTGGAAAGGTCTTTATGATTTTCAGGAGATGGGGCCTGTATACGGGGTCTTGAAGTATAACTAAGAGATTGTAAGGCAGAGAAAAGGCACAAGAGTATTACTTGTGAAGTAACAGGCTGTCTTGCTGAGAAACAAATCATCAAATGTTGTTGGAGAAGAGACGATCTGGTGTGAGGTAAGAAACATCAGGCGGGTAGGTTTGGAGCCAGATTTTTAAGCACCTGTCTGTCTACCATGTTGATGAGTTGGTACTTCATTCTAGGTTTAAAGTAACATTCAACAGTTATAAGCAAGGGAGTGACATGATGGGATTTATATTCTAGATGGTTTAATGTAGACTGGTTTATTTCCTTGCTGTCCAAGGACTATCAATACATTATATTCTAGATAATCTCATAGTATATTCTATAAGATGTATATCATAGATGATGCTACAGAGGTGAGAGGGAAACAGGGAAACTGGTTTAAAGATGCTTGCAACAGTTCACCCAATACATGAAATGAGTGTGAATTTAGCATAAACCAGTGTCTGTTGCATCTTACTTACTGTCTCATTTGTTTGGTAAAACACTTAGCTAATGTCATGCATCATAAATAAATCTAACTATACAGTTCTGAATGAAAAATAACCCCACTTTCTTAGATCAATAGAGAAGCAATTATGTGCAGGCAATCAGTTCAGTTCAGTCGCTCAGTTGTGTCCGACTCTTTGCGACCTCATGGACTGCAGCACGCCAGGCTTCCCTGTCCATGACCAACTCCTGGAGCCTCTTCAAACTCATGTCCATTGTGTCGGTGATGCCATTCAACCATCTCATCCTCTGTCGTCCCC
>SJYV01002568.1:656705-674205 GCA_006410875.1 Neotragus pygmaeus
CGCCCCGACCTCTTCTCCCTGGCAAGTGAGAGCAGCTAGGACTCCACTGGGTATGAGCCCTGGTTGGGGAGTCTGGACTCACCCAGGGACCAGGACCGCTGTCAGCTGAGCACCACAGCCCTTCCAGCCCGGAGATCCTACTCCACTCCTCCAGGCCTGAGGCAACTTGCAAATGATGCACAGGAAAGGAATTAAAGGGGATTTCAGCTTCTGGACTCAGACCCGTGCTTGTGTCTCCTTCCCCAGACTTTGTGGTCCGGGTAGGATCATGTAGCCCTGGACTAAGGACAGCACTGTGCCGACCCTGCTCTGGATGGCACTCTCGGTGTCACTCCCAAGACTCCAGACCAGAGCCTGAGGATCCAAGCCAAGGATGCACCAACGCCTGGCCTGAATGTGAGGGGAATGTGGGCTCCTGGTGCCTGGGTAGGATCAATTCCCTGGAGGCACACGGAGCTCCACAGCCCCCCTCCCTGCCCAGGCCAGTGGTTCTAGAGCTGACTGCCTGCAGAGCATTCTCTATAAAGTTGAGGGACTCTGAGTAGGGGGTCTTGGTCCTCTGGTTCTAGGTGCTGTTGTGACGGATGTGGAGTCTTTGCCTGGGGATCATTGAGAGAGCCTCCAGGAGTGTTTGTGGGGGAGCTTGGAGGTTGGCAAGATACAGGGTGCAGAGTTGCTTTAGGTGTTGGTCCTTCAAGTCCTTGGGTCCTTTACGTAACTGTTGAACTCACTTTCCTGGAAACACTGGCTTTGAATATGTTCTGAGAACAAAAGCATTCTTGGAGTATTGACTGTCTCCTCCTGGAGCGGGTGGCATGGGAGGAGAAAGAGGCAAGCAAGAGCGGATGCAGAGAGCTAGTCTCAGAGGGCCTGTGCTAGGTGGGCTTCCAGAGCACAGAGCTGTGGGGTGTCGCTGAGCCCTGCCTCCAGCACGAGTGGGCGGACTGGCTGACTGCTGGCAGATCTTCCACTGTGGCTTAGCACATTCCGGTGTATCTAGATTCTGCTTTTAATTATTTTATTACGGGGGAATGTGGTCCAGAAAAGATGAAGGGGAACAGATCTCCCAGCTGCTTTGCAGAGCTTTAGTGCCCAGACTGAGAAGTCAGTAGCAGAAAACTCTGGATTATAGTTTTCTTAGGAAATTAGAGGCCCTCATTTTCATTGCATGGAGAGGGTAGAGGTGTTGAGGGTAGGGTCCTGGGGTTCAGAAGCAGCTGGAGAGCTGGGAAAACCAAGGTGAAACTGGAAAGGACCCCTGGCTTTGGAAAATATGCTCAGCTCAGAACTGGCACAGCTGGCTGTGGACCTGCCTCAGGCCAGGGGCTGAGGGCAGAGGCCACCTGGAGTCCTACCCCTGCCACATCCTGGGCCGGGTGGCTCTGCTCTGCTGCCAGGCCCCAGGAGGCTGGAGGGCTGCTCTGGGGCTGGAGCCCTGGGGACACCCGTTCCGCAGGTTCAGCATTGGGGTGTGTGGAGGGGTTTTCACGGGGAGACGTGTCCAGATGGGTCAGCAAGGCTGCTCAAGCAATCAGGAGCCCAGGAAGCATGAGAGGAGGGGTTGGCTCCCTTGAAGGAGAGGAAATTATGAACCCTCTGGGTGGGCCAGTTAAACAGAGAACCTCCATGTGTAGGTGTGGCAGACTAGCCTGGAGTCTCTGATGGGCAGGCCCCTGGATGGGCACTGGGCTGAGTCCAGCAGAGGGGCCAGGAGACCGTCCAGTGGTGAGAGCCAGACGGTTGAAAACCACACACTTGTGAGTTTTCTCCTTTAATTACCAACCAGCCGTCGAGCCCAGCGGCTTTAAGCAAGGGCTCTGGGTGGCTGCCTGGCGAGAATCCTCATGCTTCCATTCTTTAGCCATGTTAATCTTTTAATTTTTGTTGAAGTTTATTCATTTATTTTAATTAATTGATTTATTTGTCTGGGCTGGCTCTTAGTTTTGGCATGCAGGCTCTCCAGTTGTGGCTTGTGGGCTTCATCGCCTTGTGACATGTGAGATCTTAAGTTTCCTAGCCAGGGATCGAACCTGTTTCCTCTGCATTGGGAGGCAGATCCTTAACTACTGGCCCACAAAGGAAGTCCCTAGCCATGTACATCTTGAGTGAAGTTCTGGGAATCTCTACCTCTGCTTCCTCATCTGTAAATCTGGGGATCTTGACATTACAGGACTGAATTTGTAAGAATAAATTGGGGGGAGCGTGAGTTAGAATATCTGAGGCTTCTAGACCAGTGGGAAGTGTGAGTTAACAGGGTCATCATTAACTAGATTTCTCCATTCTCATTTCCAAGTCACTGGGTCCCGCTCACATTTCTAAGACCCAATAGAATGTCTTTTCTTCCAAGCTTGTCCTATTTCTGTGAACTTTATCACTTTCATGCAGACGTGCTAAGTCGCTTCAGTCCTGTCCGACTCTTTGCGACCCTGTGGACTGTAGCCCGCCAGGCTCCTCTGTCCATGGGACTCTCCAGGCAAGAATACTGGAGTGGGTTGCCATGCCCTCCTCCAGGGGATCTTCTCGACCCAGGGTTCAAACCCGCTTATCTCTTGTGTCTCCTGCATTGGCGAGTGGGTTCTTTACCACCAGTGCCGCCTGGGAAGCCCTTATCGCCGCTGACAGTCACTGTGTCCTGTAACCCCATAGCTCTGATGGTGACTCCTTCCCATCCCTGGTAAGACTTCCTGGTCAGGGCACTCATTCCCTCCCTGTGGTTTCACGCAGCCAGTGATGTGCTTTGTACTCTTGGGTGGTCAGAGAGGGCCCATCCTGTCCAGGCAGGCAGTCAGGGTGTTTCTGTAGTGGATGTCCCATGGAAGCCGGAAAAGAAGGCAGCAGGACCCTACCCCATGAAGCCAGGGTTTGCGTAACAGTAATGAGTGTCCAGAGAAAAAGCCTTTGCAACACAAAGAGTTTTCCCGCACTGTCTTAATGGCCAGCCTCGTGTCCACAATTCATTAATGCAGAGGAGGTTATTAATGGCCGAGGGAAGTGCTTGGGTTTGTTCCGGGGAAGTGCTGGCCGCAGGACGGGCCACAGTCAGTGGAGGCCCTCTCCCTGGTGTACTTAGCCTGGCTGTGTCTAACCTGTGATTCGGAGAGCTGAGTGTGAGGTGGAAACTCCTTACAACTGCCAGGGGAGAGCTCTCATAACTTAGCCGTGGGGCCGCTCTCCCCGGCTAGGCGGGGCATCACAGCTGACCGTCCTCAACAAGATGGGGACAGGAGGGAAGATGGGCCACCTGCGAGGCAAGGCAGGCCTGTGGGGATGCTCCGTGTCTTCTGTGGACCCCTGGAGTCAGGCCTAAGCCGAGAGAAGCGCAGCAGAGCCGAGGAAGGAGGTCTGACCTCCTCTTACGCTCCCGTCTCCACCCTCCTCAGGCGAGGCCTTCGTCCCACGGGCGGCCCAGCTGGGGAGGAGCCTGGGGCAGCCAGACCCGGTCCCAGCTCTGTAGCCTGGCCCCACCCCTCCAGGCCCCTCCAGGTGAGGGTGTTCTGGCATCAGTGGGTGCTCGGCCGATACTGCAGAGTAGCCGTTCTGAGCCTGCGTCACACGTGTGAGGATGAGGCGAGAGGCGAGAGGCAAGGGGCAGGCCGTGCAGCGCTGGGAAGGGGTCAGGCCGCGTCCTTCCTGGGAACAAAGCCCCACGTTACCCCACAACCTGCCTTCCCGACTTGGCCCTCGGGCTTCTGAGCCAAGGCCGAGCGCCCAGAGTCTGAGACTGGGAGGGCTTTACTGGCCGATAAGTGTTTCCCCATCAGGGTTGAACTCAGAGCTGGAGCCAGCCTCTTCCTCTTTCAAGCCCCTGGAAACATTTTCCTCCTAGTTCTCTTAATCACTTTTTCCTCTGTGTTGTGATTTTTTGAAGAAAAATCACAATCTTAGTAAGCAATTAAAATTATTTTGCTATGAACTATGATAATCAGGAAAATCCAGACAATAGGCATTGAGAACTTACTGAATAATTTTAAGCACCCGTGTGCCGCCCTTCCTCTGGAACTCTGCCTGTGCCCTGGAAGCCCCCGACTCCCCATGCCCTGTTCTCATGTCACTTTTCTTCCCCCTAAAAGAAACCATCATGCTGACTGTGATGGTAATGCGGTTCTGCCAGCCACCTGAGTAGGCATTCTGAAACGCTACTGTCTAGTCTGAACTTTTTTGAACGGTACATGTGTATGCACATACATAGAATCACGTGGGGTGTGTTTTTCCTACCTGGTTCCTTTGACTTGGCATATGTGGGAGATTTATCTGTGTAACAGGTTTAGCTGTCACTTTTTTACGGTATTCTCTGTTCATGATCAGATCATCTGTGGATAACGACAATAATATATCTCTCCCTTTTCAGTCGTTATACAGTCATCCCTGGGTATCCACAGGGATTGGTTCCAGGGTGACCTTCCCCACCCGCCACACCAAAACCTGCCCATCCTCAAGTCCCTTATAGAAAATGTTGCAATATAATGAGTATAGTTGGTCCTTTATATATGAGGGTTTCACATCTCTGTATTCAACCAATTGGCGGATTGATTTCAATTGGTTGCTTGAAGCTGAGGATGTAAAACCTGGGGATACAAAAGGGCAGACTGCACTTATTTTCTCTTTCTCTTGTCTAGCTGTGCTGGCCAGAACCTCTAGCACAGGACTGAATAAAAGTGGTGAGAATAGGCATCCTTGCCTTGTTCTTTTTTTCAGTAACAGCTTTATCAAAATACAATTCACATACCATGGAATTCATCCATTAAAACAAACAACTCAGTGATTTTTTTGTATAGACAAGAGTTGTGAAACCATCACACAATCGACTTTAGAAAATTTTCATCACCCCAGACCTATTAGCAGCCAGTCACCGTTTCCCCCAGCCCTCCATGCCCCATGTTACCACTAATATTTCTGTCTCTACAGATGGTGGACATTCTGTTATTGCCACTGCAGATATTTCACTGAGTGGAATCATATCATGCAGTAGCTGGTCTCTGGGACTGATCCTGGCTTTACGCCCTTATTCTTGATCTCAGGGGAAAAAGCTCTCACAACCTCACGAAGCTTTCACCATCATGTTTGCTCTCTGCCTGTTTATTTTTAACATACGTTTATCAAGTTAAGATATTTTTCTCTTGCCCTAGTTTTCTAAGAGTTTTATTTTAATTATTATTTTTAAAAAATCATGAATATGAAGGGATGTTGAATTTTGTGGAATACTTTTTCCTGCTGCTGTTGAGACAACCACAGGATTTTTCTTTCTCAAATATTAATACAATAAATTGCATTGGTTGATTGCTTAATGTTAAACCAATTGTGCATTCCTGGAATTAACCCAAATTAGAGGTGACATATTATTCTTTTTATATATAGATGGACTGGCTGATATTCTGTCTATGATCCTGAAGAAATTGGCTTGTAAATTTTTTTCCCTGATAATCTCTATTCCGAGTTTCAGTGCTGTTTTACTTTACCCCCCAACTGAGGGCTGCCCAGCTGTTTTATTGTCTCTCCTAATTCCAAGCACGGTTGGGCTCAGCCAGATGGTTCTGTTGCTCCTTTTGCCTAGAGTGTCTCGTGAGGTTGCATTCCAGTGGTGGCTGGGGCTGATTCGTGAGGTTGCCTTCCAATGGTGGCTGGGGCTGATTTGTGAGGTTGCCTTCCAATGGTGGCTGGGGCTGATTCGTGAGGTTGCATTCCAATGGTGGCTGGGGCTGATACATACAGGATGGCAAGCCCTCTGTGCCTGGTGCCCTGGCAGGGATGCTGAGAGCACCCTGTCTCTCTCTGTCTTTGCTGGGAGTTGGATGGGGGTTGGATCCTGAGATTGTAAAAGCAGAAGATGCCAGGTCTTGTTAAGACTTACATTCAGAACAGGCACAGTGTTACTTCTGCTTAAGTCTACTGATGGAAGCCGCTCACAGAGCCAGCTCAGGTGCACGTGGAGGGAGCTGCACAGAGGTGTGAACACGGGGAGTGTGGCCCGTCGAAGGCCCTCTGCGGAGACCGACTGCACAGGTATTGCGGATACTCTGGCCTGTGACGTGAGTTGGGGTTTAAACAGATATTTATTTACTTATTTAGCTTCACCCGGTTTTAGTTGCAGCAAGTGGGAATTTAGCTGTGGCGGGTGGGATCTAGTTCTCTGACCAGGGATCAAGACTGAGCCCCCCGCAATGGAAGTGCAAAGCCTCAGCCAGTGGACCAGCAGGGAAGTCCTGAGAGCTTTGCTTTTGAACTCACCTAACTTCCCAGTCCTGACTATAGGTGCTTTAAGGGCCCTGTCCTTATCTGACTCACCTCTAGATCCTTCCAAGGCATTCGCCTCTGCCCTTAACACAGAGGCTGGTGCAGAGAGAAGGTGGTGGAGCCTGACTAGGGCAGAGGATCCCACTTCCTGCGGAGCTGACTACGCAGCAGGAGAGCCTCCCGGTCTAAGGCCCACACTATGTGCAGCTTCACGAAAGCAGCACAGCCTTGCAGAACCCCTGGCTTATTTCCGAAGGTGCAGGTGTTGGGGACGCAGGGCACCCGAGGGCTAGAACACGATCTGTCCTTGTGCGGGATGTGGTTGGGTCAGCTCTAGCTCCTCTGTGCCTAGCTGATGTCAGGAAGACAGGGGTGGAGAACGCCAGCACTTAACATTTGGAAGGAATCTCCTTGATGAGTATATTACCCCCACTTCTCCAGGATACAGTGGGAAAAACTGAGGCTCAGAGGTGGAGAGGACTGCCCAAGGTCACCTAGGGTGTCTGCCAGAGGCAAGACAAGCCAGGGACCCAAGCGTCCCCTTGTCCAGTTCCCCACACCCCATATTGATTCTGTTCCTTTTACGGGCCCCTGCTGTCATTCTCTAGCTTTAAAAACTGCATCTCACTTTCCAGAAGCCATTTCCTATGGGTGCTGATGGGTTTGCCCTTCCTGCTAATCAATGGGGCCCTGGAGTGCAGAGCTGAGCAGAGGTCCTGGCTTATGCCCAGAGGCAGCAGGGGGGCAGGCTGCCCACTCTGGGGGCTGCTGGAAGGAGGGAGGTGGCGCTCACTGGCCTCCGACCACCTGGAGTGTTTCTCCCTGTCTCCTGCTGAGCACGGTTCTTGGTTCTGGGTGCTGTTGACATTTGCTTGCCCCCTCAAAGGCATCCAAGCAGAAACGGGACATCGGTTCTGGCTCCAGACTGGGTCACAGCACAAGGAATGGCTGACTGAGCTGACTCCCTTCAGGGAGCATTTGCTGAGTGAATAACAGATGTCGGGACAGTGCGTGCACACGTGGGGTTGACGGGGAGGGATTTAGCGTCTACTCCCCCAGGGTAGGGGCTTCCCTTGTAGCTCAGTTGGTAAAGAATCTGCCTGCAGCACAGGAGACCTGGGTTCGATTCCTGGGTCAGGAAGATCCCCTGGAGAAGGAAATGGCTACCCACTCCAGTATTCTTACCTGGAGAACCCTATGGACAGAGNGACAGACTTCCGCTTCCTTCCTCCCTCCCCCAGATATAATCGAGTGTTTGCTTTGTATCCAGAATGGACGTTTTAGCTCTAGAATCAGGGCAGTGGGCTGAGGATAGGTGAAGGCTCTCACCCTGCAAGTTTGGGAGGTGAAAGAAACACAACTCCTGTTAAACAGGCAACAAAAGCCGCAACAGCGAGATGGGAGAAGGCACTTGGGGAGTTCTGTGATAGAAGTCGCCTGGGAGTGAACTGGACCCTATTGTGTATGCGATTATTGGAGAACGCACTTAGCCACAGCGTTGAAAAATCTCTGCTTAAATATTATAGGCGTCTGCCAACACTGTTACCCCTAAGGAACTGGTATTAGGAATCACAGAACATGTTTATTCTACTTTACTATGAAGCAAAAAAGAAATGAACTATATGTATATGAAAAGTTTCATAAATGCACTTACGCACTTACTTGCTCAATATTCTTACCCTTAACGTGAACATTTAGCAAAAAATCGGTGTGCAACAGCTCTGCTTGTAACCGAAATTGTCATTCTCTTGCCTTTATATGATAAGAATGTGGTATTGGCAGAGACGAGACAGAACTAACTTAATCTTTCCTGTCAGTCTCTGTAGTAGATCAATTAAACTGCCGAGGAGATCAAATACTTCAGACTGTATTTATTACATTAAGTATTTATGTTCAGGCCAAGCCTTTAAAGCATGATGTCATATAGGAGTGTAGGCCGATTAAATCAATTCAGCAGAATTTGCTGTAACTTAATGGAAATCTAATTGTGCGTTTTAATTTAGTGTCCAGGAGGTAGTAAGTTCTCCAAACAAAATAATTTTCAGTCTGCATTTGGGGAGCAGGAGGCTTTTGCACAGGCTTGGGTGGTGGCACCTGTGGCAGGTGAGAGGGAGGAAGTCCTGGCCTTGTAGGAGCTTTGCGGGCTGGCAGGTCGGGTTGCATCCCATGCAAGGGATCACTGACTTCGATCCCCACCAAACAGGAGATCGATGGAATGTTCCTGGTGGGTCCTGCACAGCCAGTCCTCAGCTCCACGTTTGCCAGTCAATAGCTCCAGTGCAGACCGAGGCCATTAGCAGTCGTGGAATCTCGGCTGGGTGCTGAGGACACAGTTCTTACTCCTTAGAAACCTCAGTGGAACTCTTTTCTAAAGGAGAGCATCTCTCCCATCATCTGAATGAAAGGAGATGGGAAATCACGAGTCACGAGAAAGACACGCACTGTGAGAGTAATGCTCGGTCAGTTTAGAAAAAGCAGAAAATACAACAAAACACAAAGAAAAATATAAAGCTTACTCATAATCTTAGCATCCAGAATCAGCCACGGTGAATATTTGTTATTGGTACACTTGTTTTCTTCCCCTTTATAAATATGTATCTCCAATAAATTTATGTATTTTAAAACTTATTTACAATTTAAAAATCAAATGTTTAAATTTATAAATATTTTCTATTTCTAAATAGCATTACTTACTATACATACTTGTGACCTTATATTGATATGGTATATGGTTGCACATGTGCATATACACATATGTACTATGGATATATGTATATATTGTGTATATACAGATATGTATATATGTATATACACACACACACAAAATGGGATAATTTTGACTTACTGTTTTTTTAACCTACTTTTAAAATTTCTTACTTTACTATTACTATAATTTTGCTCCAAGTATCCTCTTACAGTATAATTTTGTCATAGCTTTAGTGCATTCAGTAAGGTGATTATAACTTATTCAGTCACTTCTCTAGAATTGGGTGGTTAGTTTCTTCATAATTTTTTATTGCTATCTGCCACATGGGAATGACTTCCTTTGTAACTAATTTAATTTTTAGACCATTCATGATTTTAGCCTTTTGACAGATAAAAAACAAAAGAAAACTAGAGCCCCAAGTGTGGAAATCCAGACATTGAAAGGTGAGACTTTTACAGTCTGTTGGCTCACTCCTCAAGGTTCCATTGGCAGAATAAATCATTCTACTTTTTGCTCTGAGTGGACAGGCTCCTCAAGGAAGCCGCCCACCTGTGAAACAGTGTCAGGACTGTGTAAGGCAGGGTGAGGGATTCTCAGCACAGCCATGCATCTTGAGGAGGATCCCCCTGTCCGTCCTGTGTGTCCTCCCGGGCATGCGCAGAGCAAGTCTGGTTTCTTGCTGGTCACTGAAGTGAACTGGTACCTAGAGCAGGCTGTGCATTGCAGCTTACTCTTGCCCTTTATTTTGTACGTGGTCATGGAAATAATAATTGTTGGAGGACTTGGTACTAGGTGCTTTAGAGGTAGACCTCTTCTTATAAATGAGGAAGCTGGAGCTTGGAAAGATGGTGTGAAGTCCCATGACCAGTTAACGGTGGAACCAGAAGTCAAACTTCAAAGCCCATTTCCTCCTCCTCTGCAGGCTGCATCTATCTGGCTGTCAGACCCCAGGGCCGTCCTGTCGCCACTCTCATTTTATAGGATGTTGATAATTATGACTCGGTTTTGACGTAGACATTTGCTGAAGTATCTGCTACCACCCTGGCATAGTGAAGAGGAGGACAGTCTCTTTCATGGCTGACTCCACGTCACCCCATCACTAGCAGACACAGACTTGGTGTGGTTTTCAAAGCCCTTTCAAACATCGTCCCTTGCGATGGTTCCTGTGGCCAGGGACCGACAGCTTCAGGCCATGCTAAAGCTTGCCACTTTGCTTGCCTTGTACTAAATGGCTCCAGGTTACCATGCATGTTGAATGTTTTGGCTGTTTTATAAATTTTTTGTCTTTTATCTCAGTATTACCCATCAATGTTTCTGCTATTAACAGTCTCATTGCTTTCTTGCTTGTGGCTGCCTTGTAAGACAGAAAGTTATGTTAGCCGTGCATTTGGAAGTCTTCAAGTATATGGTGAGGGCCTTGAGCCTGATTTTTGTGGGCAAAATGCATGTGTTTTGGAGTCTGGGTTTTCCCTTGGTGACCATGGGGTCATCTACTGCCTTGAGCATTGCAAAGTGTGCATTCATACTCTGCTATTTCTGTCGTCAACAGTGCTCCAGGTTGATGGAGTTGTTTGGGCAGGAGGACACTTGGAGAAATCTCATATTGCTGTTGGTTCTGTGAAATCATGGAGAAATCTACAGTTAGGTCTAAAAGGATCTTATCTGTAGAAATCATTTTCCCCCCTGTGTTAAAAAATGGTTATGGGAATTAAGGGAGATGCTGGTCTTTGGACAATTTAAGTTCAATTGAAATCAGTTGAAATTCTGCAAGCGTGTTTAAGTTGGAAGGAAGACATAGCTTTATAATTCACAGCCCATTCTAAAATCACTCATTTTCTATTGAAAGGGATTTAAAAATGTGTCTGTTAGCCCACAGTGTACATGAAGATTCTCTACAACATCCTGTCAAGGGGGCTGCAGTGTCCCCTGACCAGAAACCCATCACCCTCAGACAGAGACCACCATACACACTGACGGTAAAGAAAAGAAACCCCTCTTTCTCTCCCTCCATCTACTGCTGCTGCTCTGCCCTAAACCAGGGAGAGGCAGATACCTTATATCCACTGTGCCTGAAAGGCCCCGTTCTTTCACTTTTCATTCCTCCCTGCAACTCCCTCCCTCTGGCCTGATGGTCTGACTGTGACTTTACCCTCCTTTTTTCTGCAGGTTCTGCCTCTGTTAAGGCAACCCACGACCATACGATGTCACAGTGAACTTACTGTGAAGCCGTACTGACCACATGCTCTGCTGCTGAGATACATCCCCTCTGGACAGTTGGGTCTTTGGGCACAGATCATAGACTTTACCCACTTCCCTGATAAATGTCATGGAACTCGATTTGTTTCTGAGCTTGCCTTTGAGCTTGTCTGTGGGTTCAGATGGCCTCTCTCGGCCTTGTCTGCACCTGCCTTCTGTATCGGCGTGTCTTCTGTGTTCTCATGCAGGGAGGGCAGGGCAGAGCAGAGAGGAGGTGACTCCTAGGGGCTCATTTTTTTCAGCATTCCTCCACGTGGCTTTCAGACATTTATGTCTCCACCAAAGAGCGTCCCCTGTGGCGCAGCTGGTAAAGACTCAGCCTGCAGTATGGAGACCTGGGTTTGATCCCTGGATTGGGAAGATCCCCTGGAGAAGGGAAAGGCTATCCACTCTGGTATTCTGGCCTGGAGAATTCCACGGACTATGTAGTCCATGGGTCGCGAGTCAGACAAGACTGAGCAGCTTTCACTTCACCAAGAGCATCGCCCCCCTTTGATAGACAGTCAGCTGCTCTTCAGACTTAGGGTGTTGATGAGGAAAGAGGGAGGCATCCGTGACAGGCTTCATGCCAAAGACGTTTGTTGGCCTGGGTACATCTCTCAGGGTCTGGTGTCCTGCTTTGGGAATCCCCACCTGATGGTACTGTGTAGTCAAGGGACAGAGAAAGGACTCAAGGGAGGTGTGCATACCTCGTGATGCTTCCTCGGCCAGATATGTGGGGGGGTTGGGTGGGTTGAGGCTGCTGCTCATGGATATGTGTGTGTGGGTGGCCTGGGACACTTTGGGGGTCCTTGCCCACTGGAGGAGCAGTAAAGAGTCCTAGTCTTGAGCGGTGGTCATCTTCTCGAGCACCTTGACCTCACTTTCCCTCGGCTCTTACAGTTTTGTTTTGAAGCATTTATTTTTAATTGTGGTGAAATGCACAGATGATACAATTTCTATCTTAACCATGGCTAAGTGTAGTTAGAAGTGTTAAATATCTCCTTATTATTGTACAACCATCATCACCATCCATCTACAGAACTCTGTCATCTTTCCAAATTGAACTGTGTACCTATTACACCTCACCCCTCACACCCATCCCCTCAGCCTCTGGCAACCACCATTCTACTTCCTGTCCCTACGAATGTGACTATACTAGATGCCTTGTACAAATGGAATCAAACAGAATCTGTGTTTCTTCTGACTGTCCTCATTCACTTAGTCTAATGTCCTTGAGGTTCATCTGTGTTGTCGCCTCTATTGGAATTTCCTTTTTTCTTTTTTACAGGCTGTATGCATAGCCCTTACAGTTTATAAGCAGAGTCTCCCAGAGTCGCTGGGTTCATCTGGTCCTCAGTTTCCCCATGTCTAGTGTCGGGGGTAAAGTAGGCAAGCCACATAGACTCTTTCCCTCCCTCCAGTCCATGATTAAGTTATATTCTCCACCTCTGAATCTGGGTTTTGTGGGCCAGGAACGTAGTTATCAGTGACTTTCGTGGGGACTTGCCTGTTGCAGGCGTGAACCAGCAGGAGTAGACTGTGGATCCAGGAGGCTGCGTCTTGTCCAAGTGGGACTTCCTCATCTTGCAGGTGATGTGCTCATCACTGAGTCATAGCCTAATTAACGCCCTCCCTGATGTCATATCAGAGTAAGGTCTTGCTGGGGACGAGAAGCAGCAAGAGAGCACGTATGCTGAGCCTGCCCCTCTGGGGCTTGTCTGACATGGGGTTGGCTGCCCAGGCCTGAGTCTGGGAACTGTGGCCCCTTCAGGACCCCCTGCAGCCTACAGCCCGAGTCAAGCTCCCCTCAGATCCCCAGCCCCTCGTGGCCCCTCCCCAGATGTGCTGAGGGTGGGGGTCTAATATCAATCTTCCTTCTTTTGAACATTCATTTAAAAATCAAACTTATGTGTTTAAAAGAAATGCACAGATGTTGCAGAAAAATGAGAAAAGTTCTCAGCAGGCACAGAAAGGAGAATCATCAGAATTTCCATTGCCGAGAGGGCTCCCTGTGCTTTGCCTTCTGTCCTCTTCCGGTTGGCTCCCCTCGGGAGGGATTTGGAGGGGAGGAAGCCCTCCCCTGCTGCGTGAGTCCTGGCCCTCGGGACGGCCCCCGGGCTCAGGGCACAGGCACGGAGGGGGTCCCGCCCAAGCTCACGACCCCCGGGCTCAGGGAGGCCAAGGCTGCTATCAGTATGTGGCTGCCTGCGAGCAGCTGGGGGAAGCAGGACCAGCAGGATGTGGAATCTGAACGCTTTACCTTTGTGTTCGCTTCCTTCTGTCACTGGAAATGTGTCCAGGTGAAAGCCAGCTAGGGGTGCGGGTTGTGGAACTGGCTCTCGGGGTTGTGTGTATAAACTGGGCGCTTGTGATTCCTCTCACGCTCATCTCACCATCTACTGGCGCTGCATCGGCCCCTCCATCAAAATTGAGGCAGGAAGTGACGGCTGCATTTTAACCTCCTATTACACTCGAGGAGAAGGGGACGATCTTCAGGAGAAGGCCCCCTTCTGTAATAAACTGTGTTGCTGCTGCTGCTGCTGCTAAGTTGCTCCAGCCGTGTCCGACTCTGTGCGACCCCATAGACGGCAGCCCACCAGGCTCCCCGTCCCTGGGATTCTCCAGGCAAGGACACTGGAGTGGGTTGCCATTTCCTTCTCCAATGCATGAAAGTGAAAAGTGAAAGGGAAGTCGCTCAGTCGTGGCCGACTCTTAGCGACCCCATGGACTGCAGTCCACCAGGCTCCTCCATCCATGGCATTTTCCAGGCAAGAGTGCTGGAGTGGGTGCCATCGCCTTCTCCGAATAAACTATATGGACCTGGGTAATTCCTGGAGCCTTGTCTCCTTCTTGGAGTGTGGGGCTGAGTAATGCCCTCTCCTCAGGGCAGCCAGAATGAAGACAAGCGACCACAGTGGGTGCTAGAAGGGTGAGTGTCTTTTTGCTTCTGAGAGCCTTGGAGAGGAAGAGAAAGATGCCCAAATGTGCTTCCGGGGAGAGAAAGCAACCTGACTCTGGTACAGGGAAGCCTGTTCCTGGGAAAGGAGGTTGGGCACGCCCCAGCTGCGGGCATGGTTGATGCTGCTGAGGCTGCTTCCTGCAGGCTTATCCCACAAGTGGGTGCCAGGCCTGGGTGGCCCTCCCTGTCTCCCTTCTGCCTGCCACAGCTGTTTCTCAAGGGCCTGGCCCGTTCCAGGTGCTCTGCTAAGGGATGGGGACAGAGTAGTGATTTAGGCCCTCTTGGGGGTGTGTGGGGGCAGACAGACCACAAACCATTAGTGACCCACCTACAGTTCATGGCCGGTGCCGTGAAGATATGAGCATGGGGCTCTGATAGAGAACATAATCCGGGAACCTGCTTTGGATGGGAGGTCCCGAGGGGCTCCCTGAGGCCATGATGGTCAAATGGAGCCCTACAAAGAGACAAGAACCCCGTGGCAGAGGAAAGATCTCTTCACTCCCAGGCAGAGCCCGATGAAGGGTCCGAGATAGGGGAAGGAGTGTGTCCTCTCTCCAGACAGAGGGACACAGTATAAGGCACCAGTCCTCTGCCTAGTGGAGAAGGCGATGGCACCCCACGCCGGTGCTCTTGCCTGGAGAATCCCATGGACGGAGGAGCCTGGTGGGCTGCAGTCCATGGTGTCACTGGGAGTCGAACACGACTGAGCGACTTCACTTTCACTTTTCACTTTCATGCATTCGAGAAGGAAACGGCAACCTACTCCAGTGCTCTTGCCTGGAGAATCCCAGGGACGGTGGAGCCTGGTGGGCTGCCGTCTATGGGGTCGCACAGAGTCCAGACTGAAGCGACTTAGCAGCAGCAGCAGCAGCCTCTGCCTAGTGTGAGATCCAGGTCTGCCACTTGTTATTTCACCAGTTTCCTCATCTGCAAAAGGAGACAGAGCCTACTGCCTAGGAGTGTTCCAAAGCTGAGGTGTGCAAAGTCACAACGTGCTTAGAACTGCGTACATACAAGGGCTTGCTCCAGTAAGCACAGCTCCTGTGGAGGGCTTCCCTGTGATGGTGGTTTGAACATCTGAAAGGAAGCGTGGGTAGCGCATGACAAGGACGAGGAGAGGGCAGTGGGGGCCCCAGCACTCAGGGTCTTGAAGACCACAGGGAGGAATTTCGAGTCATTCAACAGATAAGGATCTTGGTTCAGAACGACTCCCTATTTGCAGCGCTACTTCCTCCAGACCTGGGGAGCACTTTTAGAAGAGCCAGGGCGTGGGTGGAACCTAAGGGGCTGGCTCTGCTGCCCCTCCTGGGCCCAGGGCTCAGGGGCAGGCGCTGACTCCCACGTCCTCAGCAGGGCCTCAGGGCACCATCTCCTGCTCCCCTGGCGGGACAGTCTCTGGAGCTGGCCCAGACTGGCTGGGGCAGAGGCTGTGGCGATACTCGATGCTCATCTCCTGCAAGAAACACACGTGGTGGGTGGGGGGCGCCATTTGACCTGTCCGGAGGCTCAGGAAATCTCTCAGATCATGTCATGCCAGCAGCTGAGTCCACCCACCCAGCCTGGGTGCAGGTCTGTGTGTCTCCTGCCCCCACGCCTGCCCTGGTGGGGGTGCCAGCCCGGTTCAGCTCTGTTCGCAGAGCTTGGATGGACATTAGGACCTCAGGATTCCATGGCTAGGCTCTCATGTCGTCACACACATACACACACGTACACCCCTTTCTCTCTGTTGGTTCCCATCTTGGAAATGGCACCTCCATTCATTCATTCAAGCCCAGGTGTCATCTGTGAATTCTTTTTTCCATCACCCTCCACCTACAGTCTGTGAGCAATGTGCATGGGCGCGCACCGTGAGCATAAATCCAGAAGCTGGCCATCTCTCACCACCTCCCCTCCGGCCACCTTGAGCTAAGGCCGCCATCCGCTGGGACCGCATCATCACAGTAGCCTCCCCATCCTCCCCTCAAGGAAGTTACGCTCCAGACACTTGACTCAAGCCTGTTGAAGCTTCCTCCAGCTGCGTCCTGCCTGGCTCGGGGGGTCCTTGGCTCCTGGGCTCTCTCGCCTGCTGCAGGTGGCTGTGGGCTCTCTCGCCTTGGCCGCCGCCTCCCCGGCAGCCCCTGGCTGTGGGCTCTCTCGCCGGCTGCAGGTGGCTTCTGTCCCCATTCAGCGCCACTGCCCTGGCCCCCTCCCCCGCTGCCGTCCTCTCTCCTGGGTGCTCCTGCCCCTGTTTCTTTGACATTGCGCTCAGCTATTACAAGCATCACACTCTGTTCACGCTTTAAACAGCTCTCGCCACTGCCCGCCTTCACATGAAGCGTGCCTGGACGACGCTGTGCCTCTGCCCTGGAACTGTGCTCCACGGTGCCGGCGCTGTCGCTGCCTTATTCCCGCTGAGTGGTCACCAGGGCCAAGCACAGTGCCAGGAGCTCAGGAGACAGCCACTGGATAAGTGCACAGTCGAGGGCGCCCCGCGAAAAGAAAGGTCTCCTCCCGGCCCTGGCCCTGGAGAGTTTCGTGCGGTGCTGGCCGGCAGCCTCGAGGCCAGACAATTGTTCCAAAGCCCCAGTCCACACACTGAGCCTGGACCGAGTCCTTTCCAAACCAAGGCCTTCAGAGCTTCTCAAGCTTTAGTTCACGGTGCCCTGAGTGTCCCTTGAACCTCAGTTTAATGCTTCTTGTCTCTCTTGGGCTGTAAGAAATGCCTACAGTTCTGTTCATTAGACGGTTAGGTCCAAGCAACTCAGTGTTTCTGTCCCAAAAGCTTAGTAGTCATTTGAAAATAACACACGTAAATTGAATGAAAAATCATGATTTTCTTTTATTCTTAAAGAGCTACCGTGACTTTCTAATGGGAAGTATATCAGTGGGCTCTGCGTGACTTCTCTAAACTCGGAATCACGCTGGATGCCATCGCTCCGCATTTTCTGCTCCGTGTGGATTATTTGTGTGGTGTTTGCAAAATCTGGCTTCACGGAAACATGACATCCTTGAAAGGAGTGCAGCGAGGCCTCCTGTTGAAGCCGTGAGCTGCCTTGTGCGGCAGCTTGCATGACATCTGATAGATGTGGCGGCTTCCGCCTGCCCTTGAAAATTTAGAATATCCTTGCAGGGCCCTTGTGAGCTCTTGGGGATGCTCTGGCACTTAGTCTGGAGAGTGTGGCAATACTTCATTGGATCCTCATAAAGATCCTGTGAGGTGGGGATCATTTCGTTTCATAGGAGGCCAAGCCCAGGCTCAGAGAAGTCAAGATACTAGTCTGAGGTATGGGAACCTCACCTTAGCCTCACCAGCTGAGGTGAGGGAACCGAGACTGGCCGGTTCTGCCTGATGCGCTGGTGGTATCAACTGGATCAATTGGATCTTG
>SJYV01002568.1:679205-689136 GCA_006410875.1 Neotragus pygmaeus
CCCTCTCCGGGGTCCAGTCTGGCAAAGGCAGAAGCCAGCTAGAACCCCTTTCACCTGCCCCGTGGCTAGCACACTTGGCCTCTGCATCGTGTCTACCTGTCCAAGGGCCCGCCCGCCCAGCAGGGACGGGGCTGTTGATGGTGCCTGGGGCCGCGGCACCCCTCCAGTGGCTTTTCCAGGGAGAGGAGCACCCAGAAGGGGCCCACCACTCCTCGCTGCAGACCCTCGCTCTCTCTCCTTCCTTTCCTGGCTTCACCAGAAGTGGAACTCTGATGAATTCAGAACCTGACTGAGGTGGTTAAGAGCTTGTTTAAGCTGTTCAGAACCCCAGCTCTTACTGACTGTGTGGCTCTAAGCAAGTCACTGAACCTCTCTGTGCTTTGGATCTCTCCTGTAAAGTGGGAAAAATTATGGCACCAGCGTCGCAGGGTTCTTTGAAGTTTACATGAATCGGCTGCTAAGCGCTGCCTAGTGCAGAGGAAGTGCAGTCAACACTAGCTCTTCTTCGACCGAGCCTCACACATATCAAGGATTTGAAGACCTTTTGTAGGTAAAAACCTCATATTCTCAAGAAGGAAACAGGGTTGGTTGGCTCTCAGAGCCTGAGGATGTGCCTTTTCCTGGAGGTCATACTCTCCCAGAGCTCACATGATTTTCCCAGGAAGTGGGGTTGCTGCTGCTGCTACTAAGTCGCTTCAGTCGTGTCCAACTTTGTGCGACCCCATAGACGGCAGCCCATGAGGCTCCCCCGTCCCTGGGATTCTCCAGGCAAGAACACTGGAATGGGTTGCCATTTCCTTCTCCAATGCATGAAAGTGAAAAGTGAAAGTGAAGTCACTCAGTCATGTCCGACTCTTAGCGACCCCATGGACTGTGGCCCACCAGGCTCCTCTGTCCATGTGATTTTCCAGGCAAGAGTGCTGGAGTGGCGTGCCATTGCCTTCTCCCAGGAAGTGGGGTTGGCGAACCCCAACTCCTCTGCAGACTCACATCCGTGGCTGAGAGCCTGGTATCTTGCCATTTGGGTCTTGGGATCCCAGAGCTTGAATGGGAGCCTGGAGTAAGAGCTGGGGTGCTGAGAGCCAGGTGTGGGGGGTTTAGGGGAGAGGAAAAGAGAATGGGTGGATGTCCACCTCTGGTCCTATCAGATGTCAATTGTCATGGTCCTGGCCTCGCCCTGGAACATGCCATCTGGGTGGACACTGGAAATATGCCCACTCCTTGGAGAGCACACCAGCCGTAGAGCAGGGCTCAGATGTGAAAAAACCAACTCATTTAGACACTTTAACCTCAAGGAGGATATTTATGCTCTTTAGAGACAGGTGCTAAAAAGGACTTATAATATTCTTAAAAAAAAATGATAGCTCCATTTCTGGGCCCCACTCCTAGACATAGCCAGACTTCAGAGAGTCCAACATTTGATGGATTTTCTCCGGGACTTGGCTAAGCACCTTGGTGGGGAACTTGTGTGCAAACGTAAAGATGGAGGTGTGCCCAGCCCTGCGCCCAAGAAGGTCATGGATCCTGTGACATGCTAGGCGTCCCCTGAGCCATCCTCACTGCCTGTCCTTGTCCAGAACCCCCTCCTGATGGTAATAAAGCTCAGAATTGGTTCAGAATTTAGACCCCCTGGTAGTATAGATGGTAAAGAATCGGCCTGCAGTGCAGGAGACTCAGGTTCCACCCCTGGGTGGGGAAGATCCCCAGGAGAAGGGCATGACAGCCCACTCCAGTATTCTTGCCTGGAGAATCCCATGGACAGAGGAGCCTGGCGGGCCTCAGTCCGTGGGGTCACAGAGTCGGACACGACTGAGCGACTCTCATTTCACGGTCCCAGCGCCACTCACTGCCGTCTAAGGTGGGTGGTGAGCTAAGTGTCGGTGGGGCATCAAGCCCCAGGGGTCTCCTGTCTGTGGGAAGAGCAGCATCTTTTCCCTAGCAGGAGCTGTTCTCCTGAACAAGCCAGGCCCACATGCTCCCTTAGTCCTGTGGCAGGAGGCAGGGTGACAGGCTTGGATAAACCAGGATCTATCCTCTTACCCACCAGGAAGGATATTTTAGAGGAAAGTTCTATACCCTACCTGGACGGGTATTTATAAGCCACCTTTTTCTGAGTCACTTCAGGGAAAAGCGAGGCATCTTTGTGGAGGGTAGCATCACCCAAGAGCATACACACACAGCACCCTTGCACTCCGTCAGAGAAGGCCCTGGAGCTGGGCCTCAGCACTGAGCCTTCTCTTGCTGCTGCTGTCTGCCATCTGCTCTCACGCCTCTGGGCTGGGAGGACGGCCTCTGCAGAGCAAAACTCCTTGTTTTCTGCGCCGGCTCTGTGCAGATGGGCCATTGCTCTGTAGAGCTCTTCCTTTGGATGTGGGCACTGCCCCCTCCCACTGGTCACTGGTTGCTTGACTCTGCTGGGTGCGTCCTGGCTGTAGTGTGGGGTCAGGAACCCAGATGCACTATCAGACAGTGCTGAGGCTGCGGCTCTGGCTGTGGAGCCCTGGTCTGGAACAGCTGAGGGCCCCAGATGTCACAGCAACCTCTGTGCAGAGAGGCTTGTGCTGCTGGAGGGAAGAGGAGGTTTGCCAGCTGTCAAGTGGCTGCACCACGCGGGCGGTGGGGACACTCATCCAGTTTGAACAAAAGGTGCAGAGAGCGTGGGAGGTATGGGATGAAACGACGCAAGCCAGGGGACCGCCAGGGCGAGGGCTGCCCGGGTTCTGCCCACAGGGGAGTTGCTGCTAGGGCGCAAAGCTGCGACTCTGGCAGCCTGACGCCTCTGCTCGGCAGACAGAACTCTTGTCCTACCCCCTGGCCCTGGAGATCCTGCTTTGAGGCTGTTTGAGCACCCCATCCATGGGAACACCCCCACAGGATCACGGCAGTGTGTGGTGGACAAAGCACCGCCGATCTGGGAATCAGAGGCCTGAGGTCAAGCCCTTCTATCAGCTTGGCGACCTTGGGCAAGCTGTCTGACTTTGCTGTGCCTCATTTCTTTCTTTTTTGTGTGTGTGTGTGCCTCCCTTCTTAACTGTACAGAGGAAGTAATTACGCTAATTTTGACTTCCTAGGGCTCTGCTGAGGATCAGGGGAGATGATGCACGTGAAGGTGGTTTGTGAACAACTCTCAGGATAACAAGGCCGTTTGCAGCACACGGACACCGTGCTGTCTGACGCCGCCTCCCGCTGCCGCAGCGTGGCTGGGCGAAGAGCAGTCTAAGAGCAGCAGGGGAGGTGGGTGGCCCGGAAGTGAGTCCTGCAGACCCTCCCCTGGGCTCTGCCTGCTCCAAGGCCCCTCCCCCTGCCAAGGGCTGGATGGGGCAGGGAGAGGGCTAAGTGGCTGTGTAATGGCCACATCTGTCAGCGCTGGGCAAATGGTTTTTCCAGGAGTCAGCACGCTAATGGCCCCGCAGCCGGCAGAGAGCTCCTAAGTGGAGGACTTTATCTAACGGGGAACATAAGAGCTGCGTGGCCCCAGGCCACCAGGACTCGGAGAACAGCTGCTCAGCCCGTATCCTTGAATTAGCACCCTGTCCCCATCGGCTTGCCTCGCACCTGCTGCCAGAGGCCAGTCTGCAGGTGGCAGCTGAGGTGGCCCATAAGGGGGACAGGAGGCCAGCTCAGGGATAGCTTTGAATCCACCCACTGTCTGTGGGACCTTGGCAAGCCCCTTGTCATCTCCAAGCCTCAGTGTCCTCATCTGTACAATGGAGACAGTGGGGCTTAGCTGTGGGGGCACTGTGCCTGGCACACGGGGGTTACTGCTACCCAGGACGGCTGTGAGCTCTCCCAGAAAATGATGACAAAGAGGGTGGAACAACCCTCTGGGCTGAGGGAGAAGGCCCCATAGGTGGAAGGGACAAGGGATGCAAGAGCGCAATGAACCGGGACACCCAACATGCGGTGTAGACGGGCTTTGTTTCTACCCGAGTTACATGGGAGTCCTGTGGACAGAGGTCCAGCTGCAACTTACCCTTATAAAGTAGGTTCTGTTCCTGGAGAGCTACAAAGTATCACCCATTTTCCAAATACTGGATACATAATTCTTTAAAAACCCTGTTCTTTTTGTACAGATGGAACCTGTTTGCAAAGTGGAGACAGAGACACAGATGTAGAGAACAAACTTATGGACCCCGAGGCAGGTCACAGAGAGTGGGGAGAGTTGGGAGGTTGGGACTGAAATATATATATGCATGTTCCACTTTGTATAAAATAGATAGCTAATGAAAACCTACTACAAAGCACAGGGAACTCTACCTCACGCTCTGTGGTAACCTAAGCGGGAAGGAAATCCAAGAGGAGGGGATATTAGGATATGTAAGGCTGATTCACTTTGCTGTACAGCAGAAGATTACACAACAGTGTAAAGCAACAATACTCCAAAAAAAAAAAATTGTTTTAAAATCGTGAGAAAAAAATAAAACGTCTTTATATTATTAGATAATTTTAGACTCACATGAATGTTGCAAACACAGTACAGAGCTTTCTTGTCCCTGCCACCGTTTCCGCCAGAGAAAATGTTGCCATAACCCCAGTACAAAGGTCAAAGCCAGGACATCGGCACTGGGATAATACTCGAAAATACAGGCCTGATTTGGGTTTTACCTGTTTCTGCATATGCTGACGTTTTATGGGGAAGGATACAGACATTTTATCACATGTATATATTCTTGCAAACACCTCCTACAATCAGGATACAGAACTCACCATCGCCCCTAGAGACTCTCCCTCAACCCTAACCCGGCAACCACTGGTCTGTCCCCCACCCACCCTTATACCTCCGTTACCTGTCATTTCAGGCTGCTCTATATCTGGGGCCGTAGAGTGGCTATATCCTTTTTAAAAATCGAGCGTTCAACATGGTGTGCTGGTCACCATGATCTAAAACAGTAACTGGAGGGAGTGAGCAGATATTAACTGCATTTCCCTGATGGCTCAGCAGTAAAGACTCTTCCTGGCAAAGCAGGAGACTTGGGTTCTATTCCTGGGTCTGGAAAATCCCCTGAAGAAGGAAATGGCAACCCACTCCAGTGTTCTTGCCTGTGAAATCCCATGGACAGAGGAGCCTGGCAGACTACAGTCCACGGGATCACGAACGTATCGGACACGACTTAGCTACTAAACAACAAACGTTAACTGTGTGTAACATAACTTCTAAGGGGCTCTGTCAGCTAACTACACTGACATGTATAAGACACAGGAAATTTATTTTATTTTTGATTGTAGTTAAGTACGCACAACATGAAATTTATCATCTTAACCTTTTTCAGTGTACAGTTCAGTAATGTTAAGTAAATTCACATATTCTGAACCTAATACTCATGCAAACTGTCTGCAGAAGTTTTTCATTTTGCATGACTGAGACTCTGCCCATTCAACAACCCCCCATTTCTCTCTCCCCCAGTCCCAGGAAACCACCATTCTATCTTTTGTTTCTATGAGTTTGACTACTCAAAGTATCTTGTGTAAGTGGAGTCATGCGGTATTTATCCTTTTGTAACAGGCTGATTCCACCTAGCATAATTTCTTCACAGTTTATCCATGTTGTAGTGTCAGAGTTTATTTCCTTTTTAAGGCGGAACATTGTTCCTTTGTATGTACAGACCACGTCTTGCTTATCCATTCATGCATCAACGGACACACGGGTTGCTTCCAATTTTTGGCTACTGTCAATATGGCTGCTATGAATATAGGTGTGAAAATGTCTCTTTTAGACCCTTCTCTCAAGTCTTCTGAGTACATACTCATGATTTACATTTCCCTAATGATTACTGGTGTTGAGCATTTTTTCATGAGTCTGTTGAACATCTTTTAATGTGAAAAAGCCTTGCTGATAGGGATTCTGGAAAGGAGTGAGTAGGAGAAGTGAAGTTGACTTTGGTGATGTCTTACTCACTTTTTGGAGTAATTTGTCAAGAAGAGATGGAATGCCAGCCTGTTTGCTTTGGCTAAGAAATCTATGGCAAGCTATACGCAGAACATATGGCTGCATGAATTTTCTATGCATATAAATCATTGTAACCTACAATCACATGGTACGAAAAAAAACGGGGTAAACTATATCTTCTTCCCTCCTCTGGTTTCTCTATGTAGAGATGCCCTCTGCTATCTGGTTCTTTATATCTGTCCAGAGATATTAATATATATGTATCCTCTTGTCATATAAGTAGCAGCATATCACACATACTGTTTGATATTTGCTTTTTTCTCTTAAGTATATATTTTGGGGAACATTCCATATTAGCATATATGGTTCTGCTTCTGGAATGTTCTTCTGAAGCTAATTCTCAATCCACATGCCTGCATTTCCTCCACTGATGCATTTAGCCTCTAGAAGCTTCTCTCCATGTTTCCTCTCAGCATTTAGCAAATGCACTTCAACTGGTTTATTCCTTACACAGATGAGCACCCAATGTCCAGATTGGCCCAATCAACACCATGTGAAAGCACAGCATTGTTGGCGGCAGTGTGCCTAAATATTTTTATCATTTCCTGCTTTAATTCCACTTAGCAGCTTGATCTCCATTACACTTTTTTTTTTTAAAGATAATAAAAGCCAATCATCTGTATAACACAAACACTACTGTATGGATAAATATGTGGATGCTAAACCCTTGACTAACTTAAATTGTCCCTTCATCAGGTGATGTTCCATCAACTGTTCTCATGGCTTAGCATGAGAGATTTGATTTAGAGGCTTCAGTATAATGGATGGAAATTCTGCTTGTGGGAAAGTTGATGTCTTCATGTCAAGAGTCAACGCAGACCCAAGTGAGAAGAGCAAAGCCCTGGAGGCCTGGGGTGGAGGGAGAGGAGTGGGGAACACAGTTTGAGGACAGGCAGGAGGGCGCATGTGAGCCAGGGTCAGCTCCACCCTATAGGAGATGCAGGGCGGTATCAGAATATGAAGGGCTGTTGGGTTGACTTTGTCTTTTGTTATAAAAATAATGATAATTAATGGATACTGTCCATGTGCCAGGAATTCTAGCAGATGCTTCTCACTTATTATTTCTGATGCTCATGTAAATTTACTATTGTTTTTCTAATTTTCCATCTGAAAAAAGTGAGGCTCAGAGGTTTAAGTAACAACCAGAGTGAAACAGCTCGTGATTGGTGGGGCTGGAATTTTTACATGGGGTCCTCTGATGGCAAAGCCCTGGCTCTGCCTTTTGCTACACTTCCTTCCCTACTACTACGGTCTCCAAGCAGAGGTGTGTTCTCTGGTGAACTCCAAGGTGTTGTGAGCCCTCCTGCCTTGTTGGAGGGGAGGAGCATCCTGCTGAAGTAATGTGGGTCAGCAGATTGGACGGAGCACCTTCCCTAGGCTTCCTCAGCCCTGCCCACTCCAAGGCAGACAGCTTGATTCCCTGTGTGCTCACATGGGGAGCCAGGCACCCCACTTCCCATTTCTCCAAGGCTGCTGCAGGCATCATGCCCCTCCCTGTGAGCAGACTGGTATTCCAAGCATGGAGCTACAGAGTTTGCTGGAGTTTTCACTGCCCACTGAGGCAGCTAGACCCTCCTGCACAGCTATCAGACACCCCATGTGGCTCAGCCCGTGGCCCCCACCCCCAAGGCCTGCCTCCTTTCCCGTCTGGTTATCAGTCCACCTGATCTCCATCAGCTCCCACATTTTGGCTGATTCCAGCTCGTCTCCATCAGTCAGGGCCCAGCTGGCACACTCCTGTGGGTGATGGAGGAGACTGTATGGGAGGGACTCTCTTCAAGTGTGTAGGTGTGATTAAGGAAGGCCAGCAAGAGGGGGTGGAAGATCTGAAAGCCTGGTAACCGTGGAGAGCCATTCCCGCCCCTGGGCCTGACCAGAGGGCGCTGCAACCAGTGGGCTCTGCTTTCCCCTGGAGCGGGCTGGCGAGGAGGGGCACCGGTCCTCAGAAGAGGGACCCAGCCACTGCCCCCGCAGCCTCCTGGCAAGAGAGCTGGGGCAATGATTATGCCTCCCCGCTTCCTCCTGCTTCCCGGTTGCCTGCCCGNTGCTTTCCCCTGGAGCGGGCTGGTGAGGAGGGGCACCGGTCCTCAGAAGAGGGACCCAGCCACTGCCCCCGCAGCCTCCTGGCGAGAGAGCTGGGGCAATGATTATGCCTCCCCGCTTTCTCCTGCTTCCCGGTTGCCTGCCCGTTCCCCATCACCTGGGCGGAAGGCAGAGGGCAGGGGAGACCGTCGGCAGAGCAGAGTGGGCTGCAGGCGGGCTGGGAGCCAGGCAGCACACCACCCTCTGGTGCACCTGGCACTTGGGTCTGCTTCGGTCTTGCGCCTGAGCTGGTCCTCCTGCTGGGAGGTGTGTGGGTAGGTGGTGAAAAGAGGACGAGATGTGGAAGAAAGTGTGCTCAGTTCAAGGGCTTCTGGGACCCTTGTGTCCCGTCTGTGGGGCCCACTGAGGCAGTGTGCCACCCTGGCTCTGCTAGTTTCTGGAGCCCCGGCTCCGCCCTTCCTTCACAGTTTACGTGGTCATCAGTTACTCACGGAAATGGGTGGCACACCCACTCTCTCACTTCCAATAATGCCCATGTCTCCTTCTCTAGAGGTCTATTCTGAGCTGGCTCCCCAGCGCTGGTCCTTCTGAGCTCCTTCCTCCCAGGAGCCAGGCAGAGCAACAGTGTGCTGGAGCCCTGAGGGCAGAGGGGCCCACTGCCATCCACCCTGGGCTGGCTTGTTCCTGTCCCGAAAAGATGCTCTCTTGCTGGGTTCTTGTTTCTCCATGGGCCACCCCTTCTCGTGGGGGCAGGGGTGGTGGGCATGGGTGGAGGAGTACTGAGAGAGAAGAGACCGGGTGCAGGACAGCCAGAACAGGACTGCTGACCACACGGCACTGCCCCACTTTCTGCAAGGATCCTCTTCACCTTCCCTATTTTTCGTATCTGCATCACAGTGTTTAATGGGGGAATTAAGGAGCTGGTGTGGGGTTGACGTGAATCCCCCACTTCCTCGTCACTTTCTCAGCATGTCGTGCTGCTGGAGGAGAAAACAGCTTGGGAGAAAACATCTCCCCTCCTTTCCCCCCTTCCTTCCCTCCCTCCTTCCTCTCACCTTCTTTGGCTCTGTACTTNTTTTTTGCATTTCTTTTCCATGGGGATGGTCTTGATCCCTGACTCCTATACAGTCACTAACTTCTGTCCATAATTCATCAGGCACTCTATCTATCAGATCTAGTCCCTTAAATCTATTTCTCACTTCCACTGTATAATCATAAGGGGTTTGATTTAGGTCATACCTGAATGGTCTAGTGATTTTTCCTACTTTCTTCAATTTAAGTCTGAATTTGGCAATAAGGAGTTCATGATCTGAGCAACAGTATCTCCCAGTCTTGTTTTTGCTGTCTGTATAGAGTTTCTCCATTTTTGGCTGCAAAGAATATAATCAATCTAATTTCGATGTTGACCATCGGGTGATGTCCATGTGTAGAGTCACCTCTTGTGTTGTTGGAAAAGGGTGTTTGCTATGACTGGTGTGTTCTCTTGGCAAAACTCTATTAATCTTTGCCCTGCTTCATTCTGTATTCCAATGCCAAAATTGCCTGTTACTCCAGGTGTTTCTTGACTTCCTACTTTTGCATTCCAGTCCCCTATAATGAAAAGGACATCTTTTTTGAGTGTTAGTTCTAAAAGGTCTTGTAGGTCTTCATAGAAACATTCAACTTCAGTTTCTTCAGTGTTACTAGTTGTGATGAACTATGGAATGAGGTTCGTGACATTTTACGGGAGACAGGGATCAAGACCATCTCCATGGTAAAGAAATGCAATGAAGCAAAATGGCTGCCTGGGGAGGCCTTACAAATAGCTGTGAGAAGAAGAGAGGTGAAAAGCAAAGGAAAAAAGGAAAGATATAAGCATTTGAATGCAGAGTTCCAAAGAATAGTAAGGAGAGATAAGAAAGCCTTCTTCAGCAACCAATGCAAAGAAACAGAGGAAAAGAA
>SJYV01002568.1:689752-720846 GCA_006410875.1 Neotragus pygmaeus
GTTTCTTCTACGTGATGTAGAAGGCCCACAGTAGTAGATATAATGGTCATCTGAGTTAAATTCACCCATTCCAGTCCATTTTAGTTTGCTTATTCCTAGAATGTCAACATTCACTCTTGCCATCTCCTGTTTTACCACTTCCAATTTGCCATGATTCATGGACCTAACATTCCAGATTCTTACGCAAAATGCTCTCTTTATATCACAACTGTGGTTGTATTCATGGCTTGTAATCTCCTTCTATTGATAGTGCTCACTAGATTAAGAAAGTTAAGCTCACATATCAGTTTACTGACAACCATTTTTAGAGGATAAAGGGAAACTGAGTCATTCTAGAGCAACTCCTTTATTAAGAGGTGGTAACTCCAGAGGGGTTAGCTTTGACCAGGATGACATTGATAGTTAAGGAAGAATTATTTTGATGAAACACAAAGCAATCTCTTCAGTGGAAAATATTTCTCTTCTGGCTATTTGTTATCACAGATCATCTCTTCTACATTTTGATCTCACAGTTCTNGCTTTGACCAGGATGACATTGATAGTTAAGGAAGAATTATTTTGATGAAACACAAAGCAATCTCTTCAGTGGAAAATATTTCTCTTCTGGCTATTTGTTATCACAGATCATCTCTTCTACATTTTGATCTCACAGTTCTGAAGTGGAAAGACTCCCAGGCTTGCCAAGTGGCTTCTTATTATCTAAAAGCAATGGAAAGGGCTTTCTGGTGAAGAGAGGTTGGTAAAAGGGAAGACAAATTCTGCTTCTGGTCTTTGTTGTAGTATAGGCTCACAATAGCAGTAGGGGTAGAAAGTGACCTCAAGACTACTGTCATTCAGCAGTTGTAGCACGTCCAGTGGCTGTGGCTCCAGCTGTGTCACAGGTGGTTTAGATTCCTGCATCCTCATCTAGAGGTTTTAGTAGGTTTCTGATATCTGGATGTCACCAGATGCAAGGCTGTGGGAGATGAAGCGTGTGCTGAATATGAAAATCAAATAGACAACAATTGCTTTAACACTATAAGGTATTCTGGAAATTTTTAGTTGCACTCTAAGCTTACAGAAAAAAGTATCAAACTCAGGGCTTTAATATTAAGCCCAAGGCAGAATGAGAACACCAAATAGCTTCTAATCACATATCTTCTGTAGATATGGGGCTAAAATAGCTGGAAAATGAAATGTCAAAGTTAGTGTTGAGGGTTTCAGAATTAAAACATTTATTCTAATTTTTATATTTCTTTGGTGAAAATTAGTGCATTACCTGGAAAGCAGTGGAATCCAGTGAGTAGAAAGGTGACTATTTGGGTGGATTCTGGTGACTGAACATCTTGGAATGCTAAATCTCCTCTATGACCCTCTTGTCAGAAAAAGCAGATTCTCTTGTCTTTTNAATTAAAACATTTATTCTAATTTTTATATTTCTTTGGTGAAAATTAGTGCATTACCTGGAAAGCAGTGGAATCCAGTGAGTAGAAAGGTGACTATTTGGGTGGATTCTGGTGACTGAACATCTTGGAATGCTAAATCTCCTCTATGACCCTCTTGTCAGAAAAAGCAGATTCTCTTGTCTTTTTTGAGGAGAATACATTTTCCTTGTGTTTCAGTTATCTTTTGCTTCCAAAAAGACTTTGACTTCCAACGCAGGGAGTGCAGGTTCGATCAGAAGCTAGGATGCGGTGGGGCCCAAAAACCAAAACACAAAATAGAAGCAATATTGTAACAAATTCAATAAAGACTGTAAAACTAGTCCACATTCCAAAAAAAATAAAATCTTAAAGAAAAGTTGACAAAGGGACGGACTGAGCTGGCTGTATGTATCTTACCTGTTCTACACTTGTCCTTTTACATTTGACACTGAACTATTACAGTTAAAAGTCTGCAAGCTGCATTTCCCAGACTCCCTTCAGCTTTCTGATGTTCTGTCATTGTCAGACCCTGGCAGGTAATTTGAAAGCTGGAAGGATGGAGAAGTTTTGCTCAGACAGAAGTGATTGATGTTGGTCATTGCTAATGTTGCTACAGGACAGATGAGACACTGTGGCTGAGGATTCCATGAGTCTCATCACAGTTGGACTTTGGTGCTTGCTTCCAGCTCTGCTCTCTGTGGAGCTCTACCAGTTTCAGCCCTTGCACAGCTGCCCTCCAGCAGCCAGGAAGTAGGTGCTGCTTCATGGATTCTAGTCCAGTGGCATTAGTAGCATTCTGAACTCAAGATAACATATATAATCCTTTTTGTTCTGCCAGCACCTCTCCCTTTCCTAAAGCAGTGTCTTTCTAACATTGTAACCAATTTCCTGTTTCACTTGCCTTTATTTTAAATAGGTAGCATGTCTCTAATTTCCTAGCTGCACCTTGATGGATATAATTTCTAAATCATAAAATCATGTTTACATTGAAAGAAAGGCACAAATTGTAGTCAAATCATTTATACCTGATATAATCAGTATATTTCATGATTTTAAGAATGCTAAAACATGCTCAAGAAAAGAATAGACTTGATAGACCAATATTTGATGTATGCATGTTAAACTTGGATGCCCAAATTAAAAGACGAGTACTCCTTGGAAGAAAAGTTATGACCAACTTAGATATCATATTCAAAAGCAGAGACATTACTTTGCCAACAAAGGTCTGTCTAGTCAAGGCTATGGTTTTTTCTGTGGTCATGTATAGATATATGGTCATGTATTGGACTATGAAGAAAGCTGAGCGCCGAAGAACTGATTCTTTTGAATTGTGGTGTTAGAAAGACTCTTGAGAGTCCCTTGGACTGCAAGGAGATCCAACCAATCCATTCTGAAGGAGATCAGCCCTAGGATTTCTTTGGAAGGAATGATGCTAAAGCTGAAACTGCAGTACTTTGGCCACCTCATGCGAAGAGTTGACACATTGGAAAAGACTCTGATGCTGGGAGGGATTGGGGGCAGGAGGAGAAGGGAATGACAGAGGATGAGATGGCTGGATGGCATCACCAACATGAGTCTAAGTGAACTCTGGGAGTTGGTGATGGACAGGGAGGCCTGGCGTGCTACGATTCATGGTCTTGCAAAGAGTCGGACATGACTGAGCGACTGAACTGAACTGAACTGAACTTCCCATAAGTAAACGTCCTTCATTCTTAGGTGAAAATGAGTAAGTTTGTTTATTTTTTTTAATATAGATACTGCCAATATAAACTTTATCTTCATTGCATGGGTTTAAGGGGAATGTTAAAATCCTCAGTAGCAGAGCTGCTCAAACTGGGGTCTGCAAACCAGTGACCATCTGCAGACTATTTCTAACCTGTGAGGAAATAGCTTATTTCAGAATGAAATTACACATACTCTAGCCTTCATGGATGGACTCCCTTGGTGGCTCAGTGGTAAAGAATCCTTCTACGACACAGAAGATGCAGGAGACCCAGATTCAATCCCTAGGTTAGGAAGATCCCCTGGTGGAGGGCATGGCAACCCATTCCAGTATTCTTGCCTGGAGAATCCCAGAGACAGAGGAGACTGGCAGGCTGCAGTCCATAGGGTCACATAGAATTGGACATGTCTGAAGTGACTTAGCAAACACGCATTCTTCATAGAGTCTCTCTCTCCCCTTGAAATATTAATGAAATAATCAATTAACATTTGTTGTCAGCTCTAAACCTCCCCAAACAGTGAAAATCAGTTCATAAACTAGTGGCTAGGCTTATTATTTAAGAAGGGAATTAAATTTTGGTATCACTGAAATAGCAAAAAGTAGAACATAGGCAGGTTTCCTTTAGAAAAATTTCTTTTATAAATGTATATATATTCTGTTTTTGGAAAAAATAATAAGCGCACAATGAAATGTGGAATGACTTACCCCTGAAAATAAACTAGTATATTAAAACCATACACTTAAGTGATCAGACTGCAGTCCATAACAGTCATCTTCAGTATTCTACAAGGAACAGAAATGATTTGATAAGGAGGTAGATACTCAAGAAAAAAAATATTTAAATATCACTTTCTTAAAAAGACAGTGAAAAACTGATTTGATTTCACAGAAAATGAAACAAAAGGGTATGAAAAATAAAAACAGAACGAGGTTGAAGGAATTATTTTTTTTACACAAACATTTCTGTACTTAACTCAGAATGGGATGAAAGAATGGGCAGGATATTTGGAAAAGAATGAAGAACTTTAAATATTAGGATCAGGGAGAATCTTTATGAAGTATTGTAATATAATAAAAACAAATCAGAATTTAAGTGGATTATTATTTTTATATTCTATTATAAAATAGAATGTGAGTGGAAGATTCCTACTCACAATTTAAACAAATTATCTTGATCACATGTCATTTCTCTAGAAACAAAGAAATGCCAATATTATATTCTGTATAAGGTAAATTGTTGGGAATACAGTATCACGGCTAAGTAAAAGCAAATTTTCCTAACATATTTGATGTTTGTGTTGTCCCTTTGTACTCATGAGTTGTTTTTCTGAAAATTTGTTCCAGATGCTAGCTACAAATGAAGCCTGTAATTCTTAAATAATTTCAGCCCATTCTATAAGTTCAAATAAATAAGGCTTTTGATTTAAGATTGTTTAATCTCAAAGAGACCAGTATAGAAAACAGATTAGAAATATGGATGTAGTGGCATTCAAAAAGAAACTATTCATTTTAAAAGCTAAGCAATGGCAGTTCTCAAAAGATGGCCTCATGATGTGAAATGGAATCAAAGAAATACCACATTCTTTTGAATTTAAGTGAGCTTTAAATCAGAGGGTAAGGGTATCAAAAACTGTTCTTTGTGAAAGAATGAATATGAGCCGATGCTAATTTTACATCTCTGTTCTCTCAGGAAACTTAAATGTTTAGAGTGAAAAGAAAAATGAAGCTCTCCTCATGTTTTAAAATTAAAATTCACACTGACAAAAATATTTTATTTGAAAGTCTGTGTCTTACTGCCAAGTTATCTTGATTCCAAAGAATAACAACAACAATAATGACTGCAAAAACTGACAACATTTATTGAGTGTATACTATATGCCAGGCATTCCTTTCATACATTTTGCATGTATTAATCCTCAAACCAACACTGAACAATTATCACCATTTTACAGAAAAAGAAATAAAGTAATGAACATTTATCCTAGAAATCATTGAATTATATTCTTCTGGAAATTGACTGCAAAACACTTTGCTTCCCTTCCTCAGAATTAGAATGATGTGATACATAAAAAAATAAAACGTATATGCTTCTAAAAGGCTTTAACAGAGCTGTTAAACTGAGACATGAAAGAAAATCTAAATCATAGAAAGAATTATATGTATATTTGGAATTAATAACAGAAAATATTTCATATGAATGCATACTCTACAGATAGCTAGAATTGATGCATGCCTTAAAAAATTTTAAAAAAAGACTTGTAGTGTCAAATTAGAAATAGAAAATAAATCTATTTCATAAAAGAATAATTTAACCACATTAAATCTATTATAAGACCATGAAATATTTTTATGTTAAGACATTAAATTTACTCTATTTCCAAGCATTCACAGCAGAAATGTAAATGAAGGATGATGTCATTCTAACTTTTTCAGGAAAGCCAAATCTTACAAAATAAGGTACTTTCTAGTTTTAACCCTTAAAACAAGTATCTCCAGAAAGATTTATATCAGAATGACAGGAGCATAGATTTTCAAACCTGCTTCCCAGTGAAGAAACCATTAACTGGTGAAAATTACTTAAAAATAAAAACAACAAAAACAACTATTCAAAAGTCTCTGAACTGTCACAAAGGGATAGAACAAATGAAAACCATTTAATCACGAAAATCTACTAACTCTCTGTAAGAACAGCTAGGGCATCAGACTAGAGCCATGACCTTTTCCTTCTGCTCCCCAGTTCAGCATAATAGAATCTCCACCTTAGGAGAGAGAAGGCTCTTCCTCTCCTCAGCTCCCTGTCAAAGACTAGTGTCTCACCAGGAAAAGCAGGTTACCAGAATTCCTCAGTCTCTCCATGCTTATTTCTCAGGGGCTAAGTTCAGTGTGTTTGGCCAATATGTGAGAATCCATTCTTCCATCTGGTGTTTATTCATAAGGCAGAGACCCTACCACAGGCACCACAGGCCAAGAAAAACGAGGCTCCAACATCTTCATCTGAATTTCTTACCATATGAAGGTTCCACACAGGAGAGGCAAGCTGGGAAGACCAGAGGATACTGCTCCTACTCAGCACCCTGCTCAAGATGTAGGGATGTCACTCCATGAGACCAGCCACTGTCTTGTCCCTAGCTTTGGGAGAATTAATCAGAAATTTTGCTCAAGGGGAATCATGTTACAGGAAAAGAATGCACTGAATCTTATCCCAAAGGATTTGACTTTGCAATGGCACCATACTCCAGTACTCTTGCCTGGAAAATCCCATGGATGGAGGAGCCTGGTAGGTTGTAGTCCATGGGATAGCTAAGAGTTGGATATAACTGAGCAACTTCACTTTCACTTTTCGCTTTCATGCATTGGAGAAGGAAATGGCAACCCACTCCAGTGTTCTTGCCTGGAGAATCCCAGGGACAGCAGAGCCTGGTGGGCTGCCGTCTATGGGGTCACGCAGGGTTGGACACGACTGAAGTGACTTAGCAGCAGCAGCAGCAGAGCAGGGCAAGGGGAATTTCAAGCCTAAGGGCCTCTCAAACACAATAGAGATTTAGGTGATGAGCAACTAAGAGAAGGTTGGTAGCTCTCTGAGCTCAGAAAGCTAAACTGCTAGTTTAAAAGAGAAAACCATTGACCAGGCAATGATATAGCTAAAAACTGCCATCTGGGGTCAGAACAAATCCCACAGAATGACTTCAAAATCTACTCCTGCAATGGTGTCAACATTTAGTTGGATCAGATTGTTAAATCATTTATGCTTCAGAGAAAGGTTAGGAAAAAAGAGAGAGAAACCAGCTGGAAAATATGAGGGGCTTAGCCCATTTTGGAATAATCAGTATATCAAGTGAGAAATTATATGTTAGAAATTAATATAAAAATAGAAAATTAGAAAATATTTTGGGATAGATGAAAATAAAGATACACTATATCATCAATTGATGAACAGATCAATAAAATGTAGTGTATTCATGAACAGTATTCATCAATAAAATGCGATTAAGTATTCATACTTGCTACATCATGAGTGAACCTTGAAAACATGCTAAGTGAAAGAAGCCAGACACTAAAGACCATATTGTGTGATTCTATGTATATGAAGTGCCCATAGTAGGGAAATATATTGAGACAGAAATATATTGAGTAGTTGCCACATGTGTTGGAGATGTTGGTGGAAATGAGGAATGACTGCTAAGCTTTTTTTGGAGGGGGTAATAAAAACATTCTAAAATTCATTGTGATAGTGATTGCATGACTGTGCTTATATTCAAAAATCTCTCAATTTTATACTTTAAATGTCTCAATAATACATTTTTAGAATAACTGTACAAGGGCAATATTGAATTAAATATCTAAATTTTACATAGTATAAATATTATCCACAATACACAATTTGTGGCCTACTGAAGCTTATTTTTAAACAAATGCACTGAGTCAATTAAGATTTTGTAGTTAAAATCTAGACATTGTAAGAACATAATGAAAACAAGCAGTGGATTTTTGCTTTTAAATATTTAATATTATTAAATGAATTGCAGGAGAATATTATGCTTATCCTCACTGTCCTAGAAATTATCCCTTTTAGTATTGTTCTAGGACTTCACTAGAATTTTATAAATTACAGTAAATATTCATAGTTCTTCCAAGTATTTGAGATAAGAAAGCCTTTCTCAGTGATCAATGCAAAGAAATAAAGGAAAACAATAGAATGGGAAAGACTAGCAATCTCTTCAAGAAAATTAGAGATAACAAGGGAATTTTTCATGCAAAGATGGGCACAATAAAGGACAGAAATGATATGGGTATAACAGAAGCAGAAGGTATTAAGAAAAGGTGGCAAGAATACACAGAAGAACTATACAGAAAAGATCTTCATGACCCAGATAACCACAATGGTGTGATCACTCACCTAGAGCCAGACATCCTGGAATGTGAAGTCAAGTGGGCCTTAGGAAGCATCACTATGAACAAAGCGAATNCGATTCATGGGGTCGCAAAGAGTCGGACACGACTGAGTGACTGAACTGAACTGAACTGAACTGAAGAATTTTGAAATGAGATACTATCTTTCCTATCTGAGTAAGAGGGAAACAGGTGAGAGCACGCTTGGTGATTTGTTGGCAGAGCCAAGATTACAAATTTGTTCTCTTCACCGGCATCACAGTGAGTGACTTGTGGGAACTGGATTTCTCAGACAACGGCCTGAGTTTCCAGCTAACCAACCAACTGACTCACAGGTGTAGACAAGGCTCCTGGCATTGGGCTGGGGCCGGGGGGCTTGTGGAGCATTTTCACAATGAAATTCAGGTGCGATTGCACTTTTGTGGAAAACAAGCAGGTATATAAAACTCTGAATCCAAATCACAACCCAGAACATGTTTAAAGACCCAGTATCTGTGTGAGTCTGGGACACAGTGAGCTGGGGGCCTCCCCGTCTTCCCAGCCTGGAAATGGCTTGTTTGCTAAAAGGTCCAGGGCGAGGCATGCTGTGTGGTCCCCTGGGACGTGAGCAGCGCAGTCCCGACAGCTGTCCCAACAGCTGGCCCTTCTAAATGGAACGAAGGCGCTCTAGCCCCCGTCTTTCCCACAGCGCAAAAATTAAGAAGCTTCCATGGAAGCCCTGGGTAGAGGCCCACGAGGCTGGCCTGCTTCTTTCCCATCACGCTGTCCACAGTGGGCATTGGCTTACAGACCTCCCTGCTCCCAGTGGCGCAGAGGTGCTCACTGCACCCCGTTACCCTGAATTGACTCAGATTCCTTCCTCCAAATCCCAGAGGGACTCGGGAGGAGCGTGATCTCCTTTTGAGAGCAGGGCGCAGGTACCAGGGATTACATTGGGACTGTCAGGGCCTGACTTGGGTCCCAGTCCCCCTCGATGGTGGGGAGGGTCTCCCTCGCCTTTGCTGCCCCAGTGCTAGGGGAGAGCCTGCCCGAGAAGGCAGGGACTGTGGCGGCTGAGTGCCGAGGCTGCTCTGCTCGAGTGGAGGTCCTGGGTGGCTGCCCAAGCGTGATGACAAACCTGGAGGGCACGACTCTTTAGTCACCAGCTCAAACCCATCACTGCCCACAGAAGAAAGATAAAAGAGTCCAGGGACAACACCTCATCTGCCAACTTGTTTCACTGTTTACAAGATGATCAGGAAATAGCCTTCAGAGGAAAGTTTCTTCAGTAAAGAAAACCCATTCTATTCAAATAAATATTTCTGCAAGATTGCCTTGGGTTGCTCCTCAGCCGTTTCCCCACTAGGGTGAGCCGGAAGGGCTGCTGGGTCTGAGCGAGGGTGGGGGGCCCCCTGTGTGACCTGACCTAGAAGGGGATGTGCTGGGCAGTGTGCTTGCCAGCCAGGGCTCAGCGGGGTACAGCGTTTCTGGGGGCCTTAGCTGTGCTCAGGCTGTGAGCCAGCCCTAGAGGAGGAGTGGGTGGGGTGCTGAAGGGAAGGCTTGTTAGGAATCAGGCTGGACAGGCATGGGTGCCAGGGTCGGGGGAGAAGGACAGGGAGGCAGGGAGGGAAGGAGAAAGGAAGAGGGGTGGGTCCGGGATCCGGGAGCTCTGAAGGGACTCTACTTACGTGAGCAGAGCAGCGCCCTCCCAGGGAGGCGAGCCCCTCAGGTTGGGTTCCTCACAAATTTTAGGGATCTCAAACGGCTGAGTATGAGTTGATGTGTGTGTGTGTGTGTGTGATTGTTCGAGGGGAGAGGGAAGTAGCTTTTCTGGTTTTGTTGTGGAGCCGGGGGCGGGTTTGTCCACTATGATTCTCAAGAAATGCCTTCTGTGGCAAAGTCCTCCAGGTCATTGGTGGAGATGATGCCCAGGCTTGGAGCCTCTCCCACCTCCTGCCCTGCACCCTGGGGAGGCCCCTCGGGGCGCTGGCCTGCAGAGGGCTGGGCGGGGATGTGGGGAGCCTCGGAGGGCAGCTGCAGGCCCACGTCCTGGACGCTCTGGGGCCTGAGGCCGGTTGCCTCGGCGGTGTGAGGGCGCTGCCTTAGGAAGGTGGGGGCAGAGAGCTGAGAGGGGCAGCGCAGGGGCATCAGAGCCGTCACGGGCAGGGGCCAGGAGCCGGGGTAGAGCACGTAGGGAGCAGCAAGGGCGTCCGGCGGGGCTGGCTCAGGGGAGCCCCCCTCGGAGGATGGGACGGAGACCTTGACGTATTTGCCTGCCTCTGGGTCATAGAAGGTCTTGATTTTCACCTGGAGCGGCAGATCGAAGACAAAGTACTCTCCAGACTGGGGGTCCTGGAGGACCTTCTGGGTGGCGGGGTAAGGGGGCTGGGGTGTCAGGGACTGGGGCCCCGCAGGCCTCCTCTGGACTGGCTCTGAAAGGGCGGACACCGAGCGGCGGTGCACGGGAGGGGGCAGGGCGCGGGCCACGGGGAGCCTGGGCCGGGGCCTCTCTCCGGGGGACAGCGGCCTCCGCTCTGAGTCCTCAGGGTCCAGCTTTTCTTCGCGGAGTTCCCCGTGCTTTTCCTGTGGCTGGTCGGTCTTTCTCCTCTTGCTCGCCAGCTTCTTTGCCCGCCGCAGGGCCTTCTCTGTTTTGGGCGGGACTGCAGGCGGCTTGCCGGCCGCCCTCTCCAGCTGAGCAGGAGGCTCTGGCTTCTCCAGGAGGCCGGCCGAGCTGGCGGCCACGTCCAGCAGAGAGCCTCTTGGAGAAAGTGTCCTGAGGTCTTCGGCTGATGGCTCCAGCTGGGGATCGGAGCTAGGCTCCCACGCGAGGGCATGGGTCAGCTCTTCCCTCCGGGCCACCCTGCCAGGGCTGGGGCTGGCCCAGGGGCTGCTGCGCAGAGGCTCCCCTGGCAGCAGGCCAGGCTCACTGGGGGCCTGGGAAGCGTCGTCCCAAATGCTGCTGGCAGCCGGGGAGCAGGCACTACTCTCCTCCAGGGAGCTGGCATTGGGGGAAGCCGCCAGCTCCCCGGTGGCCCATCTTCTCCCTGGGGGCCCTGCTCTGGGGGTAGACAAAAAGTGACTATTGAAGCCTTGCACCTGCTCTTCCCAAAAGGTTCCCAGCTGCTGTGGGGGTAGCTGGTCTTCTGGTTCATCTTCCGGCAAAGTTATGGTAGGGATGCATCTTGGAGCATCCAGCTTCCCCGGGTCTGTTGAACTGCTCCTGCCATTGTTCACCATAACTTTCTGTGCGGCCTTTTGGGGTGGCTTCAGCCCCTGGCCCTCTCCTGTGAATGGAGAAGGTGGAACGTACCACTCTGGGGCTGCCTGGGAGCTCTCCGACCTGGCGGCGCTGGGCACCCACTCGCGGTCCTCCAGCCCCTCACAGGCCACCCCCTTCACGCGTGTGCCTCGGGCACTGATGGGCATCAGTGTGCCGGGCATTTCCTGGCTCTCGGGGGCACAGAGACCAGCACTCCTGCCCCAGCCTGGCCTTGGCAGTTCTTCTTCTTTGTGGCCACTGCCCAGTGGGGACTCCGAGGACATGGACCTCAGGAGGGGCAGCATGATGGGTCTGATGACGGGGGTGGCCCTCAGGGTGTTGTCTTTAATTGCGAAGAGTATGTGCTTGTTTGATGTGGAAGCTGGTGAAGGGGCAAGACCTTTGGCGTGTGACAGAGCTGTATCTGACTTACTTCCCCCGGTCCCAGTGCCTCTGAAATTAGCTTCCTCCCTCGGCGCCTTCCTGCAGCTACCTCCTGGCAGACTTTCTTCCTCTGGCAAGGATTCCCGCTTGCTGTGCTCCTCCACGCACACACTCCCGTTACTCACGGCACCGTATGCTAGCTCATCTTCCTCTATCACTTTCTCCTGCTCATCCTTCCGACCGTCACCTGCACTCATGCCATTCCTGCCATCTTCCTGTTGGGTCTCGGTGAACCACGTCTTCTGCTGATCCTCGAACGAGGCAAAGGACTGATCTGAAGAGCTGGTGCTGAATTTGGCCTTACTTTTGAGGCCTGGCATAAAATCAGATTGACTGTCACTATAAAACACATCTTCCTCCTCGGGAGAAAGGGGCCCTGGGGAGAATTTCGGGTTGAAGTTTGGATTCTGAAGTCCTGCCTCTCTCTCGGGTTCTGTCTCTTGAGAGATGGATCTCAAGAATCCATTCTCTAAGCCAGAGGTCTTTGGGGTTTCTGCAGCCTTCCCTGCCTCAGGGTCTTCGCTGCAAAGCTTCAGGGACAGATGTTTCCTGTGGCGGCGTTGCCTGGAGTCTGAACGCCAGCTGGGCCTGGCATCGCCCATCTCGGATTCTCCATTGGCATCGTCCTTCTCGTAGTCATTCCTGTTGGTAGCCTCGCCATTGACACAGAAGGGGGCTTTGGGGATAGTTGATGGTGAGGTGGGACTTAGGTAGTGGTCTGCAGAGGCGGTATCAGGATCAGCTTTGGGGTCCTTCTGGGTACTGGGGAGTGGCACAGAAGGGCCGTCATCTGGTGTCTCCTTAGAGAGCTCATCTGGAGAGTTTTCCTCGAGCCCATTGGGAAGGAGTCCGCCGTTGCTCAGGGATTCTTGCTTGCCCCTGGTTTTCTCATCCAGGCCCTTCATGAGAGGTGAGGGGCTGTACGTGCTCTTGACACGCTTCCGCACATCTTTGAGGTTGAACAGCAGGCTGGGGGCTTTAGATCTGTAGCTGTCCCGGGACTGACATTCACTGGGCTCCTTCTCTTGGTATCCATTTAGCTGTCCTGGGGGTGAAGGGGTTATCTCTGCTGGCTGGCTGTCAGATGATTCCAGGACCTGTTTGGTGGGTATGACGGGGGTCAGAAGCTTACTGATGTTGAAAGGAGGATCGTAATGCTCTTGCGGCCCCACAGGCATATCAAGAGCATCCTTTTCTGGAAATTGCACCTGGGGAGTGTGCTTTGTATACAAGGCTGGGCCTCTCCGGTTGGTCTGTTTCTTCTCTTCCGAAGCATCTTGTAGACTGTCTTTCCTTCCATTGCCAGACTTTGGTTTTCTCCAGGGGGCATGGGTCGGTTTCAATGGAGGAGGGTCAGCCTGTGAGCTGGAAGTTTTTTCTTCCATAGCAAATATCTGGGGTCCCAAATCCCTTGACACCCAGGTTCCAGATGTGGAGAGAGTCCCTGCCGCCATCGTGTTCTCTTCCTGACTGCAGCTGGCCCGGACACGGCAGGGGGAGGTTTTGTGTTCAGGGGCCGGGGGCTCTCTTAACAAGGGCGTGTCCTCATAATGCTTGAGAGCCTTGCTTTCCGGGACAGGGTCAGCAGCATCCTTCCTCTCAGGTAGCCTTGGCTGGTGGGCATTCCATGACTCAAAAGCACTGTTCTCACTATGGAGAAAGGTCCCTTTGCGAGCCCACTCCCGGCCCCTTCCAGGCTCAGTGGTGGCTGCCTTGTGGGCAGGAGAGGGGACCTTTGGCTCGAATGAATTGGCTGCATGTTCGGGGGTTGGGAGGAAGCTGCTGGGGCCGTGACTGGCCGTTTCAGGATTCTTGGGGGCTTCCTGCTCTCCATGCTTCCGGCCAGGCTGGTGGCTGGTCTGATGGGTGCTGGAGACTTCGGCAGGCACCCTCCTGACGGTCAAAAAGGCAGAATCGAAGCAGAAGTTGACGCCACTTTCCGGAAGAGGAGCAAATTTGGGGGGATTTTTGAGAGCTGGAGGCTTGCTGGTAGGAGGCCTGCTGTCACAGTGCTGGCTCTCAGTCCTGTCGAAAGATCTGATCAGAGATGACACTTTGGAAACAGGCTTGTTGCTGCTCCTCAGGCCAGAAACTGGCACTTCCAGTCGCCTCTGGGCTGGTGTCAGTGGGGAGCTGCTTTTGGGGTACTTCTCCTCCCCTTGAACATACTTGGGCAGCTGTTGGAATGTGGCTGCCCAGCCTGCATGCTCAGTACCTTGGGATGGTAACTGACTCCAGATGCCGCTTTTCCTGTGTGTGTGGCTCACCATTCCCTGGTGAAAGTTCCCAAACACCTGGCGGGTGATATCTGGGGACAGGGCCAGGTCGGAGTCATGGAAGGATGCGTCCTCTGAGATGCACAAGCTCCGGAACGCGCGGTCCGTGAGGCTGCTCACCTCCTTGTCTGCGTCATCCAGCACACTGCCAATGCTTGAGGAGTCGCTGAAGCCGTCTGTGCACTTCTTACTTCCCTGCATCGTCCGCCAGCCAGGAAGCCTGTCCCCGTCAGCCAGTTGGTGCCTCTGGGTATGATTTCAGAAGGGTTGGATGCAGCTCTCTTCCCACAAAACTAGAGCTTCCTGATGATCAAATGCAAAGTGGAAATTTCTTTTTCTCTGCAAAGGGAAGAAGTACAGGGTATGAATATGATACCCAACTTAGTGGCATCCTGCAAGATGACACGCTGCTGTGGACGGCAAGGGTGCCCATGATGGCTGAGTTTACGTGTCCGGGCAAGGGTGCCTGTGATGGCTGAGTTTACGTGTCAGCCTGGCTGGACCACGACGCCCAGGTTTTGGTCAAATGCCAGTAAAGCAGTTTATACTCCACAATGTGAGTGGGCCTTGTCCACAAGGCTGAGAAACCCTGAGCAATAGGCAATCCTGCTTCTAGTCTTTGGACTGGACTTGCAACATCGACTCCCCCGCTGGTGTCCAGCGTGCTGGCCTGCCTGAAGATATTAGACTCGCATGCCCCATCGTGACATCAGCCAGTTCCTTACAATAAGCTCCTTCTCCCTCCATGTACATATACATATATATATAAACATGGGTGTATACACACACACATATATATACACACACACAGGTGTGTATATATATATATATATATATATAATAGGGTATGTGTGTGTGTGTGTGTGTGTGTGTGTGTATTGGTTCTGCTTCTCTGGAGAACCCCAGCTAATACAGTGCCTCAAGCCCACATGTGCCGTTTTTGCAGAGAGAACTCTGGCATTCCATGGGGATGTTTCCTCCTCGCCCTCTCTCATAGCGCCTGGTTTATTTCCTTTGTGGTCCTGAGCACAATCTAAAATGAAATGTGCTTCCTTCTTGACCAGCCTCTGCTTAGCCTATTAGAACAAGATGTGCAGGAGCCACTCGACTGCTCACTGACTGACCTGGTCCCAGAGCCACCCCAGGAGGGCACAGACCCTACGGCCTGCCTCGCCTGGGACCCTCCACTCTCCCACTTGCCCTTGGGTGTGGCCAGCGGGAGGTGCTGGTAGGAGCCTGGACGGAGGGGGAGCCAGCGTGCCAGGCGTTTCTGTCCCTCGGCTTGCTTCCTGCTCTGACTATGGGTGCAGTCCGGGCAAGACTGCAGCCTTCTCTAACTACGGCCCCTCCCCGGGCTCTGACTCTCCCTGCTGCCCCAACCCCGTTGCCACTTCCTGAATGGCTCCGCCTCCTGGGCTCTCACCATTTCTGCCTACACCTCTGTTATAGCCCCTTCCTTACATTCTTTTCTTCTTCCTTTTAAAATTGTGGTGACATACACAGGACACAAAATCTACTCTCTTAACCATTTTAAGTGTACGTGTCAATAGTATTAAGTGCAGTCATCACCACCATCCATCTCCAGAACTTTTCATCTTGCAAAACTGAACTTCANGCAGTGATTTTAGAGCCCCCCAAAATAAAGTCAGCCACTGTTTCCATTGTTTCCCCATCTATTTGCCATGAAGTAATAATGGGATCATCTGCCATATCTTAGTTTTCTGAATGTTGAGTTTTAAGCCAACTTTTTCCCTCTCTTCTTTCACTTTCATCAAGAGACTCTTTAGTTCTTTGCTTTCCGCCGTAAGGGTGGTGTCATCTGCATATCTGAGGTTATTGATATTTCTCCTAGCAATCTTGATTCCAGCTCGTGCTTCATCCAGTCTAGAATTTCTCATGATGTATTCTGCATATAAGTTGAATAAGCAGGGTGATAAGAGTCTGGTTTTTCTGTCCCTGCATTCCAAGACCCTCCTTGGTTTTATCTGCTCTTGCATTTCAAGACCCTCCTTGGTTTCATCTGCCCTGTTGTCCTTGGGTCACTACATTTGCTGGAAATGCAGAGTCTCAGGCTCCACCTCAGGTGTACTGACTTACAATCGGCCTTGTACTAACAGACTCAGGTGATTGTTATGCACATTGTAAAGAACTGATATATGATGTAGTTCCTTTAGGATGAACTGCTCCCACCTGAGACTGTGACTCTCAACGTAACCAATCACTACTTTTTCATCTTCCTTACTGCCACTAAGGAGTACATCAAGGCTGTATATTGTCACCCTGCTTATTTAACTTCTATGCAGAGTACATCATGAGAAACGCTGGCCTGGAAGAAACACAAGCTGGAAACAAGATTGCTGGGAGAAATATCAATAACCTCAGATATGCAGATGACACCACCCTTATGGCAGAAAGCGAAGAGAAGCTAAAAAGCCTCTTAATGAAAGTGAAAGAGGAGAGTGAACAAGTTGGCTTAAAGCTCNTGTATATGGCACATTTTGTTTATCCATTCATCTGTCAGTCAACACCGAGGTTATTTCCACTTTTTGGCTATTGTGAATAATGCTGCGATGAACATGGGTGTCTGAATGTCTGTTCAAGATCCTGCTTTCAGTTTGGGGGGCACATACTCCGGGGTGGAATTGATGGGTCACATGGTCGTTCCAGTTTTAATTTTTTGAGGAGTCATCATGCTATTTTCCACGTTAGCTGGGTCATTTTTTACACCTGCCCCCAGTGCACAAGAGCTCCAGTTTCTGCTTTTGTTTCTCCTGATAATTGTGGTTGTGGTTGTTCAGCCACTCAGTTACATCCCGCTCTTTGTGACTTCATGGACTACAGCACGTCAGGCTTCCCCGTCCTTCACTCTCTCCTGTAGTTTTCTCAGACTTATGTCCACTGAGTCGATGATGTCGCTGATTTTTTTTACAGTAGCCATCCTAACACGTGTGAGTTGGATCATTGCGTTCCCTTCTGGATTCTTTCCGAGGATGCTGCTTCCTGACTGAGAGCCTGATCACTACCAGGGGTATGTACCTCCGATGCCGAGAGCAGGCCTGGCCAGGGCCGGGGACGAGTATGTGAAAAGTTAGATAGAATAGCAGGTATAGACCCTGGACTGGGCTCCAGTGGGGGCATCTGGGACAGTGAACTTCTAGCAGGGTGCTCTGAGCCTCAGCTGCCAGAGGAAACACTCACTCAGCCTCCCCATTCATGTTGGCAGAGGAAGCTGGAGAGGCGGCACGCCGCTGCTGGCCTGGCAGGCCTGCACAGTAAGCACAGGGGCCTGAACAGGTCTGCTAGGGATGGAGAATGATGATGCCCTACCGGGGTGGCAGGGCCGCAAGTCGGGAGTCCCAAATCCCATCCTGGCCCCTCATAGAAGGTCACCTAGAAGGTGTCCCACAGCGGCCGATGCCACCATGCTCGCAGCACTGATCTAATCCCAGAGGCGGCCTTCCTCAGAGTTTTCTGCTTCCTGTCTCTTGACCACAGCACTCTGGTAGGTTTCTAATGCTGATCTGTTGGCAGGCTGACTTCTTTTTATGAATGAAAGGGCTGAGTTGGGGCTGCCAGAGAAAGCAAAGGACCTCTGCTGCCGAGTTACTTCAATCGTGTCCGACTCTGTGCGACCCCATAGATGGCAGCCCACCAGACTCCTCTGTCCCTGGGATTCTCTACACAAGAATACTGGAGTGGGTTGCCATTTCCTTTTCCAATGCATGCAGGCATGCTGAGTTGCTTCAGTCATGTCCGACTCTGTGTGACCCCATGGACAGGAGCCCACCAGGCTCCTCTGTCCAAGGGATTCTCCAGGCAAGAACACTGGAGTGGGCTGCCATGGCCTTCTCCGAAGGACCTCAAGTTCTAGTAAACTGGATGAGCTGATGAGGCACCACCGACTGGCCCTGGAAAAGACTGTCTTTATGTGCCTTGAGTGGCGGTGCTCTTGCTCCCCAGAAAGAACAGTAAGGTCGTTTAGGAGGCACTTGAAAGGGGAGAGCAGTGGCCTAGCCCCTCGCCTACCTCACCGCATCCCCACCCCGTTCCCTCTTCTACTTTGGCTCAAAAACCTGCAGAAGCTAATGCTCGTGATCTCAGACCCCCACACAGCTAGTTCTGACCACAGGGGTTGGAAGCATTCTGATGTCTGGGGAAATGATTGCCTTTCTGATCAAAGGAATGATCCCCATCGTCTCCACTCTCTTGGTGCCTTTTCTTCTTGCTTTANGTGATCTCAGACCCCCACACAGCTAGTTCTGACCACAGGGGTTGGAAGCATTCTGATGTCTGGGGAAATGATTGCCTTTCTGATCAAAGGAATGATCCCCATCGTCTCCACTCTCTTGGTGCCTTTTCTTCTTGCTTTATTGCACATAGGAAGCCTGAAACTGTATTTGTTTGATCCCCTGGAGTAGGAAAGAGCAACCCACTCCAGTGTCCTTGACTGGACAATTTCAGGGACAGACGAGCCTGACTGGCTACAGTCCATGGGATCACAGAGTGTTGGACAGCGCTGAGCGGCTGAGTGCACACACACGCACACACACACACAAGCACATGTACGCACACGCACACACGCGTGCGCACATGCACACACACAAGCACACACATGCACACACGCACGCACACATGTGCACACATGCACGCACATGCGCACACACACACGCACACACACACAAAATTCAGCTTGTAACTGAGGTGTTCACTTTGCAGCCCTGAGGGAGAAACAATGCTGACTCCAGGTCAATTTGCTGAGGACCGCCTGGTGGACTTTTGAATACTCCTGAGTCCTTGATGACCCTGCAGGGCTGTGAGCCTGGGCCAGAACCACCCCCTCCTCTGGAATCTGTGTTATTGGGGTGAGTTGGGGGCCCTCCGTGGCTTCAGCCACTGTAAGTCAAGTTTTCTGTATCTTGAGGTCTTAACAGTAGAGTCAGGGAGTCTTCTGGTATCCTGAACACTGGGGTTTTGACCTCAGTAATACTGAACTCAGTAACACTGGAGTTTCTCTACTTCCACAATGGCATGGAAATAGGATACTTGGGGATCCAAATTAGAATCTTAGAGTTAAGTAAACACCCCCAGTCAATTAAATACCACCTACTACTAGCAGATATTTATTATTTCTTAAACTCATCTTTCATCCCCTCCTTTGAGCAAGAGCACTTGATTCCTTTTGGGAAGTTTCCTCCCCTCGTGGCCTTCAGTCTTCATGGGGCTGAAAGTCAGGGAGCCTGCAGAGACATCTCAGAGCCAAGGGCGCATGTGAGGCCCGGGGCAGCCTCTGGCACTCTCTCCCCTGGAGCGATGTAAGGATGAAGGCTCCCTGCCCACCTGTGTCAGCAGCAGCACCTTCTTTCTGTCCTTTCCCGGCTTGGAACTGCAGCCTTCACCTCGAGTCTACAAGCATTCCTAGTTCCTTTTAATTCTTATCGGTTTCTGATTTATTTATCTAGTTTCTGTTTCTGTTGCATGTGACCAAAAAACCCAAACTGGTCTAGGGTTTGTGTCAGAATTCCAAACAGTTAACAGAAGCTGATCACTGGTATTTAGAGTACTCAGTACTCTTCTGCCTCAGGAAGAGGAGAGATCTCCTTTTTGCTGGCTTCATTCAGATACTTTCTCCCACTCTTACTTGACTGACCTGGGTTCAATGGGATGATCATAAAGTTGGCTTCAGCGTCCCCACTCCCACCCCCCAATCTCCCAGATACCCTGTGGAACCTTCAGCAGAGTAACTCAAATTGGAGGGGTTTCCAGGGCCCGGCTCTTGAGTTAGTTCCATACCTGTTACAGGAGTGGGCGCTGCAGGTGCCTGCCTTGTTGGGTTTTAGGATCTGTAGTTTTAAAACTTCTTTCCACCTTGACATTTGCTGACATTGCTACCCATCTAGAGAGAAGAAGAAAAGTAATCTTGTTGGAACCCCTCAGGCCAAAAAACCAAGCAGGTATTCAGTGCAAAAGATACCTTTAAATGTCAGTAATACAATTGGCTTTCAATTTTAGTTTTAATTTCACATTTGAACTGAACAAAATTCCAAATATAGGCAAGGTAGTTTTATATCCCTTCCAGCATTCATGAATTTGTGTCTGGCCCAAGAAACCTTAAGGAACCTGTTTCAAGCCTTTGGGATTTTTAATATGATTGGCTTAGTTGTGAATCACTTTTTGCTAGTTACACTGGCCCAAAGGCCACTTTCCCCTGAGAATAACTCAGGTTTTGCAGAAACGAGAACTAGAGTGGTTGAACTTGAATCCACTCACAAGGAAGAAGTGTTCAATTTATTGTTGGCAGAAGAGTTGGATATCTGTTTTGACAGCTAAAAGAACCCAAAAGCTGCCCAGGAGAATTTTAAGAGTATTCAGAATGAAGTGTGAACTAGTTAAAATAAATTCACTATGTGCTATAAACGCAGACCACTGGGGCTTCCAGAAGCCTGTCTTCATCTTGTAGCTCCTGGATATTAATCCAGTCTGCAGTAGTTTATTAATGATGTTAATAATCATAATAGCTCAGATTTGTGGGGTGTATTTCTTTGGAGATGCCCAGAGACACTTTGTGCTGCTTCCTATCTGGCTAGCCCCCTCCCTGGCACCCAAGGATGCTCACTATCTGGCCAGCCCCCTCCCTGGCATCCGAGCCTGACCTTTGTATCCTGACCATGTGCTGGATTCTTCCATAGCTCATGCCATATTGTCACCCATCATAACCCACGTGTCATAGGAACTGATGGTTGCTTCATTCGCTCCTCAATTAGAAAATTCCATGAGTCCAGGAAGGGAGTCTTATTTGCCCTCATGTACCAAACACACCAACACAGAAGCCGGATAAATGTTTGTGGCAATGCTCTGAATTGGGTGTCTTCAATTTTAATTTTAATGGAGGGCTAGCGGACACAGAAAAGAAATGAAAGAGAGAGTTCTGTTGGGCAGGACCCGTGGCCTTGGGTCTCAAGGTGGTTTGGAAAGCTCAGATTTGTGTCCCTAACTGGAGAGCACACTCCTCTCTGTGCAGCTTCCCCTGGGTTCAACTTCGGGATGAGGGTGAAGTCAGTGCACGTTGCATATGGACAAGACAGAGGTGCAGAAGGCCATGCTGCCCTTTATTCTGTGGACATTCAAGGAACCATCACTCTGTGCAGGGGCCCGCAGACTCACTGTCAGCGCTGCTGAAGCATGTTTTTCAGAGGCCAGCACAAAACCATCCTCCTGCCTGCTTTTGGTTGTTTGAAGGAAGCCAACCTCAGTGGCTGAAAAGTCTGGCTCATAAGAGCATTTTTCAGGTGAAAGAGTGCAGTTTCCCTCAGGCAACACTAATGAGGCAAAAACCAGCATACTGTCAAATCATGCTGTAAACAAGGCCTTGGAATCTGCCTTGAGAAATATATAGAAACGAGAATGAATATTTATTCATGGTGTGCTAAGTTCCCATTTCTGTCTATGCCTTCAAAATCTTATTTGTTCTTTTAAATGCTTCCTGACTCCTCACCCCTATTATTCCCTTGACTCATTTACTCCTGCCTTTAGTCTCCCTTCCCCAGGGGATTGCCCAAGGGGGAATTGGCTCCTCATCTGACCCAACTTCTGAGGTGCAATCAGGACCCTTGGCCACTATCTTCCTGGGAAGCTCTCCCATCTTGATTTGGGAGATGTACACGCTTTCCATCTCAGCCTAATGGTCCATCCCTTATCTTCCTCTCCTGGACGGTTGGATTTCCTCTGCACCTGGTCCCGAGACCTCTTCTCCTCTCCCCTTATGGGCTCGCCAGGAGATTTTAGCCACACTCGTGGTTGCCACGAGCTTCCATGCATTGATGGCATGTCCAGGCCAGGTCACCTGTCTGGGCCCAGCCTCTGTCCCTGAACAGCTTCACAAAGTCACACACTTAATGTGGAACCCACGACCTTTCCACAGGCCAGGTTTTCCTTTGAGGGTCCCAGAAATCCGACTCCCTGTGACTGCGCCTTCTCCCTCTTCCACGCCTTCCCTAAACCGAGCCATTTCCAGGCCCCACATGTCTCATCTTTGAAAGGCCTCTTACCCCTGCACGTGACTTCCATCTCCATGGTCACTGTGTGGCCCCAGTTATAGACGTCAGCAGGTGAGGTGCGGGCATCTGCCCTTATACAGGCAACCCTGGAGCCTAGACAGACTTCTGAGGACTGCGCTCCTAACACTCCATCTGCAGATGTTGGACGCTGGCCTTGGGTCCTCAAACCACCAGAGTGCACCAGGGGACATGGGGTCCCCAGCAGGAGTGCACCGACGGGGTTTTCCAGTTCAGCCTTCAGGGAGGGGCCAAAGGCTCTGGTGATACAACCTTGGAGAAGACCTGCCTGGGGCACCTGGGGCATGCAGGCACTGCTGCTGTAGCCAGGGGCAGGGGGCATTGTACTTGAAGAAGGGTTTTGTCTTCTTTTCATTACAGGGATCATCTTTTGAATTAAAATACGTCACACAAGCCAGATCTCTGGGAGCATCCCCATGAATCAGCTTTTTCTCACTGTGAGCAATGAAATAGCCTTTGCGTGACTGTTCCTAAATTCTCACTCTTCCAAAATGTTTTCTCACATGATGCTTTTACCCATATCATCCTGACCGATGCTGTTGCACTAGTGTGGACTGGAATAAGTCATTTTGCGCAGGTATCATTTTCTCTCTCTTTTGTTCTTTCTCGAATGTCTCACATTCAAGGCCCTCTAGGTGGACGAGCCAGCAGTTCCCTCACTCCTGTTCCCACGAGGCCTGCGGTGCCCTGGGCTTACTTCCTTGGGGTTGGTCCTGGCTTACGTTCTTGGGGAGGTAGTCCTCTGCCTGGAATGTGTCTCTCTGTTCCCCATTCACCAGTTTCTGACCACTTTCTCCTCTCTTCCCCTATTCCTTATAGAAATCTAAAAAGAAACACAAATCACTGCATTATTCCACTTTATCTGCTATGAATCCATCTTCCCAACAAAGCTCTGAGCTCCTTGGGGTGAGGTCCCGGCTGGTTCATCTCTGACTGACAGGAAGCCTGTGTCAGGGGGCCTTCGTCAAGGCTTCCAGCTGCTCTTGCTGAGTATGCTCCTTGGGCCACAAGGACGTGATGACAGAGGTTTGCGGCGAGTGTGTGGCCTGGGAACGCAGAGTCGAAAGCTCTGGTGCCTCCCGTTCTCCTGGTCTCCCACAGGACTCCCGGCCGGCAGCCAGCCCAGTCCTGACAGGTCAGGCAGCCCCACCTCACACCCACCAGGCCCTGAGGACAGGAAGGGGCCAGGGGAAGGGAGCCTGCTGGCACCCCTGCAGCCCCTGATGCAGACCCACACAGAGCTGCTCAGGGCTAGCGGGGGTGGCGGGCCCATAGCGCCCGAGCAGAGCATGCCCCTGGGAGGCCCCAGCTCCTTCCTCCTCCATGTGGCTGCTCCCTGTCAGTTCTGAGAAAACAGAGCCTCGGAATACTGTGTGTCGGGCCGTTGCTGAGTGACAGAGGTGGGCTTAGGACCCCAGCCCGGCTGGTCTTGGAGTTGAGTCGCAGCAAGGGAGGTCTCAGCTGGTAGTCTGGCATGGCTGGGCTGCCAGATTGAGCTAATTAAGAATGCAGGACACTCAGAGAAATCTGAATTTCACATAGAACAATGAACATATTTTAGTATAGGTGAGGTGAGGTGAATTGAAGTCGCTCAGTCGTGTCCAACTCTTTGTGACCCCGAGGACTGTAACCTACTACGATTCTCCGTCCATGGGATTCTCCAAGCAAGAATACTGGAGTGGATTGCCATTTCCTTCTCCAGGGGATCTTCCTGACCCAGGAATCGAACCCTGGTCTCCCGCATTGGAGGCAGACGCTTTAACCTCTGAGCCACCAGGGAAGCCCCTTTTAGTATAAGTATGTCCTATATTTGGGCTATACTTTATATTAGTCAAATTTCTCTTTAAAATTAATCATCCCATGTTTATGTTAAAAATAGGTACCCAGTATTTATCTGAAATTCAAATTGCACTGGACGTCTTATTTTTTCATCTGGCAACCTGAGGTCCTCACCAGCTTTTAGTACCCAAAGTGGATCACAGTTAGAGGAAGCCAGTCCGGTGAGTCAATCCTGGGATGACTCATCTCTGCATGTTACTCTGCAGTTCAGGCAGGACACACTCGGAGATCCATTATCACGTTTGATTCTTGTGACCCTGATGGAATGGGTTCAACAGGTCTTTATTAGCACCATTTTCTAGGTAGAGAAAGAAAGGCATGGAGAGGTACAGATGTTGCTCAGTGTCACATAGCACGTGAAAAAGAGAACTGGGATTGGGCTTCAGCTCGGGTTCACCACTTGCCACCCCACACTTTCTCCGGCAGGAAGCCCTGGCCCCTCTGATCACGGGGCTCAGGCCCAGAAGGGCATGGCCTGGCTCCTGGACTGGAGCTCAAGGGGGAATTGAGGATCCATGGAGAAAAGGACGCTTTATCATTCTGTTTACCTCCTAAGAACTTCACAGCCCAGTTTTTCATGACAACAACCGGAGCAGAAGTGGCGATTTGGCCGGCTCGCCCAGGGTCGCTCCTGCCTGGGGAGGCGCTGGTGGCTGGTCCTCGCGGGCTGGGAGGGCTGCTCTTCGGCTGCCAGGCAGGCCCCTCCCTTCTCCCCATGTCCTCCCACGTTTGCACAGGAAGCCGCGGGGTTTGCTTGGCTGCTGGGTTTGACCACTTGCTTGTAGTGTGGTTTCTGAGCTTGAGCTCTTTGGGTGGATTTAATTACCTTAATTGAATGGCATTTTCACTTTTCAGTAAAGGGGGAAGCAGGAAGCCAGTGGAAATGACAGGGGTTGGCTTTATCACACCCAGAAGGCCCTAACAGATTGGAATTGATTCTTCTCGATCTTCTTTCTGGGTGGTTTTCTTAGACATTGACTCGGGGTTGCCTTGAGGAGCAGCTCAGTATAGCAAACCATGACAGCTGGCTTCTTCCAGCTTGTGAATCACTGATGTTGTACACATAGCCTCCACCACTTCACACTGGGCAGTGCCCTGCTGGTCACTCTCGGGGCAAGCTCCTGATCTCTCTGTGTATTTTCCAACAGTCTTCCTGTTTCAGAGGAATGTCCTTGTCTGTGTCCTACGTTTTACATGGCAAAATCAACTTCCTCGGTTGGAAAGGGCTGTAGACACGTGGCTGGCGTCTACGGGGTGGCAGGCGTCTACGGGGTGGCAGGCCCACTACTGCCAACCTGTCTCCTTTTATTCCTTACGGCTGGAAACTGAGGCTCCCTGGGAAGCTCGTCCCATACAGATTGCTGGAGCTGTTTCACACCTGCCTTTGGCTCCAGGGCCCTGCAGTCTGGCCTTTGATGATTCCTCCCCAGCTAGTTCCCAATGCAATGATCGCTCTCTCCTTATAACTCCTTTGGACTTTTGGAAATCAGAAACTTCAAGATCATTTGTATTCTAATAGAGGTCGACATGGACACTCAGAAGCCGCATCTGAAGCTTGTTCCCACGTCCATCCACTCAGTACTTGTTCAGTCCTCCGGGTTCTAGTGCTGGAGATCCAGCCCAGGCAGGGCTGACCTGCGCCCTCTCCTTGTACAGCTGGGATGAACCGAGGGATGGCACTAGGCCACGCTTAGTTGGCCTTCGACCGGTTCCTATTGGGCAGTGCCTCTTGACCATGAAAAATGCACCTTTGATGTGCACACAGGTCATCACACACTTGGTTTGACCATTTGGCTCCACTGGTGTGGCTCTTGGCACTCCAGGGTAGGGGATTCTGCTTGCATCCTGGCCCAACCTAGCTTAAATAACCCCAACCTAGGGGCTAGACTGGGAAAACCAAGGGTTCTCACACGAACCCTGAGGCTTCTGTGTGTTGGGAGAGGACAGGGCCCGCTTCATCCAACCCAGGAACATGGTTGGTTGGCACTGGGAGCCCCAGCAGCAGTGCCAACTTGGCATGCATCTAAATCCTTCCTGAATCACATCACGTGTACAGGGGACCTCAAGGCCCTGCAGCACGTAGAAATCCAGGGAATCCTAGGGATGCGACTGAAGAAACCAGCTCGCCTGGGCTTGCCAGGCGCAAGGAGCTGCAGGTCCCAGCCACTGTGGGTGTTCTCCTGCCCTTGGGAGAGAGCTGGGGAGCAGAGGTGCTTTCTCTCTGGGACTCAGCACAGCCTGACTCCCACTTCCGGCCTTGGTCCTTGGTCCACTGTGTCTGATGGGATGCTTCCTCAGGAACCTCCGAGCATTGCCCAGACCTGGGGCCATGTCTGGAGTTGGAGGCACAAGGAAGATTGGGTCTGACCCAACCAGCGCTCCCCATGACAGGAGGGTGGGGAGAAGCAAGGCACAGAGGCAGGGAGAGGAGGAGAAAGACGAAGTGATAGGCTGGGTTCCAGCAACCTGCTTTTCTGTTCCGTTTCTGTTTCCTGATTGCGTGGCCAGGGTGGGCAGAGCAATGTTTTGCTCTCTGGGGCAAAAGCCCTGCTTTGTAGCGCTGACTGATTTTCCATGGCTGATTTCTGCTATGACCTGGCATCTGAGGCAGCGTTGGGACGAACATGGGCTTGTGGAGCCTGTGAATCCTGCAGGCTCCCCTCGGATTTGCAGTTGCTCTTATATCCTTGGGCAGGGCTCTCACTCCACAGAGGCTAACAGAAGCACCGTTTCTGATCATTCCTGATGGCCAGCACTGCTGAGGATCACTCCTTAAAGCTCCTGGTGGCCAGACGGGTTGACTCAGTCAGTGCAGTCTTTGGACCCTCCCCTCTACCGGAAGGAGCTCAGACCCAGCACTGGCTGGCTTTTTGGCACGGCTCCACTGAGAGCTCTCTGCAGACACTGGAGGACCAGCCTTGGCGGCCAGATGCCCCTTGGACGAGGGGTACTGGGCTCTCTTGTGAGCTCAGAGGTGCCCCAGTTTACCTTTATAGGAGTGACTATGCTGCCATCAAAGGTACAAGTAGGAGCAGAAGAGACCTGAGCCTAAACAACTCTGCCCTTGCCTCCTTCGTGCCTTCCCAGAGAGGGGTCAGTGCCAGCCACGTGCCACTGCCAGAGGGGGCCTTAGGGGAATCGCTAAACTGGTAGAAATGGTTTTGATGCTCAGCCCAGCTTGTTAGATGCAACCCGGAGTCCAGGGGCCACACCACTGCCAGGCCAGGGCAGGGGAGCTGCCAGAAGGGAGCATACAACTCTTTCAGAAATACAGGGGCCACCGAAATGCTGAGCCCATCTGGCCTCTGGGCCAGATCCCAGTGCTACTCTGCATTTGCTGACTACACCCTTGGCTAACTTATAGGGAGTCTGTGAGCCTCAGGCTTCTTGTCTGTAAAATGGAGCTAATGATCTGTCCTGTGTACGAATAACAGGGCTTCTCAGCCTCTGTACCACTAACTTCACCAAGGCCCCTGGGGCAAGATCACTGCAGCTGGGAACTGCTTTACAGAAGAGAGGAGAAGAACATTAGTAAGGCCCCTGGAGCATCCTTTGTTAGTTCACTCCTCCCTTCCTCCCACCTTTCCCAGGAACATCCTGTCCTGTATTCTGGAAAGTGTAGGAAGTGGCATAAAATAGGAAGAGACTAGGCTTTTCTGGACAGCAGCAGGAGCTTGAGACCAGCGCGAAGTCCTATCCCAAAGCAGCGTCCCTTTGGGCAAGTCACTCCACCTCCACCTGCACTTGTGAAACTGGGGCAATAAAAACCAACTTCAGTTCTGCCCCCAGCCCTGGTCGGGGTTTGTGTGCAGCTTCCTACGCTGGAGGGGCCCGAGGAAAGGAAGGTCATGGCATTAGCCCCTGAGGCAGCCCCCGCTGGAGATGTTCAGGGCCACCAGACTCACAGGCCCTGGTCCTGCCCCAGCTCGGGGGCTGCTCGCACAGAAGAAGGCCCACCGAGCCCTGTAAGCCCCAGCCACCCTGCTGTGAACTTGACCCACACGCAGGCTACTGGGCAACAGGGAGCGTGTGCACAGTCTTTCTCTGCGTATGTTCCAGGAGCAGAGGTTTCCCACTCGTCTTCCCCTCAACACACAGCAAGAAATATATCTACATTACAGCAGCCAATCAGCTCAGAGACTTATAATTATACAAGACAAGGAAAGTCATGAAGCAAACCTTACTTTAGTTACATGGACCACTCTGGTATTTTCATCCTATTCCATAGTAGTCTTTCATTAAAAAACACAAACAACTACAACAACAAAACCCCTATGTGCCACGTGATTTGAGGGCTCAATAATGAGTTATAGTCTGTAGTGTTTTTTTTTTTTTTTAACTGTCCTAGACCAGAATCTGATCATTCCTGATCAGGCTGTTTGGGGTTGCCCTGTTTTAGTGAAGCTAGGTTCTCATTCGGATGGAGAAATAGAGATCCACAGCCCAAACGCAGGGACTGTTAGGGCCTGCCCGGATTCACATTGCTGGGGAGAGGGGAAGAGCACCGGGTGGTGGGTCCACAGCCAGGCCTTGCCTTTCTGCCTCACTGCTGCCTCCCTCATTCTGCACAGCACGGGGGTCTAACAGAGGACCATTCATTTGTTAAGCACGTGAATGAATGAGTAAAGGAAACCCCCATTTACAGGGCATCTGGCATGAGACAGGCACTTTATATACTATTTTATTGCTTCCTATTTATTACGTAATTAGGAAGCAGTTCTGCGAGGTAGAAATTACTCTTGTTTTTTTACAGAGGAAGCCCTTGAATCCAGAGATGTTTAATACTTGGTGGTGCAGAGCTTGAACCTGGGGCTGCTGGAGAAGGATACACTTAAAGAGGCACCTCCAGGAGCTTCTGCTTCAGGCGGAGAAACTGTGCTCGGCACCACCCCACCCGACTCCCAGCTCTCACCCGCACCGCTCCCTGGAGCTCATCTTAAGACCCGCAGTCACCCTATCCCCTGTCTCCTGTCCTGGGCATCCCTTTCCACCTGGGTCCAGCTTTGGCAGGCCACCCAGCAAGGCTTTCAGTAGATGAACACCTGACTGTTCACTTGAGAGCTGCAGAATCAGTTAGGCTTTGGACAAATCACTCAGTCTGAGCCTCAGCCTTGTTTTTGTAACCTGGGGCGGATGGGGAGGTACAGCCTGGTCCTTGAGGAAGCCTCTATGGACTGTGAAGTGGGTGTTACAGGGGCGACTGTAACTCCTCTCCGGAGAGCCTTGTCCAGAGAGGAGGCTGCTTCAGAGACTCCCGGAGGAAGAGGCATGTGGGTTTGCTGGGACTGGGATGTCCCTCAGGTAACCATCCTCTCTCCAGCCCCTGGGAAGACAGCCAGGCCATATGGGAGGGCACCCCTGGAAAGCAGCCCGAGGGGAGTCCCAGGCTTGGGCAGAGAGAAGAAGTCCAGGAAGAGCTCCTGGAACCACAAGCAGGGCAGAGAGGCACAGGGCTCTCCTCACCGCGTGCAGACTTCATTTCCCCGTCTGCAAACTGGCACCACAGGGCTGGGTGGCAGAGGCAGTGAAGCAGAGCTGCTAGATGCCATGGGGTTCACACCCACCATCTTTCTCAGGGGCCCCGACCACCGGCCGAGTCAGATAGGACCTACGTCAAAGGAATCTGAAGTGCAGAAGCCGAGAAACAGAGAGGCTGAGCAACTTGCCCAAGATCACACAGCCAGGGAGTGGCAGAGCTGGGATTCAGACCCAAATCTCTGTGCCAAGCAGTTTTGCCCTCCTTGAGCAGCCAAATTAGAGGAGGTTATGGGGCGGGTGCCTCCCTCTGCCATGGTGTCCCCACAGGGTATGAAGGGGTGGAGGTCTTTCTTGTAGCACCTCCTCTCCCCACCAGAGAGCATTTGCTTTAGTAAAGCTAGAGAAGGCATCTGCTGGACACGGCAAGCATCCAGCAGGGTGCCTGCTTCCTGGCCTCCGAAGTGTCAGGAAGATATGAGTGTCCGGGCTGGGGGAAGGGCATCCCACAGAGCCCTTGGGAATCTCTAACCCCTCCCCAACCCCATAGGCACATCAGAGCCCCATTGTCCCTGGCCTTCTCCTCCCTTCCTGCTGGAGGCTAGGACGTAGAAGGGAAACGGCTGGTGGGTAAGTGACAGCTGTCTTTTCTCCAACCCATGTGGCAGCTGTGAGACCAGCTCTTCCAGGGAAGGAAAGAGAACTTCTCTGCTTTGGGGACACAGTCACGGAACAGACAAGCATCTCTTCTTCTTCACAGAATTCCTTATGAAGTGCTTAGAGCAGTGAGACAAAGAATTTGCCATCCAGGTGATCCTTCTAAAAAAAAACTGAACAGTGCTCTTTAGACAGACAGGATTATTTAAAACAATGACTTGAGTTGGAGTGGAAAAAGTCAGTTTCTTGGAGTTCTCCTTGCTGAAATCAACAAGGAATCTCTTCTCCTTCTCTTTGGTAAGACAGTGGTCCTCGCTTCTCAGAATGCCCTTGGAGGGCTTGTTAAGCAGTTCTGGGCCCACCCCAGAGATGCTCTCTCAGGATGTTGGGGCAGGGCTAGAGCATCCAGGGACACTTGGGACCACACTTGGAACACTGCCGCCCTAGGCCTCGAGCGATCGGAGGTTGGACGTCTTTCTGGGAGGTTGTACTGATGAGTCATATGCTCTCGGGCCACTTGGGGTGCATGGGGGCCAATGACTGGTTAGGGCTGTGTCTGCCTGGCTCCAGGCCTGGCTCTGGGCAGGCTGTGCATATGCAGGGTACAGAGATGAATCAGAAATGCTTCCCTCTCCAAGGGACAGTTGCCTGTGGGGGGAGAACAGGCAGAGATCAGTGCCCCATCTGCAGGGTTCATGATGTGGGAAGAGGGGGGCCTCTCCAGGCAGTGTTTGCTTGAAGGCAGCTGGGAAGGAGCTTGCTGCCAGTCTGTGTGCAGGCACCCAGCAGAGGGGAGTGGAAAGATTAGAGTGACTACAGCACCCCACTCCAGCACTCTCGCCTGGAAAATCCCATGGACGGAGGAGCCTGGTGGGCTGCAGTCCATGGGGTCGCGAAGAGTCGGACACGACTGAGAGACTTCACTTTCACTTTTCACTTTCATGCACTGAAGAAGGAAATAGCAACCCACTCCAGCGTTCCTGCCTGGAGAATCCCAGGGATGGTGGAGCCGGTGGGCTGCTGTCTATGGGGTCGCACAGAGTCGGACACGACTGAAGCAACTTAGCAGCAGCAGCA
>SJYV01002568.1:724233-770031 GCA_006410875.1 Neotragus pygmaeus
GCTGTGCAACCTGGGCAAGTTCCCTCCACCTCTCTGAGCCTCCCTTCATTCTCTGCAGCTGTCCTCATCTCTGTAGGCGATGATGAAGGGTAGAGATGAAAAAGTGTCAAGGGCCCAGAGGAGATCTACACAGAGTGACGGTTCAGTAAATGGAAGCTTACACCACTAGAGACCTTGGGTGTTTTGGAACAGACCTCCCTTAGGAGGAACTCCACTTCTATCACTGCGGTGCTAACACCCGCCAACAGACTTGCAGCGGGAGCTCCGGCGTGTGCAGACTCTAGGTGCTCGCTAGGAGCCGCCCGCCACATTTCTAACCTCCAGACGGGGGCGCTATAACACGGTGCGAAGGGCGCGGACCGAGGCCGGACCTCCTGGGGCATGGCTCTTGGATGTGCTGGGTGTGAGAGGCCCTAGGGAAATTACAAAACCTCTTTCGGCTTCAGTTTCCTCATCTGCGAAATGAGGCTAACGTAGTACCCGCCTCCCAGGGGTCTTGTGAGGACCCAGTGAATCCGGGTCTGTGAGGCGGCTGACACCTGAACTGTCAATATCTCATCACCGTCCTCACCGTCCAGTCTACGCCAAGCCAGGGCTAGGGGCACGAGGTCACGAGGACAATGCCTTTCCCCGACAGGAGAGTGAGAGAGGCAAGCCAGCAACTGCCTAGAGCCCCCAGCGCGTCCCTGTCCTTCGGAACCAGCTCGCACTTTCGCCCTCTGACTGGTTCCTCTGCCTGAGCAAACCGCTCAGTTCCCTCATCTGAATGCTTATTGGCTGAACGTTAAGAGCATCATTGTGTGTATGGTGCTTGTTTCCCCTGAAAACCATGCCTGTGTCACTGGAACCAATCTGAAGAAACCTTGCATGCTAGATGAGTCAGAAAAAAAAAAAAAAAACAAAACAACCCAGGCGATCTGTGTAAGCATTTTGCACACAGAGTAACGCAGCCAGACTCCTGCGGCGAACTTGGTGGGACGCTGTGGCCAGGAGCAGCCCTGAGCCCGCCGGTTTAGCGAGTGGGTCTGAGTTCCTGCCCCTTAATTGCTGCGGGTGCTGCACGTGACCAGGCCGCCCCAGGCCAGCGCGAGCCCAGCGGCAGCTCCAACACGACCTGGCCGTTGCAGGCAGGGCTCAGAGACACAAAACTGACCGCCAGACTGGGCAGAGAGTGGAGAAAGCGCTGGCTGCTCAAGCGAATCTGTTTCCCCTCCGCTCTTCCTTCCTCAAGCTTCAGGTAAAGGCTTTAAGATGGGACGCGGCTAAGGTGAAACCCTTCTTTTAACTCAGCCTTGAAGTCCTCAGCAGCTCAAGCCCGCCTGGGGAGGGGCCACTCAGGGACAGAAGGGACCCACCGAGGCCAGGGAACAGTGTCCAGGTGCAGAGGCCCAGAGGAACCGAGGCTGCCTGCCCTGCAGATGCCGGGCGCAGGCGTCTCCGCGGGTTCAGAAGCCCTTCTCTGTGCGGTGTCTTCTCTGGGCTAGCGTTCAGAGCCAAGCTGAGAGTGGAGGGTGCGGGGAAGGTCCTCTCCCTCCTTTCACGGGCTGTGGTCCAGAAGGGCTGCTTTCTCCTTCGATGAGAAAGAGTGGGCTGTCACGTCCCGGGGAGAAAGCCATCTGTGGTCCATTGGAATCACATCTGTAGACACTCTGACAGCCGCACCTCGGAAGGGAATGCACTTCGCACCCAGCCCCCTTCAGCCCCGGGAACAGAGGGCAGCTGAGAACCCACTCCACGCCGGCCTTGACATTGCTGCCACGTATTACTCACTCACGCACCCCCTCCAGGAGACGTTCCGGAAGGCTAGGGATGGCCTGCACTGGGGGTGACATCTCAACAGTGCTCCACACGTTCCATTTTGGGGGCTCGACCTGTGCATTTATAATGAGCTTTGTCCTCTCCTTCCCCATACCCCCAGCTCACGTCCTGCAACCCCTGGGATGAAGTAGAAACCAAGAGGTGTTTTGGGTTTTCCCAACTGACGAAATGAGACATGAGATTGCATTACAGGGCTACAGATTGTCTGGGTCTGGCAAAATGTGATTTAAACTCTCAGACGGAGATAAAACCAAGACCACTGCAGCCTGCTGGGGAAACGTCAGCACTTGTGCCTCCATAAGACTGTCTTCTCTGGAAGCCCTTTTCGTCTCTCCAGTAACCCCGGCCGGATGGAGTGAAGGCCTGAAAGCCGAGGAGGAAGATGGCCCAGGCCTGGCCCTGTTGGCTGGTAGGTTTCAGTTACTGAGATTTCTGGCATAGGCTGGAGGTATAGGGCTATTTCCAGACGTGGGGCTTCCCCTTTCTGTAAGGGTCTCCTGGGCTTCCTTAGGGTCAGGAGCAAAAGGCAAAAAACACCAAATCACCTGCTGGAGTCCCAGGGGAAAGACACCTGGGTGGACGCACTCTTCCTCAGGGGCCTCGGGGCCACCGGGCCTTCCCTCGCCTCCTCTGCACACCTNGGGTCTCCTGGGCTTCCTTAGGGTCAGGAGCAAAAGGCAAAAAACACCAAATCACCTGCTGGAGTCCCAGGGGAAAGACACCTGGGTGGACGCACTCTTCCTCAGGGGCCTCGGGGCCACCGGGCCTTCCCTCGCCTCCTCTGCACACCTTTGTCTACCGGGCTCCCAGGGGGTCCAGGTTCCTATACTGTTAGGACCCAGCATTCCACCAGCCCCTGTCCTGCCAGCAGGCTACGGTCACTCCCACCCCAGTGAGCTTCCGGTCACCAGCAAGCAGGCACAATTGTTCCCCTCTCAAAGACCAGGGGGCAGATGCAGGCTGGACTTGGGTCACCCGGAGATGTCTATTTATAAACCATCCCGATAAGCACAATCTGCCCTGCTCAACCTAGGCCTTATTCCATTGCAAAGCTGATTCTCCCAGGGGCAAGCTGAACATTTCCTGTACCAGCCAGACTGGCAAGATGAGCCCAGTGCAGGGGCAAGGAGCTCTAGGGCTAGTCATTGTTTCTGCAGGGTCCAGCTCACAGGCCAGAGAAGCGAGAATGCTTACTGCTGTTTGTGTGGAAAACAACCCATCCTAAGGCGTGGTACAACAGGGGTCAGCAAACATTTTCTGTGAAGGGCTGCGTAGTAAAGGTTTAGTTTTTTCTGGCCACATAGCCTGGGGCAGTTGTGAGCATCAGCCAAAGACATTATGTAAATGAACGAGTATGGCTGTGTGCCAATAAAACTTTATTTATAAAACCAGGTGCCCAGCCCACAGCCTTGGTTTACCAACCACTATAGTAAAGGAAACACAAATACTGGAAAATCAGGCCTCATTTAACACAAGCATTTGTTAATCTACTCTCCAGGACTCCTATATTTTGGGTTTTAAAAAATATTACTTCAAATATTGTTTGTTATAATTGGGCTAGATATGTTGGAAGAAATGATTAATAATTCAGTCTTTTTAAAAATGGACTTTATTTTCTAGGGCACTTTTAGGTTCTCAGCAAAATTAAGCAACTAAGTGAAAACTACAGAGATTTGTCATATAGTTTCTTCCTCACCCCCCACGCATAGCCCTTTGCATTATCAATATATCCATGGGGGGTGTTAAAAATCCTTCTTAATAACTTCTTAAGGTTAATGACTTCTTAAGGTCTATTTAACTTTACACATGTACTCAATGTTGTTCTTCTTAAGGATCAATTCTCCATGAGGGAGGAAAAGATACGATGACAGATTCAGGCAAGCACACCTGTCTGGCTGGGGACCCCTGGGTGTGGAAGAACACGCAGCCTGGGGGGCTTTCCCTGCTGAAGCCAGACGTGCTCTCAGAGTCCGTGGGCCATGAGGTCCTGATGACCAAGTGTCCTCTTTGTTATAACTAGTCGGATCCTGCCTGACCCAGCAGTGGGGGACACAAGAGAGCCAGTCTCCCACCCTAGAACCTGTAAGGTTGCACCCACTTGACAACACAGTGCCCTGGACACACCCTAGACTTGTGCCCACTCAGCCATGTGGGAGCAGCGTGTCCTGAGAGATACACGGAAGGACCACGTCACAGCCGTCTATAGCATATCCTCTGTTTCCTCACGGTGCAGACGGCAGTCGGTCACCGCGGCACACGCCGCGCACAGAGAAACTCAGCCCCGACACGGCCCTGGCCACTCACAGCACCCTGCACAGCGCCCTGGCACAGGGCGGGCAACCTCCCAGCCCCTCCGGCCCAGAGCGCACACCCCTGCGGCCCGTGGGAGCTCGTGCCTCCCAGCCTCTGCGAGGGCACCAGACGGGCATCTGGCCCTACCTTCCTCTCTCCGCAAGTCACGTTGCTTGTTCTCCCGGCCTCCCGGGAACCGGACAGGATCCTGACTCTTCCAGCAGCCTGGCTTTGCCCAGCAGCCAAAATTCCTTCCCTTGTCTGCCAGACTGCCCAGAGATAGAGGGGAGTGGATGCAAGACCCAGACCTCTTAATATTCACAAACCTGCCCACCTGAGGAAAATCAGGGACCAGAAGCTGGCCAGACACTGGAAGCTGGGGAAGCGGACCTAAATAGAGACCCGGCCGGGGGAAACCAAATGGTGTTCTTGGTGGGGAAGAGGCAAACAGTCCCCGCTGCAACACCCGCGTGGTGTCATGTAACAGTCAGATTAAACAAACAGCCTCAGCAGCTATTTTTACATCCAGATCGGCCACGGGTAATAGATAACTTGGGGAGTGAGAAATTGCTTGCCTCTTAGCCGGATTCTAACCCAGGATTCCAACTTCTATTCAGATTGATTTTTAATACTATTCTAGGGCTGAGATTCGAATAAAAATCTCCCAAGATGCAAAGGAAAACATTTGTTTAGGGAAACATTATAAACACTCGTGTGTGCCTTGGAACCAGCGCCCAGAGGCCTGCTGATGCCCCGGGGCAGAAATAGCCCGTTTCATCATCGGCTCGGAGGACCACAGCCTGCATTCCTCGAGTAAGGAACCGTCCTGGGCTGTGCTTTTGGAGCAAAATAACATGCCTGGCTGCAGGCTGGGCAAGGCTAGCCTGGGGTTTCAGGATGAGAGTTGCTGAAGGATATGAAATAGAGAAGAGGTAAGGTAAGTGCCCACTGCGTGAGCCTGGCCATGGCAGATGTGGTTGCTGGCAAGGCCCAGGTGCCAGGTTAGAGCTCCCCTCCTCATCTCTGGAGGGCAGGCCTCTCCACAGCCCTGAGGTGTGCTTATGTCTGCCTTCCCATGGCAACTTCCTATCTTGGCCTGGGGTCATCTGTTCCCCAAACTGCCCACAGACCCCCCCAGACCTTTTCCAAGCNTAGAGACAGCTAGTGAGAGAATTCCCTGGCAGCCCAGTGGTTAAGATTCCATGGTTCCAATGCAGAAGACACAGGTTCGATCCCTGGTTGGGGAATTAAGATCCCACACGTGGCACATACAGCCATTTTAAAAAAAGAAGAAATAGCTAGTAAACAACTTGTGATATCAACACTGATATTTCTACCCCATCATCTCTAATGCCCTTCACGTGTGCTCATGTGTGTCTACCATGTATGCTCATATACATAGCAAGCTCCATAAGACACACTAAACACATTTCTTATTTTTAATATCAAGTAATATGGCTGTAGTGAATACTGATTGGTGTACACACTGTTATTAATTTATTTGGAATACATTCTAAGGTGTACAATTGATGACCAAGGAGTATGCTTATTTTAAGCCTTGGAGGACATTGCCATAGTAAATGATAAGAGCCCCTTTCCTATAAAAATATTTCACAGGCTTCACAAGATAAATCCTTTACTGTCAGTAGCTATCGACTGAAAATAATGCAAAATAAAAAAGCTACCAGGATTCAGTTTTGATTACAAATTGTGTTAAATACAACAGAATCAACACATACTTTTAAGATACTCTGCTTGCGTTCAGAATGTATTGTTTGTCTTATCCACCCACAATCCCTATGGTATTTATGGCCTTGTTGGTTCCTGGCAGGTTCTTATTGAGTCCCAGAACTGGAAAATCTTGTCTCTCAATTGTATTCTGTGGATCCAGGTCCCCAAACAGCAGGTCTCATGCATAATTGTTTTGTACATTTCACAGGATGAAGACTTACCCTAAGGGCCCCCTTTCTCTAGTAATTGTTCATTCCTTCCTAGAGTTGCTATTTTCAAAGATGTGACTATTCGAAGGTCCTTGCTCAGGAAGACAGATGAAGACAGGAACCTATGGATGGAGTGGACAAATGATGCGATGGGAAGAGAAAATACTTGTTTCTTTTAATAAATCATCTTCATTAAAAGTACCCACAGTACTTGATTTTTTTGGTGAGGGATGATAAGGAAGAAGACGAGGCAATGGGGAATAGATGACATTTGTTGAGCACTTGCTATTCAACAAGGACTGTGTTATACACCCCACAAGTATCATCTAATTTATCCTACAACAACCTTGTGACTATGCTTATTATCATTACCACTTTACTTTTAAGGACACTGAAGTCTGGAGAAATTAATTTGCTCAAAGTCATCAAACAGACAAGTGTCAGGGCTTTAAGTATATTTCTACGTCAAACTTTAAGTCCTATACATTATGGTATAGTGGTTAGGAGATCCAACTTGGAATTTCAAACCTAGGTCCACCATGCAACTGTGTGACCTTTAGCATATGTCCTAACCTTTCTGTACTTCAGTTTCCTCCACCATATAACAGTATATACTTCATAGAGCTGCAAGGATAAAAGCAGTGAGTTTACATAAACTGAATAGTGCCTGACACATGGGACACATCCAATAAATGTTAACTAAATGATCATTATTATTATCAAATTAATGAGCTGATGACTCTTAGTCCTAATTTTTAAGACTCTAGAACAGAACCCAAGGCTAATTCTCCTTCCTGGTCTCTCCTACTGCTGCTGCTAAGTCGCTTCAGTTATGTCCGACTCTGTGCGACCCCAGAGATGGAAGCCCACCAGGCTCCCCTGTCCCTGGGATTCTCTAGGCAAGAACACTGGAGTGGGTTGCCATTTCCTTCTTCAATGCATGACAGTGAAAAGTGAAAGTGAAATTGCTCAGTCGTGTCTGACTCCTAGCAACCCCATGGACTGCAGCCTACCAGGCTCCTCTGTCCATGAGATTATCCAGGCCAGAGTACTGGAGTGGGTTGCCATCGCCTTCTCTGCCTGGCCTCTCCTAGTTTATCTCAATATTAAAACCAGCTTCCCCCACCCCTCCATCTCCTGTTTTCCCCATTACAAAATGTGGGAGGTTAAAATCAACTTAAAATTTCTTATCTATGTTTTTCACAGTCACAGAGTTAAGATTCAACTGGTCCTGGGACATTCCTGGCTATCCAGTGGCTAAGACTCTGTGCTCCCAATGCAGGGGGCCCGGGTTCAGTCCTGGTCAGGGAATGAGATCCCTCACATCACAACAAAGACAAAAGATCCCATGTGTTACAACCAACCCAGCACAGCCAAGTCAATAAATAAATTAAAGTTAATATATATAAAAAAAAAGATTCAACTGGCCCAGGCTGTTTGTAGTCTGATGTTGACTTATATACTGCCTTCGTAGCCCCTGATAAACCATTTAAATTTTCTGTTAAACCACTTAAACTTTCTTTAGCTGTAAAAGGGAGAAATAATAATATCCACCTCATTTGAATCCTAAAGTTTATAGGACTTTACAGTATACAGAACATTTGATTTTCACATTAACCAACACATGGCAAATAGGGGCTCTGAATAAATAATAGTGAATCCATTCATTCTGTCAACAGATATTGTGGCTTGCCTGTTACATCCCAGGTGCTACACGAGCAATGAGAACACAGTAGTGAACCAGGCAGATGGTATCTGTGCTTTCATAAAGCTTACATTCTAAAAGAAACAGGTAATAAACAAGTAAATAAAGAAGATAATTACTCATTATGGTCAATGTTCTGAAGGAAGTAAGGATGTGAATTAGAAATGGGGAAAGAGGGTAAAATAAAGCCTACTTCCATTAGAATGATCCAGACCCTAATGAGGTGATAAAAATGAAATTTTAACAGGGTTCCAAAATGTGAAACAAGTGAAGGACTTCCTTGGTAGTTCAGTGGCTAAAACTTCACCTTCCAATGCAGGGTGCAGATTCCATTCCTGGTTGGGGAGCTATGATCCTACATGACTCTGAGCCAAAAAAATAAATGAATAAAATAAAACAGAAGCAATATTGTAATAAAATTCAATAAAGACTTTAAAAAATGGTCCATATCTGGATTTCCCTGGTGGTCCAGATGTAAAGAATCTGCCTGCCAATACAGGGAACATGAGTTCAATCCCCAGTCGGGGAAGAGTCCACATGCCTCAGAGCAAGTAAACCCATGTGCCACAATTACCGAGCCTGCACTCTAAAGCCTGTGCTCTGCAACAAGAGAAGCCACTGCAATGAGAAGCCTGTGTACCACGACAAAGCGTAGCCCCTGCTCACAACTAGGGAGAGCCTGAATGCAGCAGTGAAGACTCAGTGCAGCCAAAACTAAAAAGAAATACTTTTTGAAATGCTTTAAAAAAGGTCTGCATTCAAAAAATCTTTTAACTTAAAAAAAAAAAGCTAAATTCCAGAATAAGGCTCCAGATCACTTTATGCAGAATTTATAAAAGGAAATGTCTGTGAACTTAGCACCCATTAAAGGCTCATAGTCACTGTAGGTTTATAAAAATATTGAGGGTGAGGACAGGTGAAGATGTGTGAGACTTTCTAGGGAAGGCTTTTGTCAAGTTGTGAGTGCCATAGTTTGGAGGTTACTGTCTAAATACAAGCCAATTCCAGGGGGTTTCAAAGCCCTCCCTGAGAGTTTGATATGTTTCCTTCAGTTGGTAATCACCATGGAGTAGGAATGTTCATTTCCTTTGAGAAACCACACTGCCATCCACAAGGATATGTTCCATCAGAAATCAACAGACTGGTATGGTTTACAATATTTGAGTTGTTCAGTCTTGAATAACACAAATTGTAGGTCACCCACATGTCAACCTAACATGAGCCACATCAAACCTTGGTTCTTTCCATGGTTTCTTTCACTCCACCTTCACTATGGTGAAGACCAGGCCTCATCTCCTTCTAGCCCAGTGTGTTGTACATCTCTTATGCACTGCTTCAAATATTCTTGGCCTTTCAATCTTATCCTAATTCTTGCTATGTGCTGTGCTTTGTCACTCAGTCATGTCTGACTCTTTGCAATTACATGGACTGTAGCCTGCCAGACTCCTCTGTCCATAGGGATTCTCCAGTTCTCCAGGTGGTCTTCCCAACCCAGGGATCACAATCAGCTTATCTGCTGCATCTACTTGCTCAGTTCAGTTCAGTCGCTCAGTAGTGTCCGACTCTTTGCGACCCCATGAATCGCAGCACGCCAGGCCTCNGACAACACAGTGCCCTGGACACACCCGAGACTTGTGCCCACTCAGCCATGTGGGAGCAGCGTGTCCTGAGAGATACACGGAAGGACCACGTCACAGCCGTCTATAGCATATCCTCTGTTTCCTCACGGTGCAGACGGCAGTCGGTCACCGCGGCACACGCCGCGCACAGAGAAACTCAGCCCCGACACGGCCCTGGCCACTCACAGCACCCTGCACAGCGCCCTGGCACAGGGCGGGCAACCTCCCAGCCCCTCCGGCCCAGAGCGCACACCCCTGCGGCCCGTGGGAGCTCGTGCCTCCCAGCCTCTGCGAGGGCACCAGACGGGCATCTGGCCCTACCTTCCTCTCTCCGCAAGTCACGTTGCTTGTTCTCCCGGCCTCCCGGGAACCGGACAGGATCCTGACTCTTCCAGCAGCCTGGCTTTGCCCAGCAGCCAAAATTCCTTCCCTTGTCTGCCAGACTGCCCAGAGATAGAGGGGAGTGGATGCAAGACCCAGACCTCTTAATATTCACAAACCTGCCCACCTGAGGAAAATCAGGGACCAGAAGCTGGCCAGACACTGGAAGCTGGGGAAGCGGACCTAAATAGAGACCCGGCCGGGGGAAACCAAATGGTGTTCTTGGTGGGGAAGAGGCAAACAGTCCCCGCTGCAACACCCGCGTGGTGTCATGTAACAGTCAGATTAAACAAACAGCCTCAGCAGCTATTTTTACATCCAGATCGGCCACGGGTAATAGATAACTTGGGGAGTGAGAAATTGCTTGCCTCTTAGCCGGATTCTAACCCAGGATTCCAACTTCTATTCAGATTGATTTTTAATACTATTCTAGGGCTGAGATTCGAATAAAAATCTCCCAAGATGCAAAGGAAAACATTTGTTTAGGGAAACATTATAAACACTCGTGTGTGCCTTGGAACCAGCGCCCAGAGGCCTGCTGATGCCCCGGGGCAGAAATAGCCCGTTTCATCATCGGCTCGGAGGACCACAGCCTGCATTCCTCGAGTAAGGAACCGTCCTGGGCTGTGCTTTTGGAGCAAAATAACATGCCTGGCTGCAGGCTGGGCAAGGCTAGCCTGGGGTTTCAGGATGAGAGTTGCTGAAGGATATGAAATAGAGAAGAGGTAAGGTAAGTGCCCACTGCGTGAGCCTGGCCATGGCAGATGTGGTTGCTGGCAAGGCCCAGGTGCCAGGTTAGAGCTCCCCTCCTCATCTCTGGAGGGCAGGCCTCTCCACAGCCCTGAGGTGTGCTTATGTCTGCCTTCCCATGGCAACTTCCTATCTTGGCCTGGGGTCATCTGTTCCCCAAACTGCCCACAGACCCCCCCAGACCTTTTCCAAGCCCCCTGCCTTTGCTCACACTGTGCCAGTTCCTGGGTGTTCTGTTTACCTTCCCCCAAGCTGACCCTGGGAGAGCACAAGAGTTTTAATGCAGGAATTTCTTTCTTTCTTTTTTTCAAGATCCTTTCTCACGCTCCCCTTCCCTGGGGCCTGGGAAGGCAGAAGTGCCTGGTCCCAGACAGGTGTCCTGCTCTGTGGATGCCCAAAGCCTTTGGAAGTCTGGGTTGCACTGTACCTCTGAATCTATTTGTGGCCTGCCCTGCCTGCCCCGTGGATTACTCACAGCCAGCGATCTCAGTCTCAGCCCTAACTCAAGGCCTGGCACCACCTCCAGCCTCGAACCCACAAGTAGCAGGATCCCAGGGAGACAGGTCTATGCAGTTCAGTTCAAACGAGACACAAAGAACAGCTCCTCATGGCCCTGCAGATGGAGTGGACAGGACTGCCAACGAACAGGACGATCCAGCCCTTCCTCCTCCTGGGAGCCTCTAAACTTATCTTTTGAGGACCTGTCTGAGCGGGTGCCTGCTCTCTGATCAGCACTCAGAGATGGTTTGAGGGACACCCAAAGTGAACCCCTTGACTCTACCCACCCCACTTACCTCCCCTGTGCGTCAAAATCAACGCTAGCCAACCTGGCAGATAAAAAGAATCGATTTGAGAGATCAACCAGCATCAAACAAAACAATAAATGGAATTTAGAGCCCTAGCCCCCTGCATTTCCGCCAAATCACTCAGCCTCTCTGTGCCTCAATTTACTCATCCCTAAGATGGACAGATTGCCTGTGTTCTGTGGGGCTGAAGAGCAAATAAGCTCATGTATAGATATGCTTCTATATTACAAAGCTTCTCAAATAATAGGCATTCACTTGTTATTTTTGCCCCTGATTTTTGCCACGTCTTCAACCATCTGTACCATCGTTTACTTATGTTTCAGTAAAGAGCATTCAAATTGACTTGTTTTTTTAAAAAAACAGAGCTTTGGGGTCAACAGCAATACCTGAGAAATCCTGGATTTGAAGCTCTAGTTTTTTAAATCCACGCCCCCCACCGCAATTATACATTGGAACAAATATACAGCCAGTTTGTATGCTATCTGCTTTTGCCCCCAGTCATTTTGTTCTGGATTTTAGGAAAAGTTGTATTTCTAAATCCCATTTTAAGGAGGAGTTTGTTTTGAGGAACGAGTAACCCGAGCTGAAACCATTCAGCAGGGCCCCTTACTTTCCTCCCGCTCCTCAGAACGTTCCTTCCCCAGCTTACTTTTAATTCTTCACAGGTGGAGAGCATGACCTCATGTCTGGTTTAGGATCCTAGAAGTGGCGAGCTTTGCTGTGTGGCAGGTGCTGATGATGTTTGCTTGAAGTGGCTGGTTGGGAAAAGAGAACCGTGAGGATGGTTCAGGGAACATTTGGGGGCAGGGCAGAGACTGGCAGCTCTGTCAATGACGTCAGCAGGAGGGGTCGGGAGAGAACAATAAAACGCAGTTGACCCGGCAAAAGCCTGTTCTGGGAGCAGGAGCTCTCAGAGTTTGGCCTGGGACCCCATCCAGCTAGGCTGACCGCAGCTGACCACTGTAGCGTCTGATTTCCCCCAGAATGTGCCTCCAGCTGCTCTGTCCCAGAGACACCATGTCTGGCTCCCTCCTGGTGGGGCACCGGCGTGGACCACCCCAGGCACAAAACACAGCCAGACGAATCAGCCCGAGCTCCACCAAGAGCTCAGGGTCCGCATGAGCCGGAGCTGGCATCTTTCCGGGGAACGGGCCCAGGCAAAGTGACCACTCTCTCCCAGTCCAGGAGCTGTGAGCTGCGTGGAAAGAATGTGAATGAAGACACAATTCTAAATGTAGAATCACGAACGCTATGTGAGCCGGCTCCCTGATCATCCAGAAAAACAAGGCCTGCTTGTACATTCTGCAGGAGCATAAATAAAGCTGTCCTCAGGCGGCGTGCTATGCTGTCCACTCCTTGCGGTGACTTCACTGCCTCCGACTCTCCACGGAACCCCTGGAGCATCGTGGGAGCTGCCTGGCAGCACGGGTGAAAATGGCCTCACTCCTGTCTGGACGTGCGCGATGCCGCTGACTTAATCTGGGGGCAGATCTCTCGGTTCTTCATCTGTACTAATTAGAAATGCTGAGAAGCTGGTAAAGGAGGGCAATGTGGAATGGGTCCTTCAGGCCAGTTTCCACTTCTGGGTGTCTGAAGTTCACATCTCTGCACATAATGTGAGGCATCTCCCCTGATTCTCTTGCTCTCGAGATGTGGTTGTGCTGAACAGCTTGTCCGAGCTCTCTTTACCAGTGGTCAGCCTTCTTTATGAGTTGTTTCCATAAATGTCTTCAGGAAGTTGGTGCTTTCCCAAGGCTTAATAATCATATGTATAAGAACAACAAAATAGTAATGTCGGTGCACAAGGAAAGCCTTTACTCCGTGGCCTGCACCATTCTGAGCCCTTATGTAAATGAGCCTCCCGTGGTACTCTGTCTTAGGGCCCAGCACCATTTTGTTCCATCACCACGAATTGCTCCCTGCTGGAGGGTTAGGGAAAGGTAAGACAGGGGAACCTCTATTTGCTGAGCACCCAGTATGTGGCAGGCACTGTCTGATATCTTTTCTCCCTATATGTGGTGACTGTTCATTCGCCCTCTTTCCAGAAGAGAAAACTGAGGCTTGCAGAGGTCCTGGATGCCACGTGACTGAGGTTGGCTCTGAGGACGCAGAAGAGTGTTCGTCCTCTGACCTGTCTAGACAGTAGGTCCCTTGCAGGCGTCCTAACCGCTCTAGCCAATCACTCTTTAAGCCTAAGTGCAGGGAGCACGGCTTCCTTCCATCCACCTGTTCTGCTTGCCTTCCTCTGGGGGAAAGAGTAAAGTCTGGCCAGGGCATCTCCTTGGCTACTGATTTGTTTTGTTAACTGTGGGATTCTGTACCTGAGTGTCAGCACAGTGAAAGGGTGTCCTCAGGGCTGCTGGCAGAGTGGGGTGTCTGCAGCAGGACACTTCTCACCTTCAGACCCTTTCATCAGATGGATCTCCTTACCAGGAACTCAGAGTTAGTGGCTTTGAGAAGGGATGGGGCATGATAATGGTGCCCAGCTCAGAAGGCCTGGATTTATTTGGGGGGCCCTGTTTGCAACACGTGGCTGGAAAACAGGCCACTGGCCCAGGTCACTGAAGACCCTTCCTTAGAGATGCTCCCCATGTCTGACAAACCAGGGCCAGATTGGTGGCTGTCAAAGTCAGTTGAGGGCTATATGGTCTGGAAGCTCTCTTTGAGGACTTTCCTTTGGGACTCTTGGCTTAGGACTTTTCAATGAAAGATTGAAAAGAAAAAAAACAGAACCTGTCCTGTGAAATGAAGTAAATCCACTCTATTAAACTACTAGCAAACACCAACAAAATCACGGTGACTAGCTGAGAGGTTAGCCACTAGGAGGGACCTGGAAATGGGCTAGGAGGTGCATGAGGGGTCAGGAGCTGAGCTCCAGCTGTGCTCCTGGAGCGCATGCTGGCAGACTTTTTCTGTAAAAGGCTAGAGAGTATATGTTTTTAGCTGTGTGGATCAGACCGCCTTTGTCAGCGCTCTACTCAGCAATGAAAAGCAGTTAGAGATGCTTTGTAGATAAAGAGGTGGGGTTGCATTCCAGTCAAACCTTATTTATGGACACGGAGATTTGAATTTCATGTCATTTTCACGTATCGCAGAATATTCTGGCTTTGATTCTCTCTCCTCTTCAGATATAAAATCCACTCTCAGCTCACGGCCACTACTAGACCCTGTGGGCTGTGGCCACCAAGCTCCTGGGCCACGGTGGGTTCTTTACCACTAACGCCACCTGGGAAGCCCACTCTTAGCTCACAGGGCTGTGCAAAAGCAGGGGCAGACGGATTTCGGCCATGGTGTGCCAAACCGGAGCCGCTCCACCCGCTTTGGTCTCCACCAACCACATGTGGCTAGTGAGTGCTTGAAACCTAGCTGGTAGGAACTGAGAAATGCTCTAAGTGTAAAATATACACTGGATTCCAAAGACTTAGTACAAAACCCCCCTGCAAAATATCTTCTTAGTAGTATTCCGTATTGAATATTGTATTGAACCAGCGGTGAAATGGTGATACTTTGGATATTTTGGCTTTAATAGAATATACTGTTAGGATTGTTAGCTGTCTTGTACCGTGTGTGTATTTTGATCCTCACGACCACCCTGGGAGGAAGCCATGCCTATCTCTTTTCAGATGGAGAACAAGGTCAAAGAGGAGAAATCCCTTGCCCCAAATCATGTAATTGGTTGTAGAGCTGGTCTCAGAATCAGGTGTCCCTGTCTTCCCAGACTGCACTGTGCTCCCCTGGTGCCTTAGTTATTAAGATGCTGTGGAAGCAGGGCCTTCCTGGAAGGAGTGCTGCTCCCTAAGATACAGAGAGGTGATGGCTGGGTTTCGCAGAGCAGCCTGACTGTGGGGAAGGAGGATCTGGAGGCAGGGTTGGAGTGCAAAGCCCGGGGAGCCCTCTTGCTGTCCTGCACCCCCAGGCATTGCCTGCTCCCCTCTCCCCCAGCAGCAGCTGGAGAAGAAGGCTCTTGTTTCTCCTACGTCTACCTCTGGCACAGGGGGAGCACAGTTGTTGGACCTCTGAGCAGAAGTGAGGTAAGGATCACTGCTTCCTCTGGCTCCAGCCACACCTGCTTCCTTGCTCTGCTTTATATTTCCCATTCTATCCTGCCTTTGGGCCTTTGCAGCTGCTGACTCTGAAGCACTTCACCTCTGTCTTTACATGGTTCCTTCCTTCTCCCCATTCAAATGTCTGCTACCAGCACTGTTTACAATAGCCAGGACATGGAAGCAGCCTAGATGTCCATCGGCAGACGAATGGATAAGAAAGCTGTGGAACATTACAACACAATGGAGTATTCCTCAGACGTTAACAAGAAATGCATTTGAATCAGTTCCAATGAGGTGGATGAAACTGGAGCCTATTATACAGAGTGAAGTAAGTCAGAAAGAAAAAACATCAATACAGTATGCTAACGCCTGTATATGGAATTTAGAAAGATGGTAATGATGACCCCATATGTGAGACAGCAAAAGAGGCACAGATGTATAGAACAGTCTTTTGGACTCTGTGGGAGAAGGTGAGGGTGGGATGATTTGAGAGAATAGCACTGAAACATGTATATTATCATGTGTGAAACAGATCGCCAGTCCAGGTTCGATGCATGAGACAGGGTGCTTGAGGCTGGTGCACTGGGATGACCCTGAGGGATGGGGTGGGGAGGGAGGTGGCAGGGGAGTTCAGGATGGGGAACACATGTACACCCATGGCTGATTCATGTCAATGTATGGCAAAAACCACTACAATGTTGTAATTAGCCTCCAATTAAAATAAATAAAATATTTTAAAAAAGTCTGCTATCATTTACACAAACAGGAGAGAATATGTGTGTGCATTTATATGTATTTGCTTATATTAAAGGAAAACAATTTAAGAATAAACGCTAAGCTGAAATGGTTACCTCCGGGGACCGGAGGGCACAGGTGTGCAAATGAGAGGAGGAGCTCGATGTCTCAGAGTCTGCCTTGTTCGGTAGATTCGATGTGCAGCCATACGCATACCTTACCTAGTGACCAAACTAAACTAAACCAAAAAGTTAAAACAGGCAGTCTTGAAAAGTTAAGAGCAAAATGAAACAAATGAGTCTAATGTGTAGGGGGCATAATTTCACCAAGTGGAATTATTTCAAATGGTTTTAAACTATATTAGTTTGTTTTAACATTCATAAGGAGGGTACACCTGAATATAAAATCAACTGTAAAGTAAAATCTTAAATTGTTCTCAGAAACATAGATCGATATAGATAAAGCAAATTAGGAAGTATGTTAGTGTCATGAGAAAACAAGGTCATTTTTTAGTGTTGGAGAAAAGAGCTGCAAATATAAAAGCAAAATGGTAAGTAAAACTTGGTAATGTTTATTTGATATCAATATAAATTATATAAAATCAAATATGCAAAAGTGTGAAATCAAGATATAGTTTCTCTTAAAAAAAGAAAAGCATTTCTTAAAAGGCCTAAAAATAATAACCAACATCATAGCAATGACTCTCTCTTTACCAACATTTCTGTCTCTGAAGATAGCTCATTAAAAAGGACACACATTCTCTTAACAGAAAATGTGTAAGAAGAGGCTGAAACCTCTGGTCACACCAAAGGCAGGCAGGCTGGCTGAGAAAGATGGCTGGGATGATATCAAAATAACTAAGGAGTCAACTGAAGAGGTTCTCACAGCAACAGATAGAACAGGTCACATTAGTACAAATAAAGGCCTGGGTAGATTGAAACATTGAGTATGTTTGAACGCATGAGCTCATAATGATACTGAAAAAAAACCCCAAATCAAAACCTGAATAACACAAACAGCCCTCCATGGTTCTCTTAGAGGATGGAGGGAGCAGGTTCATCCTCCTGAGGAGTTGAATGGGGCCGAGTGCCACACCTGACTTTCCTGTGTGAACGATGCCCAACAGTCCAAAGAGCCAAGTGCTGAATGAGGAAGAGGGGGTTGCCGTTCCCTGCTCCAGGGGATCTTCCCGACCCAGGGATTGAGCCCTTGTCTCTTGCATCTCCTGCACCCGCAGGCAGATTCTTTACCGCTAGTGCTACCTGGGAAGCCCCAGTAAAGAAGGAAGGGTAGAACTGGAAGATTATCATTTTTCAAACCCCTGACAAATAATGATCAAGACAATGATCCCTGAGGGACTCCTATATAAACACACAACACCCATGATGTGCTCTTGCCAAAACAAACCTAAATCAGAACAAGTCTCTACCTCTGGATTGAACTACCTGATTACAGGAATAACAGGGATGGAGGAGACTGTTAAATGACACCACGAGGAAGCAATCAGCAAAATCCAAGGCATGGAAAACTCCACAGGGCAAGCGACCGATTTCTTTAACAGATAAGCCACTGAAATCAAAGCAGGTGGAAGCCATGGATTATAAGGCACCTGAGAGACCCAGGGATTAAGTGCCGCACACAGACGCTCTTTAGCTCTTGGTTCTAACACACCCTCCAGAGCAAACATTTATAAGACACTTGGGTAATCTGAATGCTTCCTGGATATTTGATGTTATTCAGGAATTACTGCTAATGTTTTAGACATGAAAATGGTATTTGAAAAAAGCAGCTTTATTATTTATCAAGATCTACACTAATACTTTCCAGGTAACACTAGTGGTAATGTACTTGTGTTCCAAGGCAGAAGACATCAGAGGTGTGGGTTTGATCCCTGGGTCATGAAGATTCCCTGGAGAAGGGCGTGGCAACTCATGCTGGTATTGTTGCTTGGAGAATCCCATGGACAGAGGAGCCTGGCAGGCTACAGTCCATAGGGTTGCAAAGAGTTGGATATGACTGAAGCGACTTAGCATGCATGCATGCTAATATTTAAGAATGAGATGATATGACATCTGGGACATTTCTGAGTAATGCAGTGTATGGAGAAATGAGTTGGAGTATATGAAACAAGATTTTTGAAGAGCTGGGAGAGTTGGGTATTTGTTACACTGTCTTCTGAACTTGTGTTACATTTGAAATGTTCCATAATTTTAAGAAAATAGAAAATTCCCTGGGACAGGAAGGAGAGATTGAGAGGGTCAGAGTGAGCCGAGGGGGAGGTGGGAGCTTCTGCGAAGAGGAGAGACACGGCAGGGAGCCGGAGGACACGGAAGGCCCTGCGGGAGCCAGGGCGAGACCTGAGACTGTCCGAGAACCACGTGGCCGAGGAGGTGGCACCTGGGCCTGCCTGGCCCGTCCCTCAGACTCCAGTCTGTCTGGTAACCTCACTTAGGGTTATCTGATATAAAGTGGCTTTAACAAGGCCAACAGCTCTACAAATATTGGCAGGTACACAAAGCATCAGAAAGAGCTAAACGCCCAATTTTAGAGTTTGATTGGCTAAGCCTAGACTTAAAAATTAACACATTAAAATAGAAGAAAATATTTGTGTAAGAGTATTAAGTAATCAGTGGCTTCCCTGGTGGCTCAGATGGTAAAGCTTCTGCCTGCAATTCCAGAGACCCAGGTTCGATCCCTGGGTTCGATCTCCAGGAAAATCCCCTGGAGAAGGAAATGGCAACCCACTCCAGTACTCTTGCCTGTAAAATCTCACAGACAGAGGATCCTGGTAGGTTACAGTCCTTGGAGTTGCAAAGAGTTGGACACAGCTGAGCAACTTCACATGGTTCCATGTTTCCATTAAGTAATCAAGTAAAGATGGAGTTTACATAATTAATGTAAAAATGTATATATATTCTTGGGAAAAAAAACTTTAAAACTGTAATAATGTAGTTACAGGGAAAAAAGTTCTCAAATAATATATAGCCAAGCGATAGGTAAAATGATACTTAAAACCAACAAATATTGCTGTGTCAGCAGAATATGTGCACGTGTTGATTTTTCCTTTTATTTTCTTTTAAATGATGGTGTATTTTTCATTGAGATGATTTGCCACAGGGTGAAGAACACTAGTTACTACTTTTGATGAGAGATTATGGTTGGACCAACTTGCAGGGAAACCTGAGTCCGGAGTTTTAGTGAGACACTTTCCGTCCCCCGCCCCACACCCCCGGCTGGAGCCACCTTCGCTTGGCCGAGGTGGATGGTTAATTTCACTGGTGACATTAACGCCCCTGGAATGGATGTATGGGATGGTGGAGCTAAANTTAGCCTCCAATTAAAATAAATAAAATATTTTAAAAAAGTCTGCTATCATTTACACAAACAGGAGAGAATATGTGTGTGCATTTATATGTATTTGCTTATATTAAAGGAAAACAATTTAAGAATAAACGCTAAGCTGAAATGGTTACCTCCGGGGACCGGAGGGCACAGGTGTGCAAATGAGAGGAGGAGCTCGATGTCTCAGAGTCTGCCTTGTTCGGTAGATTCGATGTGCAGCCATACGCATACCTTACCTAGTGACCAAACTAAACTAAACCAAAAAGTTAAAACAGGCAGTCTTGAAAAGTTAAGAGCAAAATGAAACAAATGAGTCTAATGTGTAGGGGGCATAATTTCACCAAGTGGAATTATTTCAAATGGTTTTAAACTATATTAGTTTGTTTTAACATTCATAAGGAGGGTACACCTGAATATAAAATCAACTGTAAAGTAAAATCTTAAATTGTTCTCAGAAACATAGATCGATATAGATAAAGCAAATTAGGAAGTATGTTAGTGTCATGAGAAAACAAGGTCATTTTTTAGTGTTGGAGAAAAGAGCTGCAAATATAAAAGCAAAATGGTAAGTAAAACTTGGTAATGTTTATTTGATATCAATATAAATTATATAAAATCAAATATGCAAAAGTGTGAAATCAAGATATAGTTTCTCTTAAAAAAAGAAAAGCATTTCTTAAAAGGCCTAAAAATAATAACCAACATCATAGCAATGACTCTCTCTTTACCAACATTTCTGTCTCTGAAGATAGCTCATTAAAAAGGACACACATTCTCTTAACAGAAAATGTGTAAGAAGAGGCTGAAACCTCTGGTCACACCAAAGGCAGGCAGGCTGGCTGAGAAAGATGGCTGGGATGATATCAAAATAACTAAGGAGTCAACTGAAGAGGTTCTCACAGCAACAGATAGAACAGGTCACATTAGTACAAATAAAGGCCTGGGTAGATTGAAACATTGAGTATGTTTGAACGCATGAGCTCATAATGATACTGAAAAAAAACCCCAAATCAAAACCTGAATAACACAAACAGCCCTCCATGGTTCTCTTAGAGGATGGAGGGAGCAGGTTCATCCTCCTGAGGAGTTGAATGGGGCCGAGTGCCACACCTGACTTTCCTGTGTGAACGATGCCCAACAGTCCAAAGAGCCAAGTGCTGAATGAGGAAGAGGGGGTTGCCGTTCCCTGCTCCAGGGGATCTTCCCGACCCAGGGATTGAGCCCTTGTCTCTTGCATCTCCTGCACCCGCAGGCAGATTCTTTACCGCTAGTGCTACCTGGGAAGCCCCAGTAAAGAAGGAAGGGTAGAACTGGAAGATTATCATTTTTCAAACCCCTGACAAATAATGATCAAGACAATGATCCCTGAGGGACTCCTATATAAACACACAACACCCATGATGTGCTCTTGCCAAAACAAACCTAAATCAGAACAAGTCTCTACCTCTGGATTGAACTACCTGATTACAGGAATAACAGGGATGGAGGAGACTGTTAAATGACACCACGAGGAAGCAATCAGCAAAATCCAAGGCATGGAAAACTCCACAGGGCAAGCGACCGATTTCTTTAACAGATAAGCCACTGAAATCAAAGCAGGTGGAAGCCATGGATTATAAGGCACCTGAGAGACCCAGGGATTAAGTGCCGCACACAGACGCTCTTTAGCTCTTGGTTCTAACACACCCTCCAGAGCAAACATTTATAAGACACTTGGGTAATCTGAATGCTTCCTGGATATTTGATGTTATTCAGGAATTACTGCTAATGTTTTAGACATGAAAATGGTATTTGAAAAAAGCAGCTTTATTATTTATCAAGATCTACACTAATACTTTCCAGGTAACACTAGTGGTAATGTACTTGTGTTCCAAGGCAGAAGACATCAGAGGTGTGGGTTTGATCCCTGGGTCATGAAGATTCCCTGGAGAAGGGCGTGGCAACTCATGCTGGTATTGTTGCTTGGAGAATCCCATGGACAGAGGAGCCTGGCAGGCTACAGTCCATAGGGTTGCAAAGAGTTGGATATGACTGAAGCGACTTAGCATGCATGCATGCTAATATTTAAGAATGAGATGATATGACATCTGGGACATTTCTGAGTAATGCAGTGTATGGAGAAATGAGTTGGAGTATATGAAACAAGATTTTTGAAGAGCTGGGAGAGTTGGGTATTTGTTACACTGTCTTCTGAACTTGTGTTACATTTGAAATGTTCCATAATTTTAAGAAAATAGAAAATTCCCTGGGACAGGAAGGAGAGATTGAGAGGGTCAGAGTGAGCCGAGGGGGAGGTGGGAGCTTCTGCGAAGAGGAGAGACACGGCAGGGAGCCGGAGGACACGGAAGGCCCTGCGGGAGCCAGGGCGAGACCTGAGACTGTCCGAGAACCACGTGGCCGAGGAGGTGGCACCTGGGCCTGCCTGGCCCGTCCCTCAGACTCCAGTCTGTCTGGTAACCTCACTTAGGGTTATCTGATATAAAGTGGCTTTAACAAGGCCAACAGCTCTACAAATATTGGCAGGTACACAAAGCATCAGAAAGAGCTAAACGCCCAATTTTAGAGTTTGATTGGCTAAGCCTAGACTTAAAAATTAACACATTAAAATAGAAGAAAATATTTGTGTAAGAGTATTAAGTAATCAGTGGCTTCCCTGGTGGCTCAGATGGTAAAGCTTCTGCCTGCAATTCCAGAGACCCAGGTTCGATCCCTGGGTTCGATCTCCAGGAAAATCCCCTGGAGAAGGAAATGGCAACCCACTCCAGTACTCTTGCCTGTAAAATCTCACAGACAGAGGATCCTGGTAGGTTACAGTCCTTGGAGTTGCAAAGAGTTGGACACAGCTGAGCAACTTCACATGGTTCCATGTTTCCATTAAGTAATCAAGTAAAGATGGAGTTTACATAATTAATGTAAAAATGTATATATATTCTTGGGAAAAAAAACTTTAAAACTGTAATAATGTAGTTACAGGGAAAAAAGTTCTCAAATAATATATAGCCAAGCGATAGGTAAAATGATACTTAAAACCAACAAATATTGCTGTGTCAGCAGAATATGTGCACGTGTTGATTTTTCCTTTTATTTTCTTTTAAATGATGGTGTATTTTTCATTGAGATGATTTGCCACAGGGTGAAGAACACTAGTTACTACTTTTGATGAGAGATTATGGTTGGACCAACTTGCAGGGAAACCTGAGTCCGGAGTTTTAGTGAGACACTTTCCGTCCCCCGCCCCACACCCCCGGCTGGAGCCACCTTCGCTTGGCCGAGGTGGATGGTTAATTTCACTGGTGACATTAACGCCCCTGGAATGGATGTATGGGATGGTGGAGCTAAAAATATCCCAGTGCAGTGGCAGGTTCTCTAGAAAGCCCAGAGCTGTCTACTTTCTCCCAAGGGCTAGGGAGGTCACTCTCCAGCGGCCAGTACTGTGAGGTGATACCCATGTCTGGGGTAAAATCTGCTTCTGGACCCTTGCACATGGTAAGGGCCCCTTCTATGCATTGCTTTTGCTGCAGAGGGTCACCTCGGGCCCTCGGAGTGAGGAGGGCATGCTCACCACGGGGGCTGCCCAGCTCTTGTACCTGTAATCCCATCGGAGCTCTGGCTTCCTTTTGGGGAGTGCAAGGTGTCAAGGCCCCTGCCCGTCCTTGGCTCCCCCCATGGGTGGTCCTCTCACGTCCTCCTGTCCAGTTTTAGAGGAGAGTGGGGGAAGCAGGTACCCTTGGTGGGACCAGAGCTGGCTCAGGTGCCTCGGGAGGCTGGGACTGAGCCAGACTGTATGCTCTGAGACGGGCAGTTCTGCAAGCCACCATGTCCACTCCAGGTTCACTACCTGACATTTGGGTCTCAACCTCCAAGACTATTACTGCTTCCAGAAGCTTCCAGCAGCCCAATTCAGAGAGCTGTGAGGTTTTTGCACAACTTCATGGGTATTCTTGCCTGGAGAATCTCCGTGGACAGAGGTGCCTGGCAGGCCATGGGGTTGCAAAGAGCTGGACATGACTGAGCAACTCAGCACACACACACACACACACACACACAGGCACCCACTAGTTGGAGTTCTGTTGGCGTGAATGGCCTGCAGAGGGCTATCCCACTGTTTACGGGCCCTGGCTCTCTGTGCAGCCCTTAGAGGAGGGCTCCGGATGCAGCCTCATCATGTCCCGCTTTCCTGCAGAGGGAGCGGGGTCCTGGGGACTTGCGGAAGGCAAATGGTGAGTCCAGCAGATAACAGAGCTGGGGTCAGATCTAGGGCACCCCACAAGCCTGCCAGGGGCTTTCTGGCTCTCTCCTGGCCTTCTTGGAGGAACCAGCACACACCCTTCCTTGCACACCCCTCACTCTCAGCTCCAGACCTCAGGGCCGCCTGGTGCAGCCTATGGCCAGAGGGGACCCACAAGGCTGCAGGAAGCTTTTGCTCTAAAGTGATTTGGATTGGTTAGCAGCCTTCAAAGCTTGGGAGATTGGGGAGGCAGAGTGTGACAGTGGCATCTCTGACTCCTTTTCACATGGAAGCTCGGGCACCATTGGGTGGCGGGATGTGCGGGGCTGCCCCCGCAGATGAGCGAGGCATGTGCCCTCCTGCTGGCCGCCAGCTAACCTCATCATTTTCATGCCTGCCAGGACTGTTTGCAACTCCATTCTGAGCAGGGGATGGCTTAGGGTGTGCTGGGGAGGGATGGTTAACACATCTGAACGTTTCCCCAAAAGCCAACTATGGGGGGGGGCGGACCCTGAGCACCCTGCCCATCAACCTCCTTGCCACTCAGAGAACTGGGCGCCACGTTGAGCTGAATTAAACCTTGAAGAGCACGTAAACGAGGAAGCTTTCTGCCAGCATCAATACTAAATAAGGCTTATCTTCAGGAACATTTACCTGCTGCGAGCAGATATGTCTTCATGAAATATGAAATCCACCCAAATTTATTAAAACCGCCTGCGTCTAAGTGGGACCTCAAACTGAGCAGCCCTCCTTTAGAGCCTCATTATTATTATGGCATTATTTATTTATATCCTACCCTAAGACAGACATGATGTAATCCAGTAATTAAGATTGTTATGATTGAATATTTATTAAGCACCTACAATAAGCCAGCCACTGAGCCACATGAAATGAGTCTCTCTCCTCCAGAGCTGCCATCTTGCTGCCACGGGGAGCTCAGCGCTCCTCATAGGGGAGCAGGCGGGAGTTTAATGGATTCTGTCTTTCCTGAGCAAGCCTCAGAGAAATGACGCTGATCAGAAATTGGGCCCGGTTTAGTCTCGCAGTTCAGTTGGAGTGAAATGAAAACAATCCATCGCTGGCTTGGAGAGGAGATGGGTGTGCGTGCAGCGGAGCTGTCCACCCCACATGGGGCATCTCAGAGCCCAGGGTAAGCAGGCTGTGGCCCGCTCTGGGTGCCTCTGGGGCAGTAGGTGTGGGCAACTTCCTCTGCACTTGTAGCTCACCCCCAGGCCCAGACCGTGCTGTTCTTTTGTACTTCATGTTAAATTAGCCCCTGCTCTGCCAGATCAGTGCTTCCCAGGTGGCTCACTGGGTAGAGAATCTGGCTGCAATGCAGGAGACGCTGGTTCAGTCCCTGGGTCAGGAAGATCCTCTGCAGGAGAGCATGGCAACCCACTCCAGTATTCTTGACTGGAGGATTTCACGGACAGAGGAGCCTGGCAAGCTATAGTCCATGGGGTCGCAAAGGGTCGGACACAACTGAAGCAGATGAGCACTCACACACACACGCTGCCAGGTCACACTCAGCACAGGCTGGGTCTCTGTGTGAGCATGGGGGCCGCCAAGGGAAGCAAACACAGCCTCAGGCCTCCTGGAAGTCAGTGTCCAGGCAGGGACCCAAGGGAGCTTCCTCCATCTGTCCCGTCCCACTGCTCCAGAACAGCCTATGGGAAGTCCAGGCTTCTTGTCTCCCGGGCTCTCCCTTTCCATCTCCTTCTGTGTTTTCCTACACTGGGCCGCTTCCCTCTACAAGGACCTGCTGGGCTGTGAGCTGGCCAAGAGAGAGCCTGTAGGCTGGGCTCTCTGGATTCTACCTGGACTCTGTGCCTGATCATTATCTGTGGAGTGAAAGAGTAAATAAATGCACCAAGTAAATAAAAGGAAACAAAAGTAAATAAAAGCAAAAAGCTATCAATGAATGAAACACCACTGCAAATGCATGCCTGGCATTGATATGTGAACTTCTATGACCAAGGGCTTCCCTAGGGGCTCAGGTGGTGAAGAATCTGCCTGCAATACAGGAGACCCAGGTGTGATCCCTGAGTCAGGAAGATCCTCTGGACAAGGGAATGGATGCCCACTCCATTGTTCTTGCCTGGAAAATTTTACAGAGAAGCCTGGTGGGTTACAGTCCATGGGGTTGCAAAGAGTCGAACACGACTGAGTGACTAACACTTAAACGCCACCATCACTGCCTGGAAAAATCTAGTCTCAATTCAAAGTTCAAAGAGTGCCAGAAAATGGGCTTACAGAGGCGCTTCTATAGTTCTGGGTACTGGAGGCCCTGAGATGCACGCTCGGGCCTGACCCCCACCCAGGCTCAGCATTTCAAAGCTCCCTGTTGGCAGGAGGTGGGAATTGCAGGTCGTCTTTTTCTCCATCACCAGGGAGGTGTGTGTTTGTGTGTGTGTGTGTGTGTGTGTGTATGTGTGTGTGTGCACGTGGTAAAGCCAGAGACTCTCTGCCCAGGCTCCCAGGCTGCTGTCACTTGGTGTTCACCTTCTATAGGAAAAGTTGCCTAAGGTTCAAGGAAGCAGAGAATGAGCTGAAGAGGCAATCGTCAGAGACCGGCTTGAATTTGGTGTTTGAAGGATGGTTTCGGGGATGAGAAAGCATTAAAATGGTCTGTGAGCAGTATGTGGAAAGGGGAAATGATGCCACAAACTTAAAATGGTGAGGAATTTCAACAGCTGGTGCAATTAAAAAGTGTATTGGAAACTGAAAGGGCTAAGAAGCTGTCTGCATTCTCCCTTTGGGATGCGGGCTCCTTCTCGCCTTTCCTCCTGCCCTCACTTCCTCTTGTATTTCCTTCCTTCCTAATAGAATTTAGTTTTCTCATTATAGACAATCTGACAATTTAGGAGTGGGAGAAAGAAAGTAGGGGAAAAAACCCACTCAGGGAGGTTGACATGGGGGAGCTGTGCCTGTGTTGGGTAGGGGTATGTGGGAGATTCCTAGACCTTTTACTCAATCTTGGTATGAACTGAAAGAAAACTGCTCTTAAAAATTAAGTCTGTTAAAAACAAAAGCAAAAGCCACCCTCTACCCATAAGTCCCATGTACCATTTATCCATTCACTTTTTTCTTGACATAATTGTGATCATACCATCTGGATAATTTCTTAACTTTTGTAACAAAAGCATTTATTTCCATATTATGAATTCTTCTAAACATTTTTTATTGCAGTTTGGTTGATTCACAATATAGTGCTAGATTCTGGTGTACAGCAAAGTGATTATGTTGTACACAGATTATAGTTCTTTCTCAGATTATATTTGATTTGTGTTATTGCAAGATGCTGAATATAGTTACCTGTTATATGGTAGGACCTTGTTGCTTGTATATTATATTTTATAAATGTAGTTTGTATCAGCTGATCCCAAGCTCCTAATTTATCCTTCCTCCCCTTCTCCCTTTGGTAACCACAGTTTGTTTTCTAAGCCTATGAGTCTGTTTCTGTTTTGAAAATAAGACCATTTGTATCACATTTTAGATTCCAACTATAAGTGGTATCATTTGATACTTGTCTTTGTTTGACTTACTTAACATGATAATCCCTGGGTGTGTCCATGTTGCTGAAATGGCATCATTTCATTCTTTTTTTATGGCTGAGTTTTCCATTGAATGCATGGACCACATCTTCTTTATCCGTTCATCCGTTGATGGACATTTAGGTTGCTTCCGTTTCTTGGCTATTGTAAATAGTGCTGCCCATACAGTTGGGGTGCATGTATCTTTTCAAATTAGAGTTTTCCCGGTATATTCCCAGAAGTGGGGTTTCTGGAGTGTGTGGTAACTCCAGCTTTTTAAGGACCATCCATACTGGTTTCCATTGTGGCTGCACCAGTTTGCCTTCCCACCAATAGTGCTGGACGGTTCCCTTTTCAACACATCCTGCCCAGCATGCATTGCTTGTGGGCTTTTCAATGAGGGCCGTTCTGACTGTTGTGTAAGGGTGATGCCTCACTGTGGTTTTAATTTGCATTTCTCTAATAATTAGTAATGTTGAGCATCTTCTCACGTGCATGTTTGCCATCTGTGTGTCTTCTTTGGAAAAATGTCTATTTAAGTCTTCTGCCCTTTTCTTTTCTTTCTGTATGAGCTGTTTGTATATTTGTCCAGTCACATCATTTGTGAATATTTTCTCTCAGTCCATAGACTGTTTTTGCATCTTATTTATGGTTTCTTTGCTGTACAAAAGTTTATGTTTGATTAGGTCCTGCTTGTTTATTTTTGCTTTTTACTTCTAATGCTTTGGGAGACTGACCTAAGAGAGCATTGCTATTGTTTATGTCAGAGAACGTCTGCCTACGTTCTCTTCCAGGAGTTTGATAGTGTCCTGTCTTCTATGTGAGTCTTTAAGCCATCTGGGGTTTGTTTTTGTGTGTGGTATGTATCGCGCTCTCACTTCATTGATTTACCTGTAGCAGTCCAGCCTTCCCAACACCACTTGGTGAAGACATTGTCTTTTCTCTATTTTTCATTCTTGCCTCCTCTGTTGAAGGTTAATTGACCGTAGGTATGTGAGTTTATTCTCAGGCTCTCTATTCTGTTCCATCAATCCATATGCCTCCTTTTGTGTCAATAGCACGTTGTTTTGATCACTATAGATTGGCAGTATTTTCTGAAGTCTGGGAAGATTATGTCTCCGGCTTTGTTCATTTTGCTCGGAATTGCTTTGGCAATTTGGGATCTTCTGCAACTCCATATAATTTTTAGAGTTATTTATTCCAGTTCTGTGAAAGATGTCACGAGTAATTTGATAGGGATTACATAAAGCCTATAGATTGCTTTGGGTTGTATGGCCATATTATTTTAAAGGGCTTAATATTCCAAATTGTGGCATTTCAACGTATTTGGCTCCTTAGGAAATGCTACAATGAAGATGTTTATAGGTAAGATTTTTTTTATTTGGATTTATTGTCTCAAGATGTATTTGCAGATGTGTGATTATTGGGTTGAAGAGATTCACATTATCAAGCCCTGTACAGGTACATCTTGCCAAATTGCTCTCCACTGCTACCAGTGATGAGTGAGCCTGCCTGTCTGACCACGTCTTTGGCAGCATAGGGTATTTGCTTTTTATGGCTCTTTGCTACTATAGGCTGAAAGAGACAACCTTGGTTATAACATAGACCAGGTGTACAGTGCCCTCGGGGTGACACGGTTACAGGACAAATGAGTTTTCAGCCACACACAGGGCGAGGCAGCCTTCCTGTTACCCACACTGGGACCCGAGGGAGAAAACCTAGGTGAGTGCAGGGCCCAAGCTGCTCTTTAAGGCAGCCCAGGGATGCGATGAGACAGCACGGTATAGTGCAAGGGGCTGTTTAGAGCTCTGCATGAGTTTGAATCCATTTTTTCTCTAAGCTATTGACTGTGTGCTTTTGGGCACAAAGCTACCTCCCACGTCTCTGCTTTCTTTAATATATATATCTCGAGACTAGAAGGCTCCCAGGAACAGCTGTTTGGGGATATATAGGGATAACCTTCCCACAGGAGAACTTCAAGAAAGGCAAGCTCCTTTCTTCTTTCTGCTTCACTCCCAGATCCCCCAGGAGTCAGGTCACAGCCGGATGCAGGCCAGGCCAGTGTCTCCACTGGAGCTGGAAAGGACGGAGCCCACCCCTGCGGAGAGCCCCGCTTGCTGCCCTGCAGCTCTGGACGTCGCTGCCCACGCTGTTCCTGGCATACCCCACACATGGGCGAGGCCAAGCCATTTAGTGTTCTGTGGGGTGAGTGTCTTGAGGCCAGCCTTGCATCATTTTTCTTCCTTGTCTTTGGGATGAGATCATGAGAGTAGAGCCTGGTAATTGCTCAGGAAAATAAGGCTCCTTTTTAATCAGGTGCTAAAAGTGCTTTCAGCAGCCTCGTGCCGTGCTGCTGACGGGAGCAGCTTCCAGCCAATTCTGTGACACTTCAAACAGCAGAGGTAAGACTGCTTTTGGGGACTAAGCACCATCACACCTGCCCCCAACCTTGATTTCCTTGGACCACTGAACACACAGGTCCAATTCAGAGATGGGAAATACCGATGTGTCTGCAGCACAGCTATTGCTGAGTCCCCTGTTGAGCATTTAGGCAACACCTTCTCTGGTGTTCCATTCAGTTTCTTCGTCTGTAGAATGGGGATACATAGGCTAAATCTTAGCTCGTTGGGTTGTGAGGGTCAAGGGAAGAGGAGAGGGAGGCACAGCGCTTGCTGCGCTGGGTGCTTTTCACATTATGCTTCATTTGTTCTTTTCAGAAGCTCCACGAGGTGGGGAGCACGATTGTGTGGGATGAAGATTCACCTGCTGACGGTTCCGTCCCCCTTCCCTGGGCCCAAGCGCTGTCTGCACAGACTCCCTCCTATCGTTGCAGGCACCCGGGGATGCAGGAATAAAGCCTGGCTTTGTAACCCACAACCAACATGCTTCTGAACTACCTTGTGCAGAAATACCTCCTGCTGCAAACGGAGCTGATTGCTTTTGGCCTCTACCTCCAGGCCCAAAGCGCCGGGCAAGTCACAAATCTCCCCAGCATTGGGGAAAACATGTGCTCAGAAAGAGGAAACTTTGCTGAGCAGATTGTTAAGGCTGCGCGGCTGGGGTGGTACGGGGTGGAGGCTGTCTCTGCTGCCTCCCTCCCCAGCCTTTTGGTTCTGCTCCCGATAACATGGTAGGTCAAGCATGTGGCTAAATATAGCCGCCCTCCCAGCTGGGCTGTCATCGGGACTGTCAGCAACATGTCCAAAGTTTTCAGACTGGAACTTCTCAGTTAAACTCAGTTATGGGGGCAGGGATTTTGTTTTCAGAAGTCCTCCCCTCCTCCCCTTAAACTATAGACCCAAGGACAGACCCCATAGGGCTGACTAGAAGGCAGGGGAAGTCGGATGGGGGCAGAGAGCGCCTGGACCCGCAGACCTGAGCGTGGCAGCAAGCTGAGTTCTCAAGACCCGAGTCTTGGGTTCCTGTGCCCAACAGCCTTGGGGAGACGGCTGCCTCACAGGAGCTGTCGGGCCCATCTTTAGGGCCAGGGTAAGTCACTGGCTCATCGCCAGCAGTGGGCACTTGGGCAACCGTTGAACCTCTGAGCCACAGTGGCCTCGTGTGTAGGAAAGAGTCATGGTAACCTTATGCTCGCTGTTATAGCGAATAAAGGAAAACAAGAAAGTGCTTTCTGCTGAAGCTCCTGACACTGGTGGAGCTAGACTCTGCCACACTATACAGGCTTTGCCATCTCTCCATCAGCCCTGCCGTGCAGGTATCTGGTTCGGCCCAGACAAACTGTTCCAAGCATCTCTGTGTGCTGGGAGCTTGAAGCTCCGAAAAATAATGAGTTCAAGGACACACAGACAGGATGCAGCAGAGACAGGAAGATACGCATCTGATATGCCATCCTCCCTTTTCACCCAGGGACATCACTTGTATTGTCCTCTGGTTTACTGGTCTGCGAATTCTTAAGGAGGAGGCCAACTGAGGATAGAGGGGCAGGGCTGAGGGAGGGAACTCAAAGAGGGCTCAGTCCTGATGGAGCAGGTTAGGGGACCCAGGACTGCTGCACTGATCCATCTGAAAACCCTAGGTGCATCATTCTATGTCAGTGCCATCCCTGGATCTGTGCCACCCGTAGCCCGTGCAGCTGAATACAGTGGTCCCTGTAGGCTGCCTTCTTCCAAGGCTGTCTTGGCCCCTTGGAGATACAGGCTGGGTGTGTTCAAACTTTTTCTCCAGGCTTCTGAGCTCCACAGGCTCCCAGTTTAGGAGGAGGGATTGAAATTTGCTTAACTGAAGTGGTTTATTTTTATTAGTGTCTATTTCTCCCTATCCAGTGGTACAGTGCACTGTAGGTAGTTTGTCTGGCTTTGAATCTTTCATTTATTCTAGAAGCATTTGTTTTGTAAATACCATGGGTCAGGCAATGGGATACAGCTGTGAACAAGACAGGATCTCTGCTTTCATGGAACTTACACTTGGGGCTTGAGGGTGGGGATTTCTAGATGAGAGTAGAGAGTAGACGGGACCAGGCCATGTGGAGCCTTGCTGGCCAGGGACATGGAGTTTGCATTTTATTCAGTGTTATAGGAAGCCAGTGGTGGGTTTAGTCACAGGGCCAATAGGATCTGATAAACATTTGAAGAAGCTTTCATAGCAGCATTATGTACAATTGCTAAGATATGGAAGCAAGGTAAGTGTCCATCAACAGATGAATGTATAAAGAAGTGGCATATATATATATACACACACATATATACGTACATACACTGGAATACTACTCAGCAATAAAAAATGAAATCTTGCCATTTGCAGCAACATGAATGGACTTGGAGGGTATTATGCTAAGTGAGATAAGTCAGACAGAAAAAGACAAGCCCTATATGGTACCACTTATCTGTAGAATATAAAAAATACAATAAACTGGTGAATATAACCGAAAAGGAGACTCACAGGCATAGAGAATAGACTAGTGGTTACAGTGGGGGGAGGGAAGAGAGGAGGGGCAATGTAGGGGCAGAGGATTAAGAGGCACAAACTGAGGCATAACATAAGCTACAGGGATGTATTGTGCAACAGCGCAATGTAGCCAGTATGTTATAGTGACTGTAAGTAGAGTATAGACTTTAAAATTGTGAGTTACGTTATTGCACACCTTTAACTTACATAATATTGTGACTATAAGTAGAGTATAGCCTTTAAAATTGTGAGTTGCTTTATCGTACACCTTTAACTTACATAATATTATACATCAGCTATACTTCAATGGAAAAATAAAATAAATTTAGAAAGATTTCTCTGACTGCAGCATGGAAAAGGGAACGTTGTAGGGTGAGATGGGGCAGGGCCATCTCAGGACATTGTAGGTGTTCAGAGGGGAGTAGGTGGCCTGGAAGGTCAGAGCAGAGCGGAGAGTGGGGAGGTTATTTGGGGGTAGACTTTGGCTCTGGGCACTTGCATATGAGTGATAAGGAAGAGGAGACCCCAGCAGGACTCCCGGCGTCGAGTGCCCACTCTCACTGTCTGCACAAATGGAGCAGCGTAAGCTTTAGGGAGCCACCGTGCAGCGGGCTGGTTCCCACCACTAACAGGAGCATGTCTGTGTGCCTGATCGCATTATTGATTCATTTTAGTAATCACAGCAATCTTACAAGTCAGAGGTGCTGTGCTATGTCGTTCTTAGTGGTTCAATTGTGTCCGATTCTGCGACCCTGTGGACTGCAGCCCACCAGGCTCCTCTGTCCATGGGGATTCTCCAGGCAAGCATACTGGAGTGGGCTGCCATGGCCTCTTCCAGGGGATCTTCCCAACCCAAGGATCGAACCCAAGTCTCCCTCACTGCAGGTGGCTTCTTTACTGTCTGAGCCCCCAGGGAAGTCCAAGAGAGGTGCTACTGTTGTCTAAATAATTTGCTCAACTCACTTATCTGGTTGCCCCGGCCTCCTGATTCCTCCAGAAAATAGTCTCAGCTATAGCTGTCATCTCTCCCTCAGGCCTCCAGCTCTGGGTACCAGAGGGAGCTTGGTTTTTGCCCACTGCCGAGGGATCTGGTCCACACTGGAGAATTTCATGTATATCTTCCCCTCTAGACAGAGAACTGCAATTATTTCGCTTGTGAGTTTGCTAAAAGCTAAATGAACTGTCCCAACTCTCTGTCTCTGAAACAGATGAGGTTTACCCTGGAGAGGATGTGGGGCTGCACTAACCCCTGGGAGCCGGGGGTCCGGCGGGCCTGCTGAGGGGCCACTGGAAGGCCTGCAGTCCCTGACCCCAGAGACCCCAGGGGTTTCCTGAGTGTCTTTTGAGCCCATCTGGGAGTTTCTGCAGAACAAGAGCACTCTCACTCAAGCGGCCCCATCTAGGCGCTCGTATGCAGCGCCTGCTCCATGTGCCAGTGGGGAAGGCTTGTGAGGGCAGCTGACATTGGCACGTGGTCAGCATCACACACTCACAGGAGAGGAAAGAGGCGCGCAATGTGAAGAGCGCGGGCCTTGGAGCCCCCAGACCCCTGCCCTTTATCTTGTACTGAAACTTCACCCCGTTGTATCTTTGCATGGATCACTGGGCAGCTCCCTGGCCATAAAGGCCTGTTCTTCTAACTGCAGTGGGATGGGCCTGCTCAGAGTCTTGGGATGAATTGCCCCACGTGTGAGCCTGTGCACACAGGCTAAGCATTGGTATGCGTGTGGAAGCACCGCAGCTCGAAAGAATCAGAATAAAGAGAGTGGCATTGGGGGCACTGGGTGCAGCTGGGGACCCAGGCACAGATCTGTACTTGGCCCCTTGCACCTGTGAAGGAGGCATCATAATCCCCAAGAGGAAGAAAATGGGGCTCTGGCTCACGGGAGCCTCTACAGCAGGGTCAGCCGTGCACCCCGCCCGCATGGCCACCCACTGTGTCAACTGAGCGCTTGAACAGCATTTGAAGGCCAGGTTAGGTGCTTGAATATATTGCCACATTAATAACTTCAGGACATTTCAGGCAGCATTGAAACAGTAAATTAGGACCCGACGGGCCATATATTCAAGGCAGAGAGCTGAAGTATCATTTTATTATATGTGCCATGGAATTAAAGGCTTAATTTTCTTTTAAAAGATGGTGATGCATCATTTCCTGCAGCCAGGTAAAAACAGTTAGCAGAAATGATTTATCTCTCCTTCCAGTTAAAAATACGAAACCGGAATCGCAGGATCTAGCTCTCTGTTATTTATCTCTGCCTGGAGGGCACTTGAGACTTTGATCAGTCATTCTGACTTGAAGGACAGGCCAGATCCTGGCTGTGGTCATGAGAGGGAGGTGAGGGCAGAGCAGGGGCTGTCTCTATGGGTTAGGGGAGTGTGGCTTCTCACATAAAGCTCAGAAGACCGGTCGACTGTGTCCCTTTCCCAACCCTGGCCATAGGCTGGCTCTGCAGTCACTGTTTACCTCTTGAAGCATAGTTTTCTCACCTACAAAATGGAATCACAGGTGAGTTTATGGTGGGGCTGTTGTTAGGTTCTCATGAGATTATAGGTGGAAAGAAAGTGGGCCCTCAGGGGCTCTTGCATAACTAAGTCACATTTGCGGAGGAAAATCTCAGAATCGCTCTTTATTTCCTGACGGTAAAAGTAAGACTCATTGAGAGGCTTCCCTGGTGGCACTAACGATAAAGAAGCTGCTCTTCAAGGCAGGAGACTTAAGGGAAGTGGGTTCCAGGAAGATCCCCTGGAGAAGGGAGTTGTAGCCCACTCCAGTATCCTTGCCTGGAGAATCCCATGGACAGAGGAACCTGGTGGGCTAAGTCCACAGGGTGGCAAAGAGTCAGACACGACTGAAATGACTCAGCACAGCACCCTGCACATACTCAGAGGAAATTTGGAAAATATAGAAAATAGCCAAGAAGAAAATAAAGGAAATGGTATAATATGGCCTGGAGATGATCATTATTTTCCCTTTTATGGCATATTTTAAAAACAAAATTCGATTCCTAAACATTTACAAATTAATATCCTGGTACTCTGCTTTTCCAGCTTGATTTTCCCAACACCAGCTTCATCCTTAATGACTGTCCACAACTTCTTTGCGTGACTACATAGGATTCTTATTGTATGTAACAATGCACATGATCTATGTCGATCCTCTCTTGTCAGATCTTTACCTTCCTTCTTTGAAGAATAAATACTTCCTGTGGCCACTGTAAGAAGCTGGTGGTGAGAGAGGGTTAATAGATATTTCTTCGCTCACAGCTCTGGAGGACAGAAATCGGGGCTCAGGGTGCTGGCAGGGCTGAGCTGCCTTCACGTGCCTGGCCAGGCTCTGGCGGCTCCGCGTGTTTCTGGGCTTATGGCTGCATCCCTCCAATCTCTGCTTCTGTCTTCACATGGCCTTCTCTTTTCTGTCTGTCTGTCTGTCTCCTCTGAGTGCTTCTAAAAGGAGACTTGTCAGAGACTTTGTCACTGGATTTAGGGCTCCCCTGGGTAATTAGGATCTCCTCGTCTCTAGATTCTTAACTTCATTATGTCTGCAGAGATTCCTCCCAAATAAGGTCACAGTCCCAAGTTCTGGGGTTAGGATGTTGACATATCTTTTGAGGGCCACCATCCAGTCCACAGAAGCCAGGAAACCAGGGCTTAAAGAAGTCCCCCTCTTGGCCCAGGCTCACAGAGCTTCCAGGTGGTGGAGCTGGGATTCTGCCCCAGGCATCTGGCCTAAATGCATTTAATTTGCCTGAATATCTTTTTCTATACATGGAGTCGTGTTTTAAACGTTTGGTTTTAATGGCCTCTTTGTCTGAGGATCCTGGCTCTCTCCTGTCTGTACTTGCCAGGCCCAGTCGCCGCTGGGGACAGGCCCCACGACCCCATCATCCGATCCGTCCCTGCCAGTAGGGCGGGAGAGAAGGGAGCTGGCACGCAGTGAGGCCGGTGCCAGCCGTCTGCCCTGAGGGTCTCCTGCTGTCTGAGCCCAGCGTCCGCTCCATCAGATGCTATAGGTTTCAACAGCGCTGGTGGACCCAGCGACCACACTCAGCGTCTCGCCTTTCCCGAGGTGACCCTCAAGCAGGCCTGCCTTGCCCCCTCACTGCAGCCTGGCAGACACAACTCCCTACTGCACCCTTGACCGCTCCTTGTGGCCAGAGCAGCTAAGAGGCTCAAGCGAGTTTCCTAAGGGTGATGTTGCCATGTTGTCCATGGCTTTGCCAATCTGATTAACACAAAAGAACAGTTTACGGGTTTCCTGGGAATGGATATGAAGTCAGAGAAGGCTCCTCTCAGGGGTCCTGAGTTGACTCATCCCCATTTCCTGCTGTGGGCCTGAGCAGTCGCCCTAGTAATCCCCCTCTTGGGGGCAAGATCCCTCTGGCAAGCCTCTGCGAGGACTGTCAGCACCCAGGAAGGGGAGGGCGGGCCCCTTATAATTCCTTGGGTCTCCTGAGCCTTGGGCCCTCCCTGAGCCAGCCTGCTTCTGTATCCTGGGACTGAGCCAGCTGCTGTACTCATGCAAATTGGGGCTCAGGGCAAGAGGAGGGGGAGCACCTTATACATGACAGGGGCAAGGCCAGGTGGCTCACGATCAACCTACAGTCATTCTGAGACTTAGATAAAAGTATACCCATTTGCGGGCTTCCCTGGTGGCTCAGACAGTAAAGAATCTGCCTGCAATGTGGGAGACCTGGGTTCTATCCCTGGGTTGGGAAGATCCCCTGGAGGAGGGCATGGAAATCCACTCCAGTATTNAGTATACCCATTTGCGGGCTTCCCTGGTGGCTCAGACAGTAAAGAATCTGCCTGCAATGTGGGAGACCTGGGTTCTATCCCTGGGTTGGGAAGATCCCCTGGAGGAGGGCATGGAAATCCACTCCAGTATTCTTGCCGGGAGAATCCCCATGGATAGAGGAGCCTGGCGGGCTAGAGTCCACGGGTTTGCAAAGAGTCAGACACAACTGAGTGACTAGGCACAGCACATACCCATTTTAAAGACGAGGAAACGGAAAGAAAAAATGACTTGTCCAAGGTCACATCAGCAGCAGGGACCCGCTCCCCTTGCCTCCGTAGTGGAGGCAGTGAGTCCTTTTCCACAGACTATCCCTACCACGTGCTGGTTCTGTTTCTACTTTAGGATAAGCTTAACCCCGTGAAGGTCAGAGGCAGGCTTATGCAGGAAAGGCAGGGCTTGACAAGTGAATGAAAAGGATACAGGTTTGGTTTCAGGCTCGGAATCTGAATGTTCTGACCATGAGCAGCTGGGCCAGAGTCCAGAGTCAGGGGAGGAGGGCAGAGGAGGAGTCTGTGGGCTGCAGGCACCCGAACCCTGTAAGTCCCTCGTGGGTTGCGTGATGTCCCCATGACAGCATGGGGCTGTGCTGATCACTCCATGTGACCAGGTGCCCGGCTGGAGTGCATGGAACTCTGAAGCTCCAACAGACTTTCTCAGCGGAAAAGGTTACACGGAAAAGATGCCCAAAGTCCTGGGAAATGAGCCCATTCTCTGTGGATGGAGATGGGAGCATCGCACATACTGTCTCATCTAATCTCCCTAGCAGTTCAGCAAAATAGGCTGGGCTATCTCCATGTTACAGACTAGATGAGGCTCAGAGAGGTCAAGTGACTTGTCCAGGATAACACAGCAAGAAGAAGATGCACCTGAGATTCAATGCTTCCTGAAACTAGTGGCTCAGAACACAAACAGGTGAAAATCTGGCCCCATTCTTCTTCCTGCGATAGCTGCTCAGAAATTTACTCTCACAGGGAGAAGTGCTTACAGACAGACAAGACTCAAGAGACATGATATGGTCACACATGTGACCGAGGTAGGCATCCTAGATCAGAAGCTGTTCCTGCTGTAGAGGGAAGCCTTCTGCTGGCTTTTGAGACTCCTGGTGCTGTGGAGCTGAGCATCTCCCAGGCCCAGGCTTGTGGGAGGGGCCGGGTAAGGCAGCCTGTGCGCTATGACTTCCTCTGGACAACTCTGCCCAGCACCAATCACGCTGGGAGTAGACCCTGGTCCCACTCAGCCACTAATCAGCAGAGTCCTTATCCACCCACATCCTTGGCACTACTGCTCAGCTTTCTGCCCTCCATGAGACAGCCTGGGGCTTAAATATCACCCGGCTAAGTCCCTCCAACCTGGCCCTGCTGAGAATGCTCTTTACGGCGAGAAGTGAGGGGAGCACGGAGGCTTACTCACCGTAGCAGCATCCTCCTCGAGCGGCAGGAGCGTGGAGGACACAACCGCCCACAGACAGTCATGAGCTGCGTGCAGGGCGCCTGCCCCGGGCACTCACACTTCCTTTCTCGGAGAGGCAGTGAGGCAGCGGGAAAGAATCCACTCCCACCCAGCTGGGCCTGCCCTTCGCCTGAGACACCAGATCTGACTTGGAAGCCAGCTGGACATTCCTGTTAGGCTGTTCAGAAATGGAGCACAGCCCCACCGCTCAGAGAGGCCTGAGCGCTCCCGCCCCCTGCTTCCTCTGGAGCCTGGCCCTTCTCTGCAATGCCCCCATCCCAAGGGACTGGGTCTGTGACCTTGGTGAAGCCCTCGGCTGACCCGGCTCCCGCCCTCTGGCTCTGTTCGTTTATAAATAGGCCCATTTCTCATCCTGCTCCAGCCCAGAGCTCCACACCCAAGAAGCAGATGCAACCTCGGGATTCCCTTTCCAGCCAAGGGCAGAGCAGGACCCGACGGGCTCATGGGCCTGAAGGATGAGATCACAGATTTTCCTGCAGATAGCAACAGACACTGGACGGTCAGAGGCTACTTTCCTGCGGCTGCCCAAACAAATGACCCCATACAGGGTGGCTCAAACAACGGGCATTCGCTGTCTCCCAGTTCCGGAGGCCAGAAGTCTGGAATCACGCGGTTGGCAGGGGAGCTCTCTCTGAAGGCTTCAGGGGAGGTTTCTTCCCCATCCCTTCTAGCTTCCAGTGGCCCATTCATTCCTTGGTATGTGGACACATCTCTTCAACCCACGTGGTGGCATTGCCCCCTTCTCTCTGTCTCAAATGTCTATTTCTCTTATAAAGGACATTTGTCATTGGATTTAGGGGCTACCGAACTTTCTACTTAGCACAAAATCCTTAATTCCACCTGTAGGAACCATTTTTCTAAAGAAGGCCACATTCATAGATTTCAGGATTAAGACACAGGCCTATCTTTAAGGAGCCAGCATTCAGCCTCTACAGCTCATTGTCACGAATGAAATTTATCGAGATGGCCGTCGACAGGCGGGTCAAACGCGGAGCCCCGAGAAAAGGGACTTTTTACAGAGGGACGCAGACTTTTGGGGTGGCATTGGCTCTGCTGTCCGGGGCTCCCCTGTGGCCAGGCCAGGTAAATCCCGCTGCTTCTGAAGGAGACTTTAGTGATGGACTCTCCCCGGCAAAGCCGAGGACTCGGGAGCAGATTCATGTTGTCTCCGCCCGGCTGAGTGTGTGGGTCAGCACCCAGCTATTGGCTGGATTACTGAATCGTCAATAGATCCGGTTGAGCTAAGACAGCTGGAGTAAGCAGACCGCACAGAGGCGCTGGTTATTTTGGCTTTTGTGGTGACGTGGCGTGATTTGCAGCTTGGCTCTCGGCCACCGTGACGCTCACAGAGCCTGGTCAGCTGTCTTGGTTTCACGCTCTTTGCTGAGTGAAACGACCTGAGTGCAATTTGACGGTGCATGGAAAGAACGCAGATTCTGGAGTCCCACAGACCCCTAGGGTCTGGCCCTGCCATTGCTCGCCTCCCGCAGGAACTTCTCAAGGCTTCCTCCTGGGTAAAAGGAGGAGGGACAAACCCATCTGGAAGCACTGGTGATTATACACCTAGATTCTGTCTCAAGGGCCTGGCCTGGGGCCTGGCGCGTAGTAGGCATCCATGAAACGGTTGTCTGGACTTGGGGTTGGGAAGCCTACCCATCGTGTGCAGAAGCTTGGACCTTCTGCCACCTCGTCCCTGCTCTCTCCCTGGCTCCTAGTCCTACGGTGTCTTGACCTTGTGTGCCCTGGCTTGGGCCATACCTTTGCTCCCCTGGGTCCCTGCAGCCGTTTCCTGAGCGCCCTCGCTGCCCCAGGCTGCCTGCTCCAGGCCCACTTTCCACAGCCACCAACGCCAGGGAGGCTCTGGTTCTCTCACATTCCAAGCCAGAATGTGTCGATGATTTCTCACCCCGCTGGAGCCTGGATCGGAGCCTCGGCATCAGCCCCGCGCACACGGCAGCCTCGGGGATCACCCTCCTCTTCACGCACTGAGATCTGGTGCCCATGAGCCCTGCTCAAGCTGCGGCCCCTCCCGTCCTGCCCTCAGTATCTCTCTCTGCATCACATCTCTACTCTCCCTCTTCTCTTTATCTCTTCCCTCCTCCCTGCCCTTAACCTCCTCATGACCCCCATTGTCCTCCTCCGTGCTCCTCTGGTGCTCCCCTGGCACCCTGCGCTTCCCGCAACCACACCACACTGCGCTGAGCCTCTGCTGGGGCCTTGCAGTGGACGTGGCATCCTCAGACTGCACTCCCACGGGAAGAGAAAGGCCCTGGTCCGGAGCCCGAGCTCGGGAGCCAGTGCTGGGGACTGAACGGCCTGTGTGACCTCAGGCAGATCATCCACTTCTTTGGGCCTGGCTTTCTCAGCTGGTGGAGCTTTGTGAGTGACTCCACGCTGAGCACAGAGGATGACTCTGTGTTCTAGTCTAAGTGGGAGCTCTTTCTGTCACAGAGTTGACAGCCTGGGGGATGTCAGATAAGATGAGCAATCGTGCTGCCCCGGGATAAGGGCAGTGCGGGTGCGCTGAGAGGACAGGAGGGTGCTTCATCAGCTGGAGGCCCCGGTGTGCCCTCCAGAGGCCTTGGGCTGCTCAAGGATGAGGCCTTGACTGTAGATAACTTCCAGGCTATACGCACCCACCTTCCACGCCGCTGGACACCTTTCGAGCACCACACCGATCTGTCCACAATTCTCGTTCTAGTTTCTGCCATCTCCACGGGTGACAACACGCTCTACAGGAACCACCCCACCCCTTCTCCTGGACTCCACACACGTGCCTCTCACTTCTTGTCTCAGACTTCCTGAGACCAGCGCATGTGGCAACACCCATGGGGATCCACTGAGCACGCACACAGGTGTGGTCCCAAAGCGTAGGAGTCTGTGTACCTGGGGCCATCCCTGACCTGTGGAGGGGGACAGCCAAAAGATGAGCTGTTCTCCACCTGAGTCCTGGGAGCACAATTCTGAAAGGCATTTCAAAAAGTTCTTCAGAAGGTTCTGGTCAGGCGGCGAACCAGTCCTCCTTAGCAGTGGGTAACCCATACTGCATCCTTGGGTTACCTCTCATGTTTTCTCTGATCCTACACTTTGCATTCCTGGGACCCCTCCCCAGTACAGCTACCTACATCAGTCCTTTAACTTGGTTTCTACTGGACCACTCAACCTCAGATCCCTAGCACAGGTTCCCTTGGGCTGACTGAATGCCTTGGGCAGGGAAGCCTGACACATCCTTCAGTGCTTCTTACTAGGCGAGCTCCCTTCACAACACTGGCACCAAAGTAAAGAAATAAGGGTCAGGCATGGAGAGTGAGAAGGGCATGGCACCTCACTCCAATATTCTTGCCTGGAGACTCCCGTGGACAGAGGAGCCAGGTGGGCTATAGTCCTTTGGGTTGCAAAGAGTTGAACAGGACTGAGCGACTTAGCATGCATGCATGCAGGGAGAGAGACCAGGCACTGGGTCCAACCAAGATGAATCTAGCTGAGGCTAGAATCCAGGTTGCTGTGTTGAGGCTTCCAACCCCTAAACATAATATGTTACTCTTATTTAGGTCTTTGATTTCTTTCATTAGCGTTTTACAATTTTGGCTTACTGATCCTATACATGTTTTGTAAAATTTATACCTAAGTATTTCATTTTCTTTGGAGCAATAACCAATGGTATTGTGTTTTAAATTTTGGTTTCAAGGTGTTCATTTGTACATGTAGAAATGCAATTTACTTTTGTGTGTTGAACTTATATTTTGCAATCTCGCTGAACTCATTTAGTCTAATTTTTTTGTGTATGTGAATTTCTTGGGATTTTCTATGCAAACAACCAAACCATCTGCAAATAAGAACAGTTTTATTTCTTCATTTTCAATCTGCAAGCCGTTTCTTTCTCGTAGTGGCTAGAACTTCAATTATGTTGAAGAGGAGTGGTCAGAGCAGATGCCCTCTCCTTGTTTGACTTTGCACTGTAAGTGTGTAGTCGCAAGCTTTTGTAAATGCTCTTTATTGTGTGAAGTGGTTCCTTTCTATTCCTAGCTTTTGTGCACGCATGCTCAGTAGCCTAGTGTGCCTGACTCTTTGGGATTCCATGGACTGTAAGCTGCCAGGCTCCTCTGTCCGTGGGATTCCCCAGGCAAGAGTACTGGAGTGGGGTGCCATTTCCTTCTCCGGGGGATCTTTCTGACCCAGGAATCAAACACAGGTCTCTTGTGCCTGCTGCACTGGCGGGCAAATTCTTTACCACTGAGCCACCTGGGAGCCCCCTATTCCTAGCTTACTGGAGATTTTTCTTTTTCTAATTGTCATACACAGGTGTTATATCTTGTCAGATTTTTTCATGTGTCAATTAGTATGATCATATGATTTTTCTTCTTTAGCCTATTGATATGGTGAATTATATTGATTAATTTTTGAATGTTAAATAAACCTGTGTGCACTTGGAATAAATTCCACTTACTTATGCTCTGTATTTCTGGTCAGTTTACCTCCCTGCTCTTTATTCCCTCCCTGGAGTCCACTGGGACCAAGTCACACTGACTGTCTCTCTGAACTTGGACCCTCACGGCTCAGCACTGCTGCCCCACGTCGCATGGCCCCTGGGTGGCTGATGCTGGCTGAGCTGAACTTGAGTTCACCGCATGTCCTTGAACTTAAAGCACAGGCTGCTAGCCTTTCTTGGGAGAGGCCCACTGGGACTCTCCACTCAGTTTCTATCAGTCATCACCCAGCAGGTCCACCCAAATCCAAATCTCTGGCTAGAAGTACACTGTGGCAAAGATCCAGTGCATTCTCATATAAATCCAGATCAAAGTCCATCAAGGCTGGGCTGGAGAGTTTCTGGGAGCAGGCAGAAAACAGTTCTATCACGCGCTGGTTTACTGTAGCTTCTCTCTTCTTTGGAAGTAAGTGAGTGAGTGAAGTCACTCAGTCGTGTCCGACTCTTTGCGACCCCCGTGGACTGTAGCCTACCAGGCTTCTCTGTCCATGGGATTCTCCAGGCAAGAATACTGGAGTGGGTTACCATTTCCTTCTCCAGGGGATATTCCCGCCCCAGGGATCGAACCCGGGTCTCCTGCATTGGAGGCAGACGCTTTCACCTCTGAGCCACCAGGGAAGCTCTTGGAAAGGCAGAGAAAATAAAGAACCACTGTAATCCAGTACCAAATGCGCAGTTGCTCAGCCATGCAGCAAGTCGACCTTCAACACAAACCAATATGAGCTGGTAGCAACGTCTAATCATTCTTCATAGTCACTAATGAAAACAGTGTTGCTTCTGGCTGAGTAGTTCAAAGTGCCCAACAAATGAATTCTGAGTCCCAGGCGAGAACTCTAGATCTGGAAGGTCTTGGATCAACTAATGATATACCTTGTGCAAATTTTAAACCTCCCAATAATGTTCATGCATGTGGCCTAATGGTACTATAGAGATTTTAAGATTGGTACATATATTAGTCACTGTAATTAAAATCCTGGAGTTATATTATATGTTATTTGTATGGCAGTTTGTGATGTGTTTAATGCTCCCAGTTTCAAAATTATTAAAGCTACTGTCCCTGGGTTGGCCAAAGTGATAAGGAAAGTAAGAATGTGATCTTATTCCCTTTTGATGGGGCCGGCTGGGAGGAGGATGCGTGAGGGATTTTCTTATAAAGAGACCAAATGCCAAATAAAAGAATTCCAGCTGTGCAACAGGAAAGTTGAAATGGTTTGTTAGGATCATTAATATTGCAATGAAAACTAATTAAACCTAGAGCTAGAAGGAGTTCATTAGTGGTTTGGAGCCAAAGATTCTGCTTCTGCCGAGTCAGTTGGGGCGCTGGGGAACTTGGAAAGTTGTCAGCTGGGCGTGGGGTCAAGCGGCCCTCTCCTTTTTGTGGCTTCTGAAATTGGGCTTCACTAATGACAGGCACTTGGCAGACACGAGCCAAGAAATTTCCTGGGAGTACCGGAAGTGCCCCCTTGGTGATGTCACACCTGTCTCGAGGTGGGGGGTCACCTCTTGCAGGCTACTGAGAATGAGTCTTTGAGGATAGAGAAGTGAGCCTTTGAAGATGGGAAAGTGGAGGGGAATTAGGAGGCTTTCTTTCTAAGAAATGGGAAAGGTTTTCACATTGCAATTCAACTCACTTCAAGCCATTAAAAAAAAGAAAGAAGCCCATGTCTTCAATGGTAGTTTTGGATAACTAAAGGGCTTGCACACACCTCTCACTTGCTTTTCTCAAGAGTCCTCATAAAATCACTTTATGATTTCTTTCTCCAAGTTGGTTTCCTGAGAGAGTGGAGGTTGTTTCTGTTGCAAGTTGGGTTTGTCAGGCAGCAGACTCTGAGACGGGGGTTAGCTGGCAGGATGTCTATTGAGGGGGGCTCTTGGGACCAACCCTGTAGAAAGGAGGGGTGAGCAGCAGGTGTGGGAAGAAGGAGAGTCAGACTCTGATCTTGCCTGACTCTTCTGGGGGCTGTGGGGCTGGAGTGGCCCTCCAGAGGCGTCCTAATTTGGGTGGAGATGGCCAGGTCTTCATCCTTTGGCTTCGATCAGTCGTTGCATGGCGGCCACCCTGGGGAAGGTGGGACCTAGTGCCTGGCAGCTCCGTGCTGACGTGACTTGTGAAGGGACCCCTGCTCCTAGCACCCCAGCAGCTGGGGCGGCAGGTCCTTTCTCCCAGGGCTTCTTGGCAGTGTGCAGCAACATCCTCTGCTATTTTGTTCATCATCATTTCCTTTGACTCCAGCATAGTACCTGGCATACCTGGCATATCACAGGATTTTTAAAAATTTTTAAGTTTTTAACTTGAGAATAATTGCTTTACAATATTGTGTTGGTTTCTGCCATACATCAGCATGAATAAATCTTAGTACACCTAAGATGTCCCCTCCCTGGACCTTCCATCCCATCTCCCACCCTATCTCACCCCTCTAGGTTGTCAGGGAGCACGGGGTTGAGCTCCCTGTGTCATACAGCAGATTCCCACTGGCTATCTATTTTATATACGGAATGCATATGTTGACAGACTGGTTCCAAACAGGAAAAGGAGGACGTCAAGGCTGTATACTGTCACCCTGCTTACTTAACTTATATGAAGAGTACATTACAAGAAACGCTGGGCTGGAGGAAGCACAAGCTGGAATCAAGATTGCCGGGAGAAATATCAATAACATCAGATATGCAGATGACACCACCCTTATGGCAGAAAGTGAAGAGGAACTAAAAAGCCTCTTGATGAAAGTGAAAGAGGAGAGTGAAAAAGTTGGCTTAAAGCTCAACATTCAGAAAACTAAGATCATGGCATCTGGTCCCATCACTTCATGGCAAATAGATGGGGAAACAGTGGAAACAGTGGCTGACTTTTTTTTTCTGGGCTCCAAAATCTCTGCAGATGGTGACTGCAGCCATGAAATTGAAAGATGCTTACTCCTTGGAAGGAAAGTTATGACCAACCTAG
>SJYV01002568.1:775083-801020 GCA_006410875.1 Neotragus pygmaeus
GCAGGGGAAATAGATGGGGAAACAGTGGAAACAGTGGCTGACTTTTTTTTTCTGGGCTCCAAAATCTCTGCAGATGGTGACTGCAGCCATGAAATTGAAAGATGCTTACTCCTTGGAAGGAAAGTTATGACCAACCTAGATAGCATATTAAAAGGCAGAGACATTACGTTGTCAACAAAGGTCCATTTAGTCAAGGCTATGGTTTTTCCTGTGATCATGTATGGATGTGAGAGTTGGACTACACAGAGAGCTGAGCGCTGAAGAATTGATGCTTTTGAACTGTGGTGTTGGAGAAGACCCTTGAGAGTTGCTTGGACTGCAAGGAGATCTAACCAGTCCATCCTAAAGGAGATCAGTCCTGGGTGTTCATTGGAAGGACTGATGCTAAAGCTGAAACTGCAGTACTTTGGCCACCTCATGCGAAGAGTTGACTCATTGGAAAAGACTCTGATGCTGGGAGGGATTGGGGGCAGGAGGAGAAGGGGACGACCAAGGATGAGATGGCTGGATGGCATCACTGACTTGATGGACATGGGTTTGGGTGGACTCTGGGAGTTAGTGATGGACAGGGAGGCCTGGTGTGCTGCGGTTCATGGGTCGCACAGAGTCAGACACGACTGAGTGACTGAACGGAACTGAACTGATGCTACTCTCTCGGGTCACCCCACTCTCTCCTCCCCCCACTGTGTACATTAGTCTGTCCTCTATGTCTGTGTCTCCATTGCTCCCCTGCGGTTCATCAGGATGGCCTTTCTAGAGTCCAGATATATGCATCAGTATATGATATTTGTCTTTCTCTTTCTGACATATTTCACTCTGAATAATAGTCCTCTTTAGGACTGACCCAAATGTGTTCTTTTTTATGGCCAAGTAATATCCCATGGTATATGTACCACAACTGTTAAATCCATTTATTTGTCAATGGACATTTAGGTTGCTTCTATGTCCTGGCTATTGTAAATAGTACTGCAATGAACATCGGGGAACATGTGTCTTTTTCAATTACGGTTTTCGCAGGATATACACATCATAGGTTTTTAATAAATATTTATTAATGTAGATGGCATATTTCCCTTTCACACAGAAAAAACCAAGACTTGGAAAGTGAAGTAAATGGAAGAACTGGAGTTAGAACAATGGTCCCTCTAACTCCCGAATCCCAGCCCTGGCCATTCTCTCTTACTTCTAACTCATGAACAATGAAGTCCATGAAGGAGGTTATTGAGTGATGAGCATGTGGCCCCTGGTACAAACAAAATCAGCTTCATCTTTCAACACCCAAAGGAGATAGTGAGGTTTTTCTCTCTTTCAAGCCTTTTCCTAGCCCTGCCTTTGAGTGGAAGATTGTCACTAGGGAATCTTGTCACTGGGTCTCAAGAGGAAGAACAGAGGCTTTTCCAGCAGATCAAATGAACTTGGCCTTGAGTCTAAAGACCCCCAGAATGAAAGCTGGACCCTGATGTCCACTCTGTGTCTTGACAACTTTCGCCAGCCCAAGGGGCTGCTTGGTTCTGGGGTACAAGAAAAGAGATACAAAGGCCAAGAGTTTCAGGCAGCTTGCCTCGAGCTGCTTTTGGGTAGACTGTTACAAGTTCTCAGCCTCTGAGCTTGCACTGTAGGCAAAACCAGAGCGAAGAGTAAATTTGCTAACTAAATATACTAAAAATGTTTACGTTTCTTGATTTTCTAGTCCTTGGATTCAGCACTTCTGGTGTGCCATGAGTGGGTTACAAAAGTGCCAGCATCTTGTTCCCCCTTGGGCCTCGGGCAGCAGGCAGGCATGGGGGAGAGGCAACTGATTACCTCCAACCACAAGCAGCCTCTTTTGTTTACTTCCATGTAACACATGTGTGCCGTAATCTAGAAAAGGGTAAGATGTGACATTTAAACCACATTGAATATTGCAAGCAAAAAGGGCTATGCATTGTAGTAAGGATCTTCCACAGTTTTCTAAGTCTAATCCCATGACCCAAAGGAAATGGCTTGCTCTCTCCCAGGGCTCAGAACAGCCACCCTTCAATTGTCAGATCCTTGAGCCTCTCATTCAAATCTCTCATCTTACAGATGAGGATACCAGGGACCAGGAAGGTAAGTGCCTGGGCAATGGGCATGGAAGCAAGATAGGTGTAATTTGACATAATTAACTCTGCTCATTATCCTGGAATGAGCCATAAGCGATCATGAAAAATGACAATTATTTAATTATATACTTTAACCACATAGTATATTTTATGTGTTGCAAAATTATCACCATCATAATTAATGGTGGTGAATTCTTCTGTAGCTAAAAGCAGTCTGCTGAAGGGAGCATTTAAACATCTTTTTCTTTCATGACAAGGTTAAGCCTAGGCAGATTCTTCTTTTTGTAAATCTTATCTGCTAGTTAAAAAAACATTATTTATTTGTTTGGCTGCACTGAGTTTTAGTTGTGGCACACAGGACCTTTGTTGCATCATGTGGGACCTTCCATTGAAGCTCATGGACTCCATTTGTGGTGTGCAGGCTTCCGCAGCTGCGGCACACGGGCTCTCTGGCCGGGCGCACGGGCTCTCTCTCTGGTCGCGGCACGCGGGCTCTCTGGCCGCGGCACCCGGGCTCTGGAGCACACCAGCTCAGGAGTGGCAGGGCTTGGGCTCGGTTGCTCTGCGGCGTGTGGGGTCACCGCAGACTAGAGATTGCATCCGTGTCCCCTGCATTGCAAAACAAACTCTTGACCACTTGACCACCGGGGGAGTCCCCAGCCAAGGTAGGCTTTTACTTTTCATTTAATCCCAGGCAGCAAAGAGATGTCATGAAGATGTCATGAAGTCTAGTTCTCAGTCTTCAGCCATTGTTCCCCACTGTAGGGGCAAGAACACGCTCCAGGACTCCTGCGTGTGTTCACAGTGCTGGAAAAGTCTACCCGACTTTACTAGAGGCCCCCCAATTCCCTAATTTCAGAGGAGTGAAAAATTTAGCAGTCAACTCCAAACCTTTCTAGTCCGCCTTTCAGAATCATTGAGGTAATTCATAAGGTTTGGATTAAGTTAAAATGCAATCAAGCAGAGAAATTAAAAGTCTTGATGGTTTAAGAAAGTCTGGAGTCAGACTCCCCAGCATTAGAAAGGCAATCCCATGGTGACATCGCAGGGCAGGATTCCCTCTTTTTCTTCACGCCCTGGCATATAGCTTTCACCCTCAAGTCACCTCCATGATGAGTGGTGGAAAATTCCAGCCATCATGTCAGTATTCCAGGCTGGCAGCCAGAAAGAAGGTAGAGGTGCTGGGGAGTTGGAGCTTTCTCTTCCCAGTTGAATACATTTTCTGGCATTCCCATAGAGCAACTCCTTTTCATTCCATTGGCTAGAAACAGTCAGACTACTTCTAACTGCAAGGGAGGGAGGCGAATAAAGATTTTAGCTGGTATATCTTAACTGAAACCCAGGGTTCTATAACTAGGGAGGAAAGGGGGGTCGTGGCTGGTGTAGATAATCGCTGTCTCCACCGTGAGATTCCAGGAGATAATGGGCGCCAAGTCTTCAGCCAGTGCCTGGACCGTGGCTCAGTTCTTATTTCGTTAGCAATCATTGGTGCAGCGCCTCTACGTCTTAGCGCAGAGGTTGTCCCTACCCTCAGGGAATTCTTGATCCAGGGCTCAGCCAGCAGCAGAGGCACGGCATTCTCCAAGTAGATGCAGCCTCTGTGATGGGTGTGCTTCACATCAGTGGCATCCTTGTGGTTTTCAAAACATGGGACTGCAGATCTGGTCAGCCAAGGTTTGTGGGGGTTGCCTAGGGTCTTCTAGGGTCCTGATGCATTAAGAATGTTTCAGGGGCTGCTTGAAGGGGATGTTCATGCTAGGCAGCATGGTTTGGTGGGAATGGTACAGGTTGGGAGCTGGAGACATCTGGCCTCGGATCCCACAGTGATACTGATGCTGGCTCTCAACGTGGTGAGCCTGGTTCCTGGTCTGGGCAGTGGGGATAATGCCCCATACCTGGAGGACCGTCATGAGAATAGTGTCCAGCCCAGCTCTTGTCAAGACGCTGCCGCCGCTATTCTGTCAGGAACGCTCTGAGAGACCCTGGTTTAGGGAAAGAACATAACTTTATAGTAAATTTCACTTTGTTGCTTAGTCACTAAATCATGTCCAACTCTTTGCTACCCCATGGACTGAAGCCAGGCTCCTCTGGCGAAGAGTTAAACAAAACTGTGCTCCATCCATACCATTCTGATTTGTAAGGGTCTCTTAAATGATAAGGATATTAACTCCTTTGTCATATTTGTTGAAACTACTGTCTCTTATACACATCTCATGGGGGAGNCAACCTAGATGTCCATCAGCAGATGAATGGATAAGAAAGCTGTGGTACATATACACAATGGAGTATTACTCAGCCATTAAAAAGAATACATTTGAATCAGTTCTAATGAGGTGGATAAAACTGGAGCCTATTATACAGAGTGAAGCAAGCCAGAAAGACAAATACCAATACAGTATACTAATGCATATATATATGGAATTTAGAAAGATGGTAATGATAACCCTGTATGAAAGACAGCAAAAGAGACACAGATGTATAGAATAGTCTTTTGGACTCTGTGGGAGAAGGTAAGGGTGGGATGAGCTGAGGGAATAGCATTGAAACATGTATATTATCATATGTGAAACAGATCGCCAGTCCAGGTTCAATGCATGGGACAGGGTACTTAGGGCTGATGCACTGGGGTGACCCAGAGGGGTGAGATAGGGAGGGAGGTGGGAGGGGGGTTCAGGATGGGGAACACATGCAAACCCATGGCTGATTCATATCAGTGTATGGCAAAAACCAGTACAATACTGTAAAGTAATTAGCATCCAATTAAAATAAATAAATTTTTAAAAGATATTTTTAAAAAGATAATTAACTCACAGTTTCTTATCATCATAGTTATCAAGATATTTTAGTAGGTATTGAATTTTCCTGTTTAGTTATGTTTTGCAGAAGTAGAAACTGAACACAGTTCATGGAAGTTGTCATGGAGCATTATGGATACCATGGGAAGACTTTGTGTCCTTGGACCTCAGTTATCTTACTTATAAAATGGGGCTTATTATACCTATCTCTTTCAACTAGCTGGGTTATTTTTAGAGGGAAATGAAATAGACAGAGGCTATTCAAAAGCAGAGACATTACTTTGTCAACAAAGGTCCATCTAGTCAAGGCTATGGCTTTTCCAATGGTCATCTATGGTGTGAGACATGGACTACAAAGAAAACCAAATGCTGAAGAATTGATGCTTTTGAACTGTGGTGTTGGAGAAGACTCTTAAGAGTTCCTTGGGCTGCAAGGAGATCCAACCAGTCTATCCCAAAGGAGATCAGTCCTGGGTGTTCATTGGAAGGACTGATGTTGAAGCTGAAACTCCAATACTTTGGCCACCTCATGTGAAGAGCTGACTCATTGGAAAAGACCCTGATGCTGGGAAGGATTGAAGGCGGGAGGAGAAGGGGACAACAGAGGATGAGATGGTTGGATGGCACCACCGACTCAGTGGACATGGGTTTGGGTGGACTCCGGGAGTTGGTGATGAACAGGGAGGCCTGGCATGCTATGGTTCATGGGGTTGCAAAGAGTCAGACACGACTGAGAGACTGAACTGAACTGAAGATTCTCAAATAAGTTAGCAATTTTCTGACTCAGAAGGCACTGTTTTTAATTATTCACAATTTCCACTGAGTTGTACCACCATGTTAGTAACTAGTCTCCACAGAGACTAGTCATGGCAGTTGATCTCTGAGAAACTGAAGTCTAGAATGGAATGGATTCCAAGACCTATATTTGGCTAACTTGTAGCCTTGGAACATAGAGGGAGCAATGCTCCCCCTTCTAAGGCCCATGGCATGTCTACTTCTCAGAAGTTCCTGGGCAAAGTTTGCTGGTGGGAAGGGTAAAATCAGAGACACCCCCGGGGCAGACAGAGTGTATGTACATGTCTGCAAAGTGATGTAATCCTCCAGTTTACATACCTATCTGGAGTGTGTAAATGTTTCCAAACCATATTGGGAGAAGGTTTTAAACAAAAATTGGGGACCCTTCTCTAGATTTATCCCTTACTCTATCCCTCTGTTACTACTATCTGTATACTACATATCTGACAAAAAGGGGCAAGTGTCAAAGCATAGAAGCTTATTTTGAGGTCCTGGGATGTTGACATGCATATTGCTTCAGGAACAGGGGATGATCTAAATGTTGAACAGATGGGTTGTCTGTGTGTGAAATCACCACTTACATTTCTCTCACTTTGGCTGAGACCAAAGTGATTGTTATGAATCTCAGTGAAGATTAAAAAAAAATCCTTCTATTTTGTGATCATTTCTTCATCCCCTGGTTCTCTCTGCCAATGCAGAACAACATATGGATTGCTTAATACAACATGTTCAGCACATCATCCTCTCCACCCTGGAGTTATGAATATATTCTATGAACTGCTTTTCTATTCCTCTGAGTCTTAGATAAAAGGTGCCATATCCATGTGAAAAATCCAACTTAAATATCCAGACTGTTCTATCGTCTCCTTTTCTCTAAGAGCTAGCTTTAACAAACTTTTGCTTTTCTATTTTTTATCTTATTTTCTTATGTCTCTTAAAACAAGCTTTTGTTTTTAATAATGTGAAAAGAGAAATAAATTATCTTTAATGTTTACTGATATCATACTATTTTATTGGCCCTCTTAGAAGTGCTGTATGAATATAAACTCATTTAATCTTCTCAATAAGCCTTGAAGTATTAGAGATGAAGAAACTGAGGGACAGAGAAATACTCTTTGTGTGGCTAAAGTCAGAGAGCTGGTGGGGAACAATGGTGCTGGAATTTGAATCTGGGCAGTCTGGCTTCAATTATCACATTCTATAATCATCAAAAATCACATGACCAAATAGGTAGACTCTGTGTCTATGGAATATACAAAAGGACAGTGAGCATTTGCACAAAAAAGTTCTAGCTCTGGCAACCACGGACATACAGGAGTAGGGCCAGATTAGAGCCTGTGCTGTCCCCACAGCAGATACAGAAAACAGTATAGTATGGAGGGCCTCCTAAGGAGGTGGAGGTGTTACTACCACTNTAGATGGACAATTGGCAGAGTAATGTCTCTGCTTTTCAATATGCTGTCTAGGTTGGTCATAACTTTACTTCCAAGGAGTAAGAGTCTTTTAATTTCATGGCTGCAATCACCATCTGCAGTGATTTTGAAGCCCCCCCAAAAAATGTCTGACACTGTTTCCACTGATTCCCCATCTATTTGTTTAGGGGCTTGTTTATTTGCTTGATTGCTCTCTGCTTTTTTTATCTTCTGTTTTTATCCCATTATTTCTCTTTTCTCTCTCTTGTTTTCTTTTTGTATGTGTGCAAATTTCTTTGAGTGGTCTCAGATATTGAGTTTTGTTTTCACCATTAGTCTTAGGGCTTCTTCTATTGTGCAGTGAAAGCTGTGAAGTCTTGGTGCTACAGTAAGGGGTTGAGCCTGAACTCCCAAGGTAGGAGACCCAAATCCAGGACTTTTGATCACCATAAAACTCCCAAACCCATGGAACATTAATTGATGAGTGCTCTCCCAAAGGCCTCCATTATCATAGTGAGACCAAACTCCACACAAAGACTGAAAGTTCCAATTTCAGACACCTCACACCAAACCGTTAGCAAAACAGACACACAAACCTGTCCATTAGCAGAAAGGTTCCCCAAGGGCACACCAATTCCATAGATGCCCCAAAACGTACTATTGGACACAGCACTGCCCTTCAGGGAGATAAGAAGCAAGTCCATCTACCAGGCACAGGCACAAGTCCTCCCAATCATGAAACATTCACAAGGCACTAATTCAACATTACCACAATGCACAGACTCCTCAACTAAGAGGAACCACAACCTTCTAGCTTGCCAAAAGGAGACCCCAAACACAGTAAATTAAATGAAATAAAAAGACAGAGAAATGCATAGTAAATGAATGAAAATGGTAAAAATTGAAAAGACAAAACACATGAAGAGAAAATAAGCAGCCTACCTGGAAAAGAATTCAGAGTAATGATAGGAAAGTTGATCCAAAATCTGGGAAATAAAATGGAAGCATGAATCGAGAAGCTGCAAGAAATGTTTGATGAGGACCTGGAAGAATTAAAGAATAGATAATCAGCAATGTACAACACAATAGCTGAGGGTAAAAAGTACACTAGAGGCAACCACTAGCAGGCTATTTGAGATAGAAGAATGGATAAGGGAGCTGGAAGATAGAGTGGTGGAGATAACTGAAGCAGAGCAGGATAGAGAAAATATATAAAAAGAAATCAGGGGTCTCAGAGACCTCTGGGATAACATTAAGCATACCAACATTAGAATTATAGGCATCCCAGAAGTACAAGAAAAAAAGAAAGGGTATGAGAAAATATTTGAGGAGATTATAGTAGAAAACTTCCCTAACATGGGAAAGCAACCCAAGTCCAGGAAGCCCAAAGAGTCCATTGCAGGATAAACTCAAAGAGAAACATACCAAGAGACATACTAGTCAAACTAATGAAAATTAAATACACAAAAAAAAAAATTAGTAAAAGCGACAATGGAAAAGCAACAAATAACATTTAAGGGTCTTTCCACAAAGCTAACTGAAATGGGGATGGTCTCAGAGACTGTTATCAACTGAGGAAAGTCTTTCTGATCTTTCAACAGAGTCTCTGCAGGCCAAAGAGAGTGGCAGTGTATACTTAAAGTGATAAAAGGAAAAAATCTATAACCAAGATTACTCTTGTCGATGTATGGCAAAGCCAATAGAGTATTGTAAAGTAAAATAAAGTAAAAAAAAAAAAAAAAAGATTACTCTATCTAGGAAGGATCTCATTCAGATATGAATGAGAAATCAAAAGCTTTACAGACAAGCAAAAGTAAAGAGAATTCAGCATCACCAAACCCTGGTTCAATTCCTGAGTAAGGAAGATCTGCTGTAGAAGGGATAGGCTACCCACTCCAGTATTCTTGGACTTCCCTTGTGGCTCAGCTGGTGAAAATTCTGCCTGCAATGTGGGAGACCTGGGTTTGATCCACTGTATAGTCCACAGGGTCACAAAGAGTCAAACACAGCTGAGCGACTTTCACTTTCACATCAGTCTTACCAGAAATGATAAAGGAACTTCTCTAAACAGGAAGCACAGGAGAAAGAAAAGCCCCCCAAAAACAAATCCCCCAAAGAAAGTAAGTGATAATAGTATCATACATGTCGATAATTATCTTGAATGTAAATGGACTAAATGTTCCAACCAAAAGACATAGATTGGCTGAATGGATACAAAAACAAACCCTATATAAGCTGTCTGCAAGAGTCCCACCTAAGGCCTAGGGACACATACAGACTGAAAATGGGGGGCTGTAAAAAGATAGTCCACACAAATGGAAATCAAAAGAAAGTGAGAGTGGTGATACTCATATTAAATAAAATAGATTTTGATATAAAGAACATTACAACAGACAAGGAAGAACACTCACTACATAGTGATCAAGGGGACAATCCAAGAAGAAGATACAAATATTATAAATATACATGCACCCAGCATGCTGCTGCTGCTGCTAAGTCACTTCTGTCATGTCCAACTCCGTACAACCCCAGAGACGGCAGCCCACCAGGCTCCCCCGTCCCTGGGATTCTCCAAGCAAGAACACTGGAGTGGGTTGCCATTTCCTTCTCCAGTGTGTGAAAGTGAAAAGTGAAAGTGAAGTTGCTCAGTTGTGTCCAACTCCTAGTGACCCCATGGACTGCAGCCAGGACCACATTAGTACCTAAAGCAAATGCTAACAACTATTAAAGGGGAAATCAATAAAAATAGTAACACAATAATAGTGGGGGATATTAATACCCCACTCACATCAATGGTCAGATCATGATAGAAAATTAATAAGGAAACACAAGCTTTAGGTGATAGATTGGACCAGCTGGACCTAATTGATATCTACAGGGCATGACATCCCAAAACAGCAGATTTAACATTTTCCTCAAGTGCACATGGAACATTCTCCAGGATAGATCAACTCTTGGGTCAGAAATCAAGTGTTGATAAATTAAAAAAAAAAATTGAAATCATTTCAAGCATCTTTTCTGCCCACAGTGCTATAAGATTAGATATTAACTACAGGAAAGAAAAAAAAAAAAAACCTAGGAAAAAAACACACACATGGAAGTTAAACAGTATGCTTCTGAATAGCCAACAGATCACTGAAGAAATCAAGAAAGGAAATAAAAATACACCTAGACGCAAATGACAATGAAAACAGGACCAATCAAAACCTATGTAATGTAGTAAAAGCAATCCTAAGAGGGAAGATTATAGTAATACAAGCCTATCTCAAGAAACAAGAGGAACAATAATAAGCAACCTAACCTTACACCTAAAGCAATAAGAAAAACAACAGAAATACATGAAAGTTAATAAAAGGAGAGAAATCATGAAGATCAGAGCAGAAATAAATGAAAAACTAGTGAAGGAAACAATAGCAAAGATCAATAAGACTAAAAGTTGGTTCTTTGAGAAGATAAATAAAATAGGCAAACCATTAATCAGATTCATTGATTTTAAAAAGGAAGACCCAAATCAATACAATTAGAAATGTAAAAAAGAGAAGTTACAACAGAAAACACCAAAATAAAAAGGATCACAAGAGACTACTACAAGCAATAATACAACAATACAATGGACAACCTAGAAGAAAAAGACAAATTCTTAGAAAAGTATAGCCTTCCAAAACTGAACCAGAAACAAATATAAAATATGAACTGACAAATCACAAGCATGGATACCGAAATGGCAATAAAAAATTTTCAAACAAACAAAAGCCCAAGGCTAGATGGTGAAATCATCCAAAAGTTTAGAGAAATTAACTCCTATCCTACTCAAACACTTCCAGAAAGTTGCAGAGGAAGGAAGATACCCAAACTCATTCTACAAGGTCAATGTCACCCTGTTACCAACTCCAGACAAAGATGCCACATAAAAAATAAAACAACAGGCCAATATTACTGATAAATATAAGTGCAAAAATCCTCAACAAAATTCAAATGAACAGAATTCAACAACACATTAAAAGGATCGTACATCATGATCAACTGGGCTATATCCAAGGGATCAAGGATTATTCAATACGTGTAAATCAATCAATGTGATACACAATACTAACAAACTAAAAGCTAAAAATCATAATCATCTCAATATATGCAGAGAAAGCTTTAAACAAAAATTTTCACACATTTATGATAAAAATTCACCAGAAAGTAGGCACCGAAGGAACATACCTCAACATAATAAAGTCCACATACAGTAACCCTACAACAAACATTATTCTCAACAGTGGAAAACTGAAAGTATTTCCTGTAAGATGGGGAATAAAGCAAGGGTGCCCATTCTCATCATTATTACTAAAAATAGTTTTTGAATCCTAGTTACAGCAATCAGAGATGGAAAAGAAATAAAAGGAATTCAGATTGGAAAACAGGAAGTAAAACTCACTGTTTGAGGATTATTTGATCCTATACATAGAAAATCCTAGAGGCCACCAGAAAATTACTGGAACTAACCAATGAATATAGCGAAGATGAAGGATATTAAAAAAAACACGGAAATCCCTTACATTCTTATACAATAACAATGAGATATGGCAAAGAGAAATTAAGGACACAATTCCATTCTCCACTGCAAGAAGAAGGCAATACCTGAGAATAAACCTACCTAAAGATATAAAAGACCTCTATACAGAAAAATTTAAGGTTCAGTTCATGTCAGTTCAGTCACTCAGTCCTGTTAACTCTTTGCAACCCCATAAACTGCAGCACTCCAGGCCTCCCGATCCATCACCAACTCCTGGAGTTTACTCAAGTCCATTGAGTCAGTGAAACCATCCAAGCATCTCATCCTCTGTTGTCCCCTTCTCCTCCTGCCTTCAATCTTTCCCAGTCTTTTTAAGTGAGTCAGTTCTTCACATCAGGTGGTCAAATATTGAAGTTTCAGTTTCAACATCAGTCCTTCCAATGAACACCCAGGACTGATCTCCTTTAGGATAGACTGGTTGGATCTCCTTGCAGTTCAAGGGACTCTAAAGAGTCTTCTCCAACACCACAGTTCAAAAGCATCAATTCTTTGGTGCTCAGCTTTCTTTACGGTCCAATTCTCACATCCATACATGACTACTGGAAAAACCATAGCCTTGACTAGATGGGCCTTTGTTGGCAAAGTAATCTCTCTGCTTTTCAATATGCTGTCTAGGTTGGTCATAAGTTTACTTCCAAGGAGTAGTGCCTTTTAATTTCGTGGCTGCAATCACCATCTGCAGTGATTTTAGAGCCCAAAATAATAAAGTCTGATACTGTTTCCCCATCTATTTCCCATGAAGTGATGGGACCGGATACCATGATCTTCATTTTCTGAATGTTGAGCTTTAAGCCAACTTTTTCACTCTCCTCTTTCACTTTCATCAAGAGGCTTTTTAGTTCCTCTTCAATTTCTGCGATAAGGGTGATGTCATCTGCATATCTGTNATATATATATATATATATATATATATATATATATATATTTGTGCAGCTCAATCTATCACATTTTCTTCTGTAGTAATTTTTATTGCTGATCTTATCCTGATATTAGTGCCTCCACCATCCTGATATTAGTAATTATTGACATATATTTACTTCTATTTTCTAAGGTTTCATTATAAATCCAAATTCTATTTGATGGCTAATATATTTCCTTTCCCCTTGGGTGTGATGTTCCTTTATCGTCTTCTCAGTTCTTACATATTTTGGAGATTTCTTTCTGTGCTTACTTAGTCTCTTCCATTGATCTGTTTGCAAATTCTTCCGCCAATAAAACACTTAATTGTTGGAACTTTAGTACACATTTTAAAATTTGGCAGAACAGTTCTCTGTTCTTTTAAGAACTGCTTCCAACATTTCCTAGTTGTTTATTTTTTAGATGTTTATAATTATTTTGTAAATATTTGTTTCATTAAAAAATTCTACCACTATATTGATAGTAATTGTCTTTTATCTACTAATTGGAAAGCAATTAACTTTCTTCTTTCTTCCTTTCTTCCTCCCTCTCTCCCTCCCTCCCTCTCTTTCTTTGTTTCTGCCTATCTATGGGACCCTGTGGTAAGGAATCTCTCTACCAGTGCAGGAGAAATAAGAGATGTGGGTTCAATCCCTGTTCAGTTCTTACAAAGATAAATGGCATGAAAAGGGGGATGCTTCAGCCTCAGCACCAGTCCTTCTGATGAACACCCAGGACTGATCTCTGTTAGGATGGACTGGTTGGATCTCCTTGCAGTCCAAGGGACTCTCAAGAGTCTTCTCCAACACCACGCTTCAGAAGCATCGATTCTCTGGTGCTCAGCCTTCTTTATGGTGCAGCTCTCACGTCCATCCGTGCAGCGCTGGNAGGATGGACTGGTTGGATCTCCTTGCAGTCCAAGGGACTCTCAAGAGTCTTCTCCAACACCACGCTTCAGAAGCATCGATTCTCTGGTGCTCAGCCTTCTTTATGGTGCAGCTCTCACGTCCATCCGTGCAGCGCTGGGCACTGACCCCACACAAAGTTGATGCTTTGCTGGTGGCCTTCCAGTCCCATCCTTCAGGGTCCGACCCACCCCTGTCCTGGCACCCTGAGCTCAAGCCCCTGGGCTTGGACCCCACGCAGCAGCTCTCTGAACAGTGGGCTCCTGCCCCATCACTGGGAAGGGAGGCCCCTCCAGCTCCCCTCGGCTCCGTCTTTCTGGCCGAGGTTGGGCTATGGCTCCTGCTCGAGGAGGACCCCCCAAGGCCTGAGTTCAGTGCCTCTTCCCTCCAGCCACCCTGCCCTGTCGTCTCCCTCCCCTGGCAACTTCCTCTCCAAGGCCCTGGAGAGCTCCACTCTCCTCAAAGGCTGAGCACCCGACCAACAAGAAGTCGCTGTGTGTCCCCACTTCCGGCTCCGTTCATTCACCTTCCCATGCCGCTCCCCCTTCCCATCCGTGGCCTGACAGACGAGTGCCTGACCCGAGCCCCGGGCGGGGAGTTGGGGGAAGGCCCAGCTCGTTCCCATCTGTGAGCGGCTGGGCCCAGCCTGGCCCGACGCAGCGGGCCATGGAGACCCAAGCTTGGCTTTGAGGGGACTCCTGGCTGAGCAGCCCCAGCAAATGTTGGATCTCAATTCCTCTAAAGTAAGAGGAATCCTTTCTCGCTTCCCTGGGGTGCCCTGGGAATGAATTATTCACTGTTTGTAAAGCACTTTGTAGGGTTCAGTATCATTACACAGGGACTGCAGGGCTCGACAGCAACCCTGGATGCCTGACAGCGTGGTTGTTACTATTAAGCATTTATATAGCACTTTACATTGGCCAAGTGCTTCCCAATCATTTCATAGTTAATTCTCCCAGCACTCTGGAGCTGTCAGTGGACTCTGGTTGCCATGTTCTCCAATCTGGAAACGCGGGTGCTGAGGTCAGGCCAGGCCAGGGGCCTTGTGCAGGGTCCCCTGGCTCAGGCGGCCTGGGTCACTGGCTCTGCCCTTGACCTTTGCACTACCTGCAAGTTTCACGTCTTACAATCTTGCTGTCAACCCACCCTAATCTCCAGCGAGGTGCCCTGCAAGCGGATGCCCAGCTGATCACTCATGTCCAGCTCTTCTGTGACTTCATGGTCTGCAGACTGCCAGGCTTCTCTGTCCCTGGGATTTCCCAGGCAAGAATATTGGAGTGGGTTGCCATTTCCTACTCTGGGGGATCTTCCTGACCCAGGGATCTAACCTGCGTCTCCTACATCTCCTGAACTGGCAGGCGGATTGGATGACTGTAATGTATGACCTCAGTGACACTCCACAGACTGCTCTCAATTTACAGCCTTGTGAAGGGATGAACACTGGCTTCAGAGTCAAAATCTGGTTGTATAATTTGTAAGATGGGTGATTATGAACACATTTCTTAATGCTCCCGAGACTTGGGGTCCTTGATTACTAAGTAGGAGTAAAAAACCAAAGAGGTTGTTATGAAGATGAAAAGTGTTACATAAAAGAGGACCCAGTATAAGTCAAAGGCTTCATGCTTGTTAGGTCAAGCCTCTAAGTACTGTCCTGGCACAGCCAGACTTCAGCTTCAAAGATGACACAGGCTGGCCCGTGGGATATGCTACAAAGGAAAGCTTTGGATCCAAGAAACTCATGGGACTCTATCAAATTCTTGCCTTCAACTTGGGAACCTAGGAGTAGAAAGGCAAGGAAAAGGGCAAGGCTGGAGCCACTACGGCTTCCATTGCCCATTAGCACATCATGCCAGTTAGAACCTGTGCTAGTCAAAACCCAATGAGTTTTTCCATTAGTTAACAAATATTAACTAAGCAATTAATTTCTGCTTTATTGACTATGCCAAAGCCTTTGACTGTGTGGATCACAATAAACTGTGGAAAATTCTGNTTCCTCCAGTTCCATTCTTCTTTCTCAAGATTGCTTTGGCTATTCGAGGTTTTTTGTATTTCCATATAACCTGTGAAATTATTTGTGCCAGTTCTGTGAAAAATACCACTGGTAGCTTGATAGGGATTGCATTGAATCTGTAGATTGCTTTGAATAGTATACTTACTTTCGCTATATTGATTCTTCTGATCCATGTACATGCTATATTTCTCCATCTATTAGTGTCCTCTTTGATTTCTTTCAACAGTGTTTAATAGTTTTCGATATATAGGTCTTTAGTTTCAGTTCAGTTCAGTCGCTCAGTCGTGTCCGACTCTGCGACCCCATGAATTGCAGCATGCCAGGCCTCCCTGCTCATCACCATCTCTCGGAATTCACTCAGACTCGCATCCATCGAGTCCATGATGACATCCAGCCATCTCATCCTCGGTCGTCCCCTTCTCCTCCTGCCCCAATCCCTCCCAGCATCAGAGTCTTTTCCAGTGAGTCAACTCTTCGCATGAGGTGGCCAAAGTACTGGAGCTTTAGCATCATTTTTTCCAAAGAAATCCCAGGGTTGATCTCCTTCAGAATGGACTGATTGGATCTCTTTGCAGTCCAAGGGACTCAAGAGTCTTCTCCAACACCACAGTTCAAAAGCATCAATTCTNAAAAAAAAAAAAACTTTACAATACTGTATTGGTTTTGCCATACATTGACTTGAATCCGCCATGGATGTATACTAGCTCCCAATCCTGAATCCCCCTCCCCCCTCCCACTCCATATCATCTCTCTGGATCATCCCCATGCACCGGCCCCAAACATCCTGTATCCTGTATTGAACATAGGCTGGCACTTCATTTCTTACATGATAGTATACATGTTTCAATGCCATTCTCCCAATCCTACCCTCTCCCTCTCCCTTAGAGTCCAAAAGTCTGTTCTACACATCTGTGTCTCTTTTGCTGTCTCACATACAGGGTCATCATTACCATCTTTCTAAATTCCATATATATGTGTCAGTATACTGTATTGGTTTTGTATACTGTTTTTCTTTCTGGCTCACTTCACTCTGTATAATCGGCTCCAGTTTCATCCATCTTATTAGAGCTGATTCAAATGTATTCTTTTTAATGGCTGGAATTCCATCACCTCCACTAGCTTTGTTCATAGTGATGCTTCCTAGGGCCCACTTGACTTCACATTCAGGATGTCTGACTCTAGGTGAGTGATCACACCATCATGATTATCTAGGTCCTGAAGATCTTTTTTGTATAGTTCTTCTGTGTCTTCTTGCCACCTCTTCTTAATATCTTCTGCTTCTGTTAGGTCCATACCATTTCTGTCCTTTATTGTGCCCATCTTTGCATGAAATATTCCTTTCATATCTCTAATTTTCTTGAAGTGATCTCTAGTCATTCCTGTTCTATTGTTTTCCTCTATTTCTTTGCACTGATCACTGAGAAAGGCTTTCTTATCTCTCCTTGCTATTCTTTGGAACTCTGCACTCAAATGGGTATATCTTTCCTTTTCTCCTTTGCCTTTTGCCTCTCTTCTTTTCACAGCTATTTGTAAGACCTCTGCAGACAACCAGTTTGCCTTTTTGCACTTCTTTTTCTTGGGGATGGTCTTAATCCCTGCCTCCTCTGTCCATATTTTTTCAAGCACTCTGTCTATCAGATATAATCCCTTGAATCTGTTTGTCACTTTCACTGTATAATCACATGGGGTTGGATTTAGATCATACCTGAATAGTCTAGCGGTTTTCCATACTTTCTTCAATTTAAGTCTGAAGTTGGCAATAAGAAGACCATGATATGAGCCACAGTCAGCTCCTGGTCTTGTTTTTGCTGACTTTACAGAGCTTCTGCCATCTCTGGCTGCAAAGAATATAATCAATCTGATTTCGATATTGACCATCTGGTGATGTCCATGTGTACTGATGAAAGAAATAAACATTGACACAAACAGATGGAACAATACACCATTTTCTTGGAATTGAAGAATCAATATTGTGAAAAGTGAATATACCTCCCAAAACAATCTACAGATTCAGTGGAATCCCTATGAAACTGACAATGGCATTTTTTTCACAAACTGGAACAAAAATTTCACTATTTGTAGGGCAACACAAAAAACTCCAAAATTGCCAAAGCAATCTTGAGAAACAACAATGGAAGTAGAGGAATCAACATTCCTGACTTCAGCCTATACTACAAAGCTACAGTTACCAAGACAGTATGGTACTGGCACAAAAACAGAAATACAGACCAGTGGAGCAAGATAGAAAACCCAGAGATAAACCCATGCACTTATGGGCACCTTATCTTTGACCAAAGAGGCAAGAACATACAATGGAGAATACATTGTCTCCTCAGTAAGTGTACTGGGTATACTGGACAGCAATGTGTAAAATAATGAAATTAGAACATTACCTAGCACCATACAGAAATAATAAACTCAAAATGGATTAAAGTCCAAGTGTAAGACCAGAAACTCTAAAACTCTTAAAGTAAAATATAGACAACACTCTTTGACATAAATCACAGCAAGATCTTCATTGATCCACCTCCTACAGTAATAGAAATAAAAAATAAAATATACAAATGGGACCTAATTAAACTCAACAGCTTTTGAACAGTGAAGGAAACTATAAATAAGGCGAAAAGACAATCCTCAGAATGGGAGAAAATGATAGAAAAGAAACAAATGACAAAGGAATAATCTCCAAAATATTCTAGAGTCTCATTCGGTTCAATACTAGAAAAACCAATGAAGCATTCAAAAAGTGAGCATAAGACGTGAACAGACATTTCTCCAAAGAAGACATACAGATGGCTAATAAACACATGAAAAGATGCTCAACATCACTCATTATTAGAGAAATGAATATGAAAACTACAATGAGATGGAACAAGATGGCAGAGAAGTAGGTGGATGTGGAGTACATCTCTTTCCACGGGTACATCAAGAATACACTTTCAGATACAGAAGAAATTGTAGAACACCAGCTGAGAGTGGGCAGGAGTACCTGACCACTGGAAAAGAATATATAGAACCACATAAAACTCAGTAGGATGAAGAAAGTAGGGGGGAAAAGAGGAGAGTTAGTAGGATTGGACTTTCCCTTGGTGGGTGGGGGAACTGAAACAGGTGTCCAACCCTCACATCGGGGCAACCGTTTGGGTCAGAGACACATTTGAGCCTGAGAGTGAAGCAGCTGATCTGTGNAATATGAAAACTACAATGAGATGGAACAAGATGGCAGAGAAGTAGGTGGATGTGGAGTACATCTCTTTCCACGGGTACATCAAGAATACACTTTCAGATACAGAAGAAATTGTAGAACACCAGCTGAGAGTGGGCAGGAGTACCTGACCACTGGAAAAGAATATATAGAACCACATAAAACTCAGTAGGATGAAGAAAGTAGGGGGGAAAAGAGGAGAGTTAGTAGGATTGGACTTTCCCTTGGTGGGTGGGGGAACTGAAACAGGTGTCCAACCCTCACATCGGGGCAACCGTTTGGGTCAGAGACACATTTGAGCCTGAGAGTGAAGCAGCTGATCTGTGACAGTCTAAAAGGAATGAGAATCACACAAACAATCCTTGCTGCAGCCAAATGTATCCCAGACAGGGACATGGGTCCCCTAGAAGGCACAGAGGCTGGGAGCTGGAGTGTAGGGTTGTGTAGTAATCCCAGGGTGAGATCTGACATTGACCATGGGGAGACAGCTCAATGGGACGGGAGAGAGGAGACTGTGGTGGGAAATGTCTGTGAAGGAAAACAAGGCAGCCAAGGAGGCAAGGCAATACTGCTGAATCATGCATAGCGGGTGGAGGCATCAGTGGTGCCTGTCCTCTCCCCACACTTCAGCACCAGCAGCTGGCCAATAGAGGGGCTGGTTCTTTAAGCACCTGACACACTGAACAGCAGAGAAAGACCCCAGCCAGAGGAGCCTTTTAAGGGCCTGACGCACCTAAAAGAGTAGAACCTCGGCCAGGGTACACCTTTAAGTGCCTGATGCATCAAGCAACAGAGAAGAACTCTAGCCAAGGGGCCCTTAAAGTGCTTGAACTGGCAAAGCAACAGAGAAGGACCAGCCAAAGAGGCCTTCTGATCGCCAGCTGCCAGAGTCTGGAAAAAGACTCTGATAGGGCCATAGCTCCTGTGGCTGAAGCAGTCAGTGTCCCTGCACACTTGGCATTGCCAAGGTCCCTGCGACCCAAGCAGCTGCACCACCTTCACACTCAATCCTCCCTGGGGCAGAGCTGCCACAGGCTACAAAAAGCACTAATAGCACCATATTTCCTGTGACAATAGCTGCTGGCATTCCTGTGTAGCCGGCATTGCCAGGGTGCCTGTGATCCAAGCAACCAGGTCACCTCCATGCATGATCCCCATTGGGACTGAGCTGCCACAGGGTAGGAAAAAATCCTGTGTCTGTGCATGTGGGGTCACTTTAGTTGTGTCTGACTCTGCAACCCTGTGGACTGTGGCCTGCCAGGCTTCTCTGTCCATGGGATTTCCCAGGTAGGAATGCTGGAGTGGGTTGCCATACCTTTTAGGGCACCATATTTCCTACTGCCCTAGCCACCAGCTCCCCTTACCTAATATTGCCAGAGTGTTGTGATTCAAACAGCTGTGCCACATCCACACCTGGCCCTCACTGGGGCAGACCCAAGTCCTCCAGGGCAGACTCAGAAGCAAACCGTGAACAACTCACATGCAGAGTGGCTAAGGAAGAGGACCCAAACCTTCCCACCAGCTATACAAGCTGCAGATAAAATCCACAAGATCAACTAGGCAGACTCTGTGTCTATGGAATATATAAAAGATCAATGAGAGTTCCCACAAAAGAAAATGCACTCGTTCTGACAGTTGTGTACACTGGATGAAAGAACACACAGGAATAGGAACAGATTAGTCTGAGCTAACCGCACAGGTCAAGAGACCAGCCCAGTGTTGGAGGGCATCCTAGGCAGGTGAAGGGGGACTGTGACTCCCAGCAAGGGACAGGACACTGACAGCAGAGACTCAAGAAAACATTTATTGTTCTTATATTTTGACTTGTTCTGCAGTTGTTTATGGATTTTTTTCTATTCTTTCCTCCCTCCCTCCATTGTTTTAGTTGTTGGTTTTACTAGTACTATTAAATCCATTTAAGCTTTGAGAATTTTTTTTAATCACTTTTTTTATTTCTTTTATATACTTCTTCCTCTACATTGGCCTTCTGCAGTTCTGTGGGGTTTTCTTTTTTTCTTCTTCTTTTTCTCTCTTTTTTAATTTAAATTTTTAAATTTATTATTTTTTTTTCTACATTTATTCTTTTGTTTGCTTTTCCTACTGGTCTTTCCCAATCATAGTTAATCTTTCATATATATATATAAATCTTCTTTATCTACTTCTATTTAACTCTACATTTCTATTCTTCCTTTCTTTTCCTCACCATGTTTGTTAGTTTGTTTTGTTGCTGTGCTTTATTCCCCAGTTGGCACCTTGCTTTAGTTTTGTTTGCTAGTTTGTGTTTTACTTAATTTTGTTTTTACCTGGTGGATATCATTTTTTACTTCCTTTGTTCAATATATTGGGTCAATATGTTGTGTTTCATTTTGATGGGGGGACTGTTTTGTTTTTGCTTATGGGTGTATATCTATGTGTGTATATGCCAATATTTTAGTTATTATTTGCCTGATTTTGCAATTGCCATATGTCTGGGGTATATCTTTTTTCTTGCTTCAGAGTGTTTGTTTTAATCCCATTTAATGCCATAACAAACCACCTGTGGAATCTTCAAACTCTGGCCAGAGATCAAGCCCTGAGCACTGACTCCAAGACGCTGGGCTACTATAGAACTCTTAACCCTAGGGAGTATTAATCAGTGAGAATTCCCACAAAGGCAACAACTTGTATATGAGGCCCAGAATCATCCAACTGCCAGCAGCACCCCCTGCAGGAAGCCCTCATCTAAACAACAAACAAGATAAAAATGCAAACCCAGTCACTAGCAGACAGTATTACCACCTCAAACAGTCCTGCCTATCAAAGAAAAACACAAAACAAACTCCTCCCATCAAAAATCTTACTCTACATGAAGCTTACAGAGCCCACTGGACCAACCTTCAGCTCAGTTCATTTCAGTCACTCAGTCATGTCCGACTCTGCAACCCCATGAACTGCAGCACACCAGGCCTCCCTGACCATCATCAATTCCCAGAGTTTACCCAAATTCATGTCCATCAAGTCAGTGATGACATCCAGCCATCTCATCCTCTGTCATCCCTTTCTCCTCCTGCCCCCAATCTCTCCCAGCATCAGGGACTTTTCCAGTGAGTCAACTCTTCACATGAGGTGGCCAAAGTATTGGATTTCACCTTCAGCATCAGTCCTTCCAACACCCAGCACTGATCTCCTTTAGAATGGACTGGTTGGATCTCTTTGCAGTCCAAGACTCTAAAGAGTCTTCTCCAACACCACAGTTCAAAAGCATCAATTCTTCGGCGCTCAGATTTCTTCACAGTCCAACTCTCACATCCATACATGGCCACAGGAAAAACCGTAGCCTTGACTAGATGGACCTTTGTTGGTAAAGTAATGCCTCTGCTTTTTAATATGCTACCTAGGTNTTATTGTGATCCACACAGTCAAAGGTGTTGGCATAGTCAATAAAGCAGAAATAGATGTTTTTCTGGAACCCTCTTGCTTTTTCCATAGTGAGCTATAAAAAGAGAAGAGAGAAAGAGCCAGGAAACATTGGCCAAAAGTAGAATCTTCATCTTCCCCTTCTTGGGGATACAATTTGGTGGGGTTGGGGTGCTTAGAAAGATTTCTATACCCCCCCCCACCCCAGCAATATCACTTCCTGCACGTTATCCTGAAAGGCTATGAGCCTTAGGAGAAGAGAGGTGACATTTCATCACCATGGTTGCCCTGCAGTGGGAGCAGTGGTATACCAGTGGCAGAGGAGGGGGCTGGTAGATGAGCCACAGGGAGGGTGCCTGGGCAGCCTCCCAAGCTCTTCCACCTGCTGGCTCTGTGCCTCCTCCGCTCTCAGTTCTCTCTATATCCTCTCTGTCTGACGGTCAAGACAAGGAAGTAAAAAGAGGAAGGGGAGCCATGCAGGCTGGCACAGGAAACTTCAGGGGTTTGGCCGGCAAGCAGTGAGCACCACCTCCACCACATCCTTGACCAGAACCAAATCACATGACGTCCCTAATCGCAGGGGAGTCTGGATGGTGTGGTTTGGCCGTGTAGCTAGAAGGAAAAGGAATGCCTAGCAAAGTTCCTGTCCCACACCAAGGACGCAGATGTGTTGTGTGCCTTGGTGAGAGGACACAGTGGCAGCGTGGGGTGGAGGAGTTCCAAGAGATGTTGTGAGCAGGCACTCTACATCCAAGTGCAAATGGTGGAATTCAGAGCTCTGCCCTGGGTGCCACAGGATGCCCTGGGGCCAGGCACAGTGAGAGGCTATCTGATGGAGCGCAGCCCCAGGTAGAAACCTGACCAGTCAGGCTGCGGCAGAGGTGGGTGGAGAATCAGCCTGTGTCTGCGGCCCCCTCCCCTCTGTTGCCGTGAGGCCACATTTACCCAACACATGCCCAGGTTCCATCTTGGTAGGAAGGAATGGTCTGCTGTCTTTCACCTCTCCTCTCCCATTCTCTTTTGGATCCACTTCTTTTAGGATTGGGACAAAGAAGAAGGTTAAGGGAAAAGGTTTCTGAAGTGGCTGCATCATTTTACATTTCCACTAGCAGTGTATGAGGATTCCACTTTCTCTACAATTTCCTTGACGATGATTGTTGCTATCTGAGGTTTTGTTTCTAGCTGTCCTAATGGATATGAAGTAGTATCTCATTGTGGTTTTGATTTGCATTCCCAGGATGACTGACCATGATATTTTCATGTTTGTTACTGATGAAACCTGGGTTGGGCGGTTTGACTGCAGCCAAATTCTACTCAGCTCTGCTAGAAAAGTCAAGAGTACAGGTAGTGGCTGGGGTTGAAGGTCAGATTCAAGTATCAGAGACAGCTCTTCCTTTCATTGTCTTTCCTGTGACCTTAGTTCATTTAGAAGCTTGACTCACTTGGCTAGTTAGAGCTGGACTCACCTAAATTTTCAACAGCCAGCCAACCAGCTCTCTCCTCTGGTTCTCTCTTTCACTTGTTTTAGGCTTTTTCCCTGCCTGCACCCCAACTAGGCCTCCCAGACCTCCTTCAATACCTCAGTGTAGCCACAGCCTGTTGGTTGATGTCAGAATGGCTGAGGAGAATTCAGGGATCTGATTCCACACAGTTAGGCTATGAAGGTCATTCCCAGAGGGGCTGAGTGTGCCTGTAAACAGATTATATGTGATAACGCATGCTGCAGCAAATCATATGTGATAATGCATGTTGTAGCAAATCTAAGCATTCTTTTCTTATGTAAGCCCCTTACTGCCTTCTAAGAAGCATGGGTGTGCTAATTGGAAGTTTTCTGTTTGCTGAGTGCACTTATCACGCTCTATGCAATGGCTTCCATAGGCTTGAATACAGTATTGATTTGGGTGTGTAAGTTTAAAGGCATAAACCAGGAAATTGTAAATTGTCTTCCTTAATAAGAAAGGAGTGGGAAATTGAGTGGTCTTGGGGAAAATCTAGGAACAGGAGGTAGTGATAGAGGAGATTTGGAGCAGAGGTTGGCACATACTTTCTTAAAGGCCAGGTAGTAAACACTTCAGGCTTTGAGGCTCATTCAGTTCGCCCTGGCTTCTCACCTCTGTAGTTGTAGCACAACAGCAAGTCCCAGATGGAATCTGAACGGGCAGGCTGTTTCAGTAAAGTGGGTGTCTGTAGTCTGCTAACCCTTGGAAAGGTTGCAGGGACGGGATGGAAGATGGGTAGGGAAGGGAGGGAGGGAGAGACTGAGAGTTCACGACTAGCAGTTGAAATGGAACACTTGGCAAAAGAGACATAACTAACAGGAACTTTCCAGCTGTGGCTCCACACACCCCACCTTTGTAGCGGACAGGTTCTTTATGATGAATGCAAAAAAGTGCTGAGTGTTGCCTTGTGGCTGGTGAGGGATGGGTGAACACAGAAGCTGTATCCAGAGCACTCACAAAAGGGTCTCTAGCAGAAAGCGGTTCTCAGCTCAGTTCTTGATGGCCAGGAAACTCTTAGTATAATATTCGGATGATCCTGACCAGAACCAACACCCTGATCCAAATGGCAGGGGTCTGACTGTGTCTCTAGAAGACCCTGTTGTTGGTGGAGAGCTTGTTTGGTTTACAAACCTGCTCATCTATCTGTTGCAAAATCCCATCAGGGACACCTTTCCACATGAAAACTCTGCCTTCCCCATCAGTGCTAACTTTAGCACACTTGGTACGTGATTGCTTAGACAGTATCGGAGAGATGAGAAATGGGGAAGAAGAGGCAAGACTGAGGCAGATGGCCTCCGGCATGGGAGACCTACTTGCCTGTAAAAGGAGGGCCACCCAGTGAATACCAGTGTGACTTAACAGTATCTCACCTACTTGGTGAGCAGGGACCGCTTATGGGGACAATGTGGGTATCAGACCATGGCAGGTTAATTCATTTGGAAATCTGTTCTTGGAGAAATAGATCTACATATTTTTCCCCTGTAAAAATAGAAGTTATGTCACCTTTTTTTCTATAAATTAGCTTTACTTGGCTGCCATAATGTCCTACTTTTCAGTCATGAGACTGCTGACTTGGTTGTTAAGAAAACAGTACAAAAACCACATCAGCCATTTTTAAAGCTGGTTATTTTGGTCATGAAGACAGAGCCAGAATCTTCATTTTCTTTTGTAGTCTTTGGCAAATTATCTCAAGAGACAATTTTCACATTAATTTATATTTTTTAAAAATATAAATATCCTGTTTTCTAAACAATTGATTGCCTCACCAGGATGTGGCATTTTTCTTAGAATGTGAGAAGCAGCAGGTGTATTGATTGTCTGGTTACTACCGTCTATGGGGTTGCACAGAGTCAGACAGGATGGAAGTGACTTAGCAGCAGCAGCGACATTGTTACACATTCTCCCTCATTTAAAGTGAGCTTTCCAGGAAAAACATTTGATGCAAACATGGTATAAAGGGTAATATCTTTTTACTCAAAGAGCTCATGCAAATGTTGAAGAACATTAAGACCCCAACAAAGGCATGGAGACAGAACGACTCACAAAAGAGGAATCAGAAAGATGCAATTAACACAACCCCAGCACCAGCTAAAAAATTAATGCTAACTCCCTATGGTTAGTCTCATATGGTGTAAATTGGTACTCCTTTTTGGAGAGCAATCTGGCAAAATGCTTCAAGATTCATGTTTATGATTCAGAAATCTCATTTCTGGAAATCTTTCCCAAGGAAAGATTCAAAATAGGAAAAAAATCCTTATATTTTTGAGTTCACTGCATAAGCAAGCTATCAACAGAAGTTCAAAATTAGTGAAATGAGTTAATATATTATCTGACAAATGAATAGGCAGCCATCCAAGAGTCAGTTATGAAGACTTAGACA
>SJYV01002568.1:803340-886757 GCA_006410875.1 Neotragus pygmaeus
GGTTCTAACTGTTGCTTCTTGACCTGCATATGGATTTCTCAGGGGGCAGGTTAGATGGTCTGGTATTCCCATCTCTTGAAGAATTTTCTGTAGTTTGTTGTGATCCACACAGTCAAAGGCTTTGGTGCAGTCAATAAAGAGGAAGTAGATGTTTTTCAGGAACTCCCTTGCTTTTTTGATGATCCATTGGATATTGGCAATTTGATCTCTGGTTCCTCTGCCTTTTCTAAATCCAGCTTGAACATCTGGAAGTTCATGGTTTACGTACTGTTGAAGCCTGGCTTGGAGAATTTCAAGCATTACTTCGTTAGTGTGTGAGATGAGTGTAATTGTGCGGTAGCTTGAACATCCTTTGGCATTGTTTTTTGGGGGGACTGAAATGAAACTTGATCTTTCCTAGTCCTGTGGCCACTGCTGCGTTTCCCAAATGTGTGCACCAGGAGCCAGGAGAAAGGAACAGTGTCTGCAAAAGAGACTGAGCCAGACTTGCCCTTGAGTGCCCAGGAGCCTCCAGCAGAGGTGTGGGCCTGCTACAAGGTCAGGGGCGCTGGACACAGCAGTGTGTGCACAAGTCCTTGTTAAGGGGGTCGCCGCCATCTTCAGCACTCCCACCATAGTCTGGCCTCAGGCCAAACAACGGGAAGGGGACACAGCCCCGCCCATCAACAGAAAATTGGATGAAAGATTTCCTGAGGATGACACTGCCCATCAGAACAAGACCCAGTTTCCCCCCCAGTCTCTCCCATCAGGAAGCTTCCATAGAGGGCAGACAGAAGGAACTCAAAGATTCTTAATTTATTTGGCAAGGTATTTTCCATTATATCATTATTTATTTTCATGTCTAATTGCCCCAGATTTGGCCACTGAAAGCCCTTCATGGTGAATTCTGTGTCCTTTTAACATGTCTCCTTAAAATTTTAAGGCTTTCTAACGCTCCAGCATGACAAGATACGGCAGTTTCACCTTGTACTTTCTGTACTCCAACCCTGGAACCAGCCATTTTAGCAAGAAGAACTGGATTCCTTTATTAGAGATAGTGTTTAGAAACCAAGATCTGGGTACTAAGTGAGCTCAATTTGGGGGGTGCATTATTGCTTCTTGTCTCTCCCAATATACCATGCTAGGAAATATGTGTATATACACACACCTGCATCCATTCACATGCACATCTGCACACACGTGTGTATACCTACTGAGCTATTGTACACCGTCCCACACAAAGTACATAGAAAATTTATATAAATTTAGGTTGAACTACCACACAATTTGGAGAAGGTGATGGCTCCCCACTCCAGTACTCTTGCCTGGAAAACCCCATGGACGGAGGAGCCTGGTGTGCTGCAGTCCATGGGGTAGCAAAGAGTTGCACACGACTGAGTGACTGAAATTGACATTGATATCTCTAATTTCAATATAACACCCCACATTTTACTTATCCTTTTCACTTCAATATTTGTAACTCCTGTCTATTTATTTTTTAATTTAATTTATTTTTTAAAGTATACATTTATTTATTTTAATTGGAGGCTAATTACTTTACAATATTGTACTGGTTTTGCCATAAATCAACATGAATCCACCACAGGTATACATGTGTTCCCCATCCTGAACCCCCCTCCTGCCTCCTGTCTATTTAATAATAGATTTAGCTCTCACTATTCACAATATATTTATTTGTTCAATGAAATAATTTGAAATTTGAATATTTTCTGTCCTCTTTTTAAATGGAGAGTATGTATGAGTTTTGTGTAATTTTATCTTCCTTCCTTTCCTCCTTCCTTCTGGAGGTTATGTGGAAGGATTTGGGTTTAGTCATTATCATCATCTTCAGTTCAGATCAGTCTTTCGGTCATGTCTGACTCTGTGTGACCCCAAGGACTGCAGCATGCCAGGCCTCCCTGTCCATTACCAACTCCTGGAGTCCACCCAAACCCATGTCCATTGAGTTGGTGATGCCATCCAGCCATTTCATCCTCTGTCGTCCCTTTCTCCTCCTGCCCTCACTCTTTCCCAGCATCAGGGTCTTTTCAAATGAGTCAGCTCTTCGCATCAGGTGGCCAAAGTATTGGAGTTTCAGCTTCAACATCAGTCCTTCCAATGAACACCCAGGACTGATCTCCTTTAGGATGGACTGGTTGGATCTCCTTGCAGTCCAAGGGACTCTCAAGAGTCTTCTCCAACACTATAGTTCAAAAGCATCAATTCTTTGGCACTCAGCTTTCTTTATAGGCCAACTCTCACATCCATGCATGACCACTGGAAAAACCATAGCTTTGACTAGATAGACCTTTGNATCTCCTTGCAGTCCAAGGGACTCTCAAGAGTCTTCTCCAACACCACAGTTCAAAAGCATCAATTCTAGTGGCTTACACCAACTCTCATTTATTCCTTACAGTTCCAAGTGTCGGCAGACTTGCGTTCCTTCTAGAGGTCTGTTCTGGGGCAGATCCATGTCCTGGCTTTTTTCAGCTCCAAAGGCCATCTGCATTCCTTGGTTCATAGCCCTGCATCACTCTGACCTTTGCTTCCATCTTGCCACCTTCTCTTTTAGACTCTGACCCTCCTCCCTCCCTCTTGTAAGGACCCTTGTCCATTACAGCGATGTAACCTAGGACCATCTCCCCATCATGAGAGGCGTAACATAATCATGTCTGTAAAATTCCTTCTGGGGCTTCCCTGGTGAGTCAACAGTCAAGAACCTACCTGCCAATGCAGGAGACTCGGGTTCAATCCCTGGGTCGGGAGGATCTCCTGGAGAAGGAAATGGCAGCCCACCCCAGCGTTCTTGCCTGGGGAAATCCCACAGACAGAGGAGCCTGGTGGGCAACAGTCCAGGGGGTCGCAGAGTCAGACACGACTTAGCAACCAAAGAACAAAAGTTCCTCTGCTTTGTAAGGGGTCATGTTCACAGGTTCTGGGGACCAGGAGGGGCTCCTCTTGGAGGCATCATTCACCTACCACGCCACATAATGTAGGACAACCCACCCTTGGCTCTGTGTCGTGCCTGGGTCATTTCCTTCTGTCCCCTGAGGGTCACGGGGCCATCCTCACTCTTCACATGGGGAATTGCTGAGGGTCAGAAGAGCTGGTTCCGCCCCAACAAAACTTCCTACTCGGGCTTTTGTGCCTGAGCATTGGCTTCCTCACCTGACGGGGGGACACTCCCCCTGCCCCTTTCCAGCCCTGGACTGTGCCGATGGCATGGGCGGCGGATGAGGGGCTCCAAGCAGTGGGTGGACAATAGGGGACAGGTCCCCCTGGGTACTGTCGGGGCAAGAGAGGCCAGGCGTCTGGTCCCCTTCCTGCAGGTCACCCTGGTGACTGCCCAGCACTGGGCAGGCGGCCTGCGTCGCTGCAACACTGCATCTCTGGCCTCCGTGTCCCTCAGGAAGCAGGGGAGGGGCAGATAGTCAAGGTCCAGGGTTCAGAGAATGAGCTCATCTAGTAATTTTTAAAACTGAAATTTTCTGTAGCTTGGCTGAGAAGGTCCAAGGGAGAGAGCCGGTGATTNGCATCTCTGGCCTCCGTGTCCCTCAGGAAGCAGGGGAGGGGCAGATAGTCAAGGTCCAGGGTTCAGAGAATGAGCTCATCTAGTAATTTTTAAAACTGAAATTTTCTGTAGCTTGGCTGAGAAGGTCCAAGGGAGAGAGCCGGTGATTCATGCAAACTGGACAGGGCCCAGGGAGAACCCTAGGTCACCGGGTGGAAGAATCTGAGCATGGAAGTAGAGTGGCAGACCGGCGCGGATCAGGGCTTCCACGGGGGCACGATGGTCGAGTCTGCGGCGGGCTGACTTCATGAGACTGGGTAAGATGGAGAAGGACTCAGAATGCCTGGGAGGGGAGCTGGCAGGAGAGTGAGGCTGGCCGTCAACGCCCACCTTGCCCCTGGGCCAGCGGCCGCAGGAGGGTCTGATGGCCCATGGCCCAGGCTGGCCCTGCTTTGCCTTGGGGCCGGCTGGTGAACACGCTGAGAATCAGGACACTCCATGGGACCCTGGGGTTCCGGATTGGGCATCATACAGCTAGACACGCCCGCTGCGGCGGCGCCGCGGAGCGAGGGGCAGCGGCGGGCGGCCTGCTCGGGAGGACTGCTCCTGCGGGCAGCGTGCGCCTGCTCCTCCCGGCCGCGCGCGCAGCGCTGCAAGGGGGCGGTTGAGCGAGGGGCGCATCTAACGAAAGGAGAGCCCTTTCACGCGGCGGCCGAAGGGCGCAAGTTGCCAGCGCCCACTCAGGCCGGGCCCACTCCAACCCCCACTAGGCTCGGCCCGCACAGGGGGCGGAGCCTGGCTCCGCCGACACGGGGGCGGGGCCTGAGCTTGCCACGCCCCGCGCGGCGCCGGCGCGCTGACGTCAGGGCGGCAGACGCCGGAAGCGGGACTGGCGCGCGTCGTTACCGGGCAACGGGCCGGCGCTGGCCTAGGGACACCAGGGGTCCCTGCTGCGCCGGCTGGCCGAGGCGACGGGGCGGCCGAGGTGGGTGCGGGCCGGGGCCGATAGCCGCCGGGACCCCAGCGCGCCCTGAGTCCGCCCCTCAGGAGCCCTAGGCCAGGCCCGATCGGTGTCCTCAGCTGCCGCCTCGGATCCCCCCCANTTCTGTGTATTCTTGCCACCTCTTCTTAATATCTTCTGCTTCTGTTAGGTCCATACCATTTTGTCCTTTATTGAGCCCATCTTTGCATGAAATGTTCTCTTGGTATCTCCAATTTTCTTGAAGAGATCTCATCTTTCCCATTCTATTGTTTTCCTCTATTTCTTTGCATTGATCACTGAGGAAGGCTTTCTTATCTCTCCTTGCTATTCTTTGGAACTCTGCATTCAGGTGCTTATATCTTTCTTTTTCTCCTTTGCTTTTAGCTTCTTTTCTTTTCACGTCTATGTAAGGCTTCCTCAGACAGCCATTTTGCCTTTTTGCATTTCTTTTTCCTGGGGATGGTCTTGATCCCTGTCTCCTGTATAATGTCATGAACCTCCGTTCATAGCTCATCAGGAACTTTGTCTACCAGATCTAGTCCCTTAAATATATTTCTCGCTTCCATTGTATAATCATAAGGAATTTAATTTAGGTCATACCTGAATGGTCTAATGGTTTCAATTTAAATCTGAATTTGGCAATAAGGAGTTCATGATCTGAGCCACAGTAAGCTCCTGGTCTTGTTTTTGCTGACTGTGTAGAGCTTCTCCATCTTTGGCTGCAAAGAATATAGCCAATTTGATTTCGTTGTTGGCCATCTGGTGATGTCCATGTGTAGAGTCTTCTCTTGTGTTGTTGGAAGAGGGTGTTTGCTATGACCAGTGTGTTCTCTTGGCAAAGCTCTATTAGCCTTTGCCCTGCTTCATTCTGTACTCCAAGGCCAAATTTTCCTGTTACTTCAGGTGTTTCTTGACTTCCTACTTTTGCTTTCCAGTCCTCTATAATGAAAAGGACATCTTTTGGGTGTTAGTTCTAAAAGGCACCATTCAACTTCAGCTTCTTCAGCATTACTGGTTTGGGCATAGGCTTGGATTACCGTGATATTGAATGCTTTGCCTTGGAAACTAACAGAGATCATTCTGTCATTTTTGAGATTGCATCCAAGTACTGCATTTCAGACTCTTTTGTTGACTAAGATGGCTACTCCATTCTAAGGGATTCCTGCCCACAGTAGTAGATATAATGGTCATCTGAGTTAAATTCACCCATTCCAGTCCATCTTAGTTCACTGATTCCTAAAATGTCGATGTTCACTCTTGCCATCACCTGTTTGACCACTTCCAATTTGCCTTGATTCATGGACCTGACATTCCAGGTTCCTATGCAATATTGCTCTTTACAGCATCTGACCTTGCTTCTATCACAGTCACATTCACAACTGTGTGTTGCTCTGGCTCCATCCCTTCATTCTATCTGGAGTTATTTCTCCACTGATCTCCAGTAGCATATTGGGCACCTACCGACCTGGGTAGTTCCTCTTTCAGTATCCTGTCTTTTTGACTTTTCATACTGCTCATGGGGTGCTCAAGGCAAGAATGCTGAAGTGGTTTGCCATTCCCTTCTCCAGTGGACCACGTTCTGTAGACCTCTCCACCACGACCTGTCCATCTTGGGTGGGCCCCACACGACACGGCTTGGTTTCACTGAGTTAGACAAAGCTATGGTCCGTGTGATCAGATTGGCTAATTTTCTGTGATTGTGGTTCCAGTCTGTCTGCCCTCTGATGCCCTCTCTCAATGCCTACTGTCTTACTTGGGTTTCTCTTACCTTGGACGTGGGGTATCTCTTCACGGCTGCTCCAGAAAGTGCAGCTGCTGCTCCTGACCTTGGACCTGGGGGTAGCTCTTCTTGGCCACTCCTGCGCCATGCAGCCGCCGCCACTCTTGTGGTAACCATCATCTTGGTTACCGACAGTAATTTAACGCCATCTGTTACCCTGTCTGTGTCCAATTTTCCTTGATTTTCTGTAAAGTTGTTTACAGTTAATTTGTTCAAATCAGGGTCCAAACAAACTTTACACTTCTTATTTGGTGGTAAGTCTCTTAAAGGGGTGCTGTAATAGCACCCCCTTTTCATGCCATTTACCTTTGTAAGAACTGAACATCTATCCTATGAACCCTTCACATTTTTGGTTCGACTGATTTTATCTTGCAAGTGTCATTGAACACGTCAGATTTCCTTTAACAGGCAATTAGACCCAGTTACTTGGTTATGTTCAGGTTCAGTTTTGTTTTGAAAAGGAATTTTGTTAGATGGTGTTCTGTTCTTTCTATTGTATCGTATCATGAGGAGCATGGTATCTGGTGATACCACTCTGAGTGATTACTGATCAGTGTCCACTCACTGATAGGTGGTGTAAGTCTCTCTTATTACAAAACCCCTGTCAATCTTTTCCCAGTGGACCTTCAGCCATTGATGAATATCATCTCGATTCGTTGTCTTGAGGTGGCAAAACTGTAGTTTTCTAATTCCCTGGCCTTTTATCTGCTCCTACACTTTATTTAATGCTGTAATGTACTTGTAATTAAAAATACAAATACATAAGAACGAACGTTTATATCAGTATCAGTAGTAAGCTGAGGCCAAATGGCATTATCCATACAGAAGATTTTTAATCTCGTTTCCCAGATAGTCTCGTTACCATGCCTCTTGAGAGTGCACTAAAGTTTCCAGAGGCCCAGGGCTTATTTTGGAAAAGTGTGTGACCAGTTAAATCCCTTCATAGAAAAGGAATTAAAATGCACACACCCTGTCACTCAACAATCCTGTGTTGGTATTAACACCAGTGAAACGGCCGTCTTTCTCGGGGTAATGGCTGCTGTAACCTTATGAGAGAAGTGTTCTGGGGGCCAGCTTAAAGACAGGAACCAGGAGAGAGTACCAGGAATTTCTTTATAGCAATGTTTGCAATAATGACAAGGTGTAACAACCTCAATGTGAATGGAAGAAGGGATAAGTTAAAGGTAACAGAAGAGAACATGCAAACAGGACAAGGTACAGCAAGCGAAAGGCATTTGAGCTATCTGAATCAAGAGGGATAAAGCTCAGAGGCTTACTGTTGAGTGAGAAAATGAGGTACAGAAAAATTCATTTTTATGTCAGTTATGAAAATAAAAATATACCAAATAATAGTTATTTTTTATGGATAGATATGTATCTATGTATATATGACTGTAAGACACGCTGCTGCTGCAGCTAAGTTGCTTCAGTCATGTTCAACTCTGTGAGACCCCATAGACGGCAGCCCACCAGGCTCCCCCATCCCTGGGATTCTCCAGGCAAGAACACTGGAGTGGGTGGCCATTTCCTTCTCCAATGCATGAAAGTGAAAAGTGAAAGTGAAGTCACTCAGTCGTGTCCGACTCTTAGTGACTCCTTGGACTGCAGCTACCAGGCTCCTCCATTCATGGGATTTTCCAGACAAGAGGACTGGAGTGGGGTGCCATTGCCTTCTCCCATAAGACATGAGTTGAAGGCAAAGTGAAATATAATACAGGTAGCCACTGGGTTGAGGAGAGGGCAAAGGACCTTACATTTAGCTGATTTGTTCTAACACTGTTTTTTTAAAACAGAATATGATAGTTGTGGGATTGTTTTTCAAAAGAGTATAAGCACAGAAAAAGATAGAGACGCAATATCCCAAAGTAGGCAGTGTTTCATTGTCTCACGTATGGGTCATTGTTTCTTTTTTTCCCCCAATGTTTTTTGATACTTTTTAATTTCCAAAGATATAAAAGGGCAGAACCTTGCTCGGCAGCAGCAATAGCTCATCCAAAAAGGTCCCTGGACTGTGATGTGGTGGGTCCATCTGAACTGGCAGATCTCACTGGAGTGGGTGCCAGGCCTGGGACTGCGGAGTCTCCCAAGATCCAGTGGGCTCTTGCAGTCTGGGACCATCGGAAAGCCATGTCTCCTAATAAAAACCCGCCTGCCCTTTTCTCAGAGGCAAAACCGTGGATCCCCTCACTGGCTTCTTTTCTTCTCCCTCCCTCCCCACAGGCAAACAGTCCCCAGGAGCTGGAGCCCCACGTTCCTCACAGCTCCCCCTGCTCCCTACACTGCCCCCCACCTCTCTAATCCCTCTTGTGTAGACTCCAGACTGGCCTTCCTAAATCCCACGGCATGTGTCTGTCTCCCAGCTGTAAAGATTCTTGGTAACCCCTTACTGAGGCTGGGACAGAATCTCAATAACTTAGCCTCACACCTGGGGTCATCTCTTCAATCTGACCCCGGCCTTCATTTCTTCTTCGTCCCCTTCTCCTTCCCTTCCTCACTGACTCCTTTCCTCCAGTCTGCGAACAAGAATCTCTCACTAGAGCCAAATAGTCCACATGGTGTTTCTGAAGCCCACGGCTCCCTTTCCCCTGGCTGGCCTGGAATGCCCTTCCCTCCGGCCTGGCCCTCACTGGCTCCTCTGTGATCCGCTCCCAGTGATCAGTCTCCCCGTGAGCTCTCTCATCATGTATTATCCATGCCCTCATGCATTCCTTTCATATCTACTATAAAATAATAATAAAGTAATCGCTGTTGCTTATTGAGTACCTCCATGTCAGGTGCACACAGAGTTATTAACCAAAGCCATTAGTCTGATGGAGGGCCAGAGAGATGAGAGGCCAGGAAAGCGCTGGCAGGGTCCCAGCCGTCCAGGCTGTGGCTGGAGAGGGCCTTGCTCAGCCTAGAGAATTCCTCGGGCACAAGAGAGTCGAACACAGGAGGGTCTACTTGAAATCATCTGGGGGAGTTGAGATGGGCAGTATGTGAAGAGACCATTTTCTCTGATGTCAAGAAGGGGCCAGGTGTGGGATACACCCAGCTGTTGTAACTGCCCCCTTGAGAACTACTTCCATGCTGACCCACAGAGGGTCTAGGACTCTAGCAACAAGGAAAGGAACAGAGGCTATCACCTCAACTCTCCTCACGTGGCCCCACTCCCCTGCCTTCAGGGAAGGCTCTGAACAGCAAGGAGCCCTGGAGTCCAGCGGCCTGGCTCTGGCCCCTCCTGCCCCCTCCAAGGGTCTGCTCACTCCTACAGCTTCTGGTCCTAGGGGCATGCTGCTCCTTCGCCCGTTACTTGAAGCTGAGGTGGATGAGCTCCTCAGCTGTCCAGGCCGCAAGATTCTCTTTCTTACGGTCTGCACCCCATCTTCTGCCTCCAGCATCTAGCTGTCTCTGGTCCTTTGCTCAAAGTGGTCACTGTGCTTCTTGTCTCAGGGCCCCAGATTCTCATCAGCTTGAAGGGACAGGATGGAGGCACAGGCCCTGGGCTAGTGGCCTGAATAAGCTTTTATTTAGGGCTTTGCCTATTTGTCCAGATGGCCTATATGTCCTTCAAGATAGGGCTCTGAGTCCTCAACACCAAATATCCTTAGAGAAAAAAGCAACAACCTGATTTCCAGATAGAGCCAGGGGAATTTTCCCTGAATAGACCAGGGGCCCAAGCCAGAGACATTCAAGGAGGCTGCAGGAGTCTGTCTTGGAGGCAGAGGACACTCGGAGAGCAGACTCCTGGCCTCAGTGTAGACGTAGCCCCTTTCAAATGCCCAGCCTCCTGCCAGATGCTGGGGCCTCTGCCACTTACCCGGAAGCTTTGGGAAAGGCAGTGCATTTGCGGGGGGCTTTCAGAATGCCATCAGCTTCCAGAATGGATGACGTGGAGTTTGCACAATGCCATTTTATTTTTACTCCTTGTTTCTGGAGAAAGCCTAATGGCTTCAAGCACTCCTCTCTGCTCGTGAAATTTAAAAGGGGGAACAAGAGCACACATAATTATAATCCCACAGCAGGACGATTGGCTTGCCTCTGACTATTAGGTCCCATTAAAGATGTAATATCTCTGGTGTCTCAGGAGAAATGCCTACTTATTTATGCTTAGTATTAGGGCAAATATTAGTTAGCATCAAAACAGGATGCAGTTAAGTCTAATCTGATGTCACCAGCCGAGCTTGCCTTATAAACAAAATAAGTGGCAATTACTTTCCAGCTGAACTAATAATTTTTTCAAGTGATTCCATTCGGCATCCTTCAGAAACGTTCACGGAAGGAAGGTGTGTTCTAGGCAAGTGTGAGGCTGTGCTTCTTAATCACACTTTATTTAAATGTGCAAATGGAGGCTGTGGGGCCGGCTCCCCTCTCCTCCTGCCTAGGTTTTCCTGTGGGACAGTAATTAGGAAATATGACCCAATATAGGAAATGAGCATTGCTGCTTTTATGGGGATTTTAAACCAAATGGCTCTGCTCCGGTGACTGAAGGAGTTGCTCCCAAGAAGCCTGGTGGGCTGCTCCAGGCTGCCTGTAATTCAGACCTTTTGGAAAATGGCTCCTTGTTCTTCTGGGAAGACCTTCCTCGAGAGGAAGAAGGGAATGCCGGGAGAGGGCCTGGGGGCAGGACCTTGGGTGAGGAGCGGGCCCAACGCTCAGCCTCGCTGCGCGTGGTCTGGCAGGCTCTTCAGGTGGTAGTCTGGGGCACTCCCCTTTTCCGCACTGAGGTCTTCCTGGCAGCCACTGGCTGCATGCTCTGCTTTATTTCAGCCTTTAGCAGCTGGGCATTCAGCACATTCTCCAGAAGCAGAGTGTCCCTAGCCCGGAACTTCCTCAGCTTGCAAGTATTACCCCAGCCAAGACTCTCTGTGCCTTGTTAAATGTACCCCTTAGTCTGACATCCACACAGCTCCCAGAGGGCTGCATCTAGGCCCTCCGGGGGATAGACGGGGCCATCCACCCCTCTGTCCTTCTGGGAGAGACAGCTGCTTTGGGGTCTCACCCACGGGCGTTATCTCCGCAGCAGAGAGATGGCCCCACCCCCACCCTGGCAGGCACTGGGGGATTATGCGCAGGACTGTGCCTCCAAGTGATGTGAGCTGAGCACTCCTCTCCCACAGGACCCTGCTTCCACATCTGCTTCTCTGCAACAGCATCAGCCAGGGCTGGCCCAGCCCACAAGAAAATCTACAAGAGCTTCAGATTCTCTTCCCCTCCCAGGTTCTATCCTCTCTTCACGTAGCGCCATCTCATCACACCAACAAGGGGCGCTGTCCATGGATCAGGTCTGGTGAGGTCCAGTGGCAGATTCACAGAAGAATGAAGCCCAGATTCTACCTACACAGAACCTGCACTTCTAGTTTAGCGAAACGGTAACAGATAATTAACTGAAGACACCCAGGCTGAGATGAGTACCATGTGGTAGGTAGGAAGTGGTCTAGAGAGGCAATCACATCCATTTGGGAGGATGAAGGAAACCTTCAGGAAGCAGGCAGCATTTGCGATCTTAGAGGTCAGACACAATTAAAGGAGATACACTTCCCCTTCGAGGAGCTGGTTTCTAGGGATGATGTTCCAAGCGGAAGAAGCTGCTGGAGGAAAGACGTGGAGCTGGGACGTGAGGAGCACTTAGACAATGCCAGGCTGGTGGCCAAATCAGTTACATTTCTTTTAGTGAAGCAACAGAAACCACCGACTGGCTGGGGAGGCTAAGTGGCACCGATCGGCGTGGCAGCCGTCATGGGAGAAGGGCTGGGGGACAGCGGCACAGGTGTTGGGACAGAGGTCTGGGCTGGCAGCTGGCCCTCCAGGCCACCGCCTCGCGCGTCTCTGGGCTGTCAAGGGTCGGCTTGACACCCGCACGTTCAGTCGCTACCCTGCCAGAACCCACCAGTGGCTCCTCATTGTGCCCAGGACAAGTCCAAATGCCTCTGCTTAGCACGTCCTGAAAGTCTCTCCCTGAGCTGCCCTTCCCCCTTCCACCTGCTATTATCTTTTAGAGATAATTTCCTCTGACTCTGGCAGACCCTGCGTGGGAGCTGAGGTAGGCAGGTCAACTAAGCTCCCCACAAATCACCGCACTCCAGGAGCACAGAGCTGACACCCCGGCGCAACCTCGTTTCCCTGGTCTGTGGGTAGGCACCTGGCTGACTGTGCCTAATCACGTGTGTTCCAGGAGCCTGGAGAAGGGCAGAGGCTGGGTCCCCCAGGGAGGGCCAGTGAGGCTTGGCTGAAGTCACAGATGCTACTGCCGTGCATTCTCCTGCCTCCTGCTTCTGGGTTGTTCATGTCTTTCTCAGATTCCCTGAGATATGTGTCCACATATAGATACAGATTCCCTTAGTATTACTTGAAAATAAGTATTTACATGCGAATCACTTCACCCTAAACACTCTGCAAGGTAGCTTCTAAGAATGAGCCTAGGGCAATCTCAGGGAGTGGAGGAGGACTGGGGTCCCTGTAAAGGCTTGGACTCAGGAGGGATCTCATGGTTGCCAATCACTGAGCCCCTGCTCACTTGCCTGTGAAGTGGGCTCCGTATGTGTCCCCTGACATGCAGAGTGTCATGGGATTCTGCTGTTAATCTCACTGACCCATAGGAGCTGGCCACACTGGAGCCACTGGCTGCCAGATCCCAGCCTCACCAACTTGCCTCTGCAGCCCAGAGGTGGGAGGCAGAATGTCGCTGAGAGGGCACGGTCCAGTCTTAGCAAAGAAAGGGGGTGGCCTTGTTAGGTTAAGAAATATGCCCAGAAACAAATCTTGTAAGAAGTTCCGTCTCCAAGCACACATGTTTGGAAGCATTTTGCCTGCCACGTGGGTTGGTAGAAATAGAATGTAATGAAACAGCAGAGATCAGTGGATCTTCACGAACGCATCACAGTCAGCAGGAAGAATGTGTCTTGGTCAGCAAGACGGCAGGAGATACAGGGCTGATAAAGAGGAAGGGTCCCTGCAGAGCTGATGCTCCGTCTCCAGTGGGAGGCCTAGTAGAAGATGGCGAGAAGCTACGTGAGTGGCAGCGGCGGGCCTCCTTGGGGAGGGTCTGGGCTGTGCACTGTGACACTGAGCCTGCCCCGAGGAGCAGGGGGTCCTGGCTGTGCCTGGGCACCATGTGTCAGTCGCCGTGCGTGCACATGCTGCCTGGCCTGCCCCCAGGCCAGCGGGGGGGGCTGCACTCTCTTTTCCTGTGGCTTTTCTGAGCTGGTGCCACGCCGGTGACAAGGGCAGCCTGCTGCCTTGACCGCTCCTCTCTGACCTTCACAGCGCAGAGCCTTTCCTCAGAAAGAGAGCAGAATGCAGAAGCAGCCTCCCGGGGTCCGATTACATCACCCTCTTTACCCTTTGCCTTGAAATATTTGAGGGTCCTAGCCATCCACTCGACAACTATTTTAAGAGTCATGGGGTGTTATCAGTGAGCAGCAATAACATAGCGGGCTGCCTGGAATTTTCCCCTGGTGTATATCTGGGAGCCAAAGCATTCCAACTCTCCCTGCTGGGAGATGGTCATACCCCATAGGCAACAGCTTTTGGGTCTACTGACAGAGCTCTTTGAGTAGAAGAATAGAAGTATTATGTTTCCAAATGAATGTTTCATTGGCCACCTAATCTTAAGACTGCAAGGGCGTCCTTTTATTAATAAAAATCACCTAGCAGTAACAGGGCTCAGAGAGGGACATTGACCTGCCTGGAGCTACTCAGCAGGCAGTGGGGTTTGGGATTCTGATCGGCGGCCGCTGCACCACAGAGGCAGGCATAAGTAAGAACAGATGGATGGGTACCTCGGGGGAGGGCTGAGAATCAACGACTTCACGTTTTGCCCCAGTCCACTGGACACTGCAGAAGACTCTGGAAACTAGAGCTATGAGAAAGTAATTCTTGAACCATTGATATTCTGGTCCCAGCTTCCGACCTGGGCCTCCCTCCTCCGATGGGGATGAGTGAGTGTGTGGAGCTGCAATCCTTCCTCAGGCTGGCTGAACTCACCCCTTAATTTATTGGCCAGAGTCTGTATTCCTGACACCCTTTCTTACTCCGAGGCAGCCAAATTTGTTGCTTTTCAGGTTCCAGAGCTGTGTATATGGGGGCAGGACGACGGCATGACTGTTAGCATCGGTTATAGCATACTAGCTACATGTACGCTAAGTCGCTCAGTCATGTCCAGCTCTTTGCAACGCTATGGACTGTAGCCCGCCGGGCTCCTCTGTGCAAGGGATTCTCCAGGCAAGAATCCTGGAGTCGGTTGCCATCTCCCCCTCCGGGGGATCTTCCCAGCCCAGGGACTGAACCCACATCTCTTACGTCTCCTGCACTGGCACCACTTGGGAAGCCCACATAGTATTACACAGACCGGGTTCAAATCCAGGCCCCACTGTGTAGCTCTGTTTGACTTGGTCCCCCTGTGTACAAACGGTGATCACTAGAGTTCATTGCACACGTCGTGGGGGCTAAATGGGAAGATGAATGTGCAGCCCGGGCCATGGTGCCTGCTGCGCAGTATGGAACCCAGTGACTGTGGCGGTTTTTAACGCTGGCCTCAGACCCTTGCAGTCTCCTGGAGAAAGGCAAAGAGGCTTTCGAGTCCAGAGGACCTGAGGGTATGTCCCAGCTCTCTCCACATGTCAGCTGTGTCCTCGGGCAAGTCTGCTTGTCTCTCAGCCTCAACTTTCCAAGGCATCCTGACATGTCATAGCTGCCACACAGATACTTGCCTTGTAGGAGAAAATTTGAGGGTCAGCGCGATCACATACTTGAAAACAGCTCTTTTAGCTTTAATTTTATCACACTTGATACCAGTGTTAACATTTGTTGAGGTTTGGCTGACTGAAAATGAAATGATAAAGTAGCTGCATTTGCTACATGTATTTGGAGATTCTCATTCAAGCTCATCAATGAAACTTTCTAAATTCAGGTTCATTATGATCTGTTCGGACTTATTTGTTTGTATGTTTGTTTTGGGTTCCTGAGACGCACAATAAAGTGAGAGCTGAAAGTGTCCTGGAAGGAGATCAGAGGCATCAAAGGAGGAGCGCGAGGTCAGGGTGTTTATTGCCTCAGATCCCTCCTGGCAGTTGCCTTGTGCTTATTATGTGCACGAGCTTGTCCCTCCCTTTAGGATTTGCTGTCACCGGCGCTGGTGGCCAGGCATAATGACAGGCAATGGCCATGCAGGGAAGCCGAGCGGCAGAGCTTCAAGGCGAAGCATCCTCAGAGTCTCTGTGCCCCGAGTCCAGCGTGTGGTCTGTGCTGCCAGCACAGGGATGCAGCCTGTGTGGAATGCCAGGCCACTAAGCCAGCTTGTCAAGCATGTTGGTGACACACATCCAAGGAAGGAGAATTCTGTTCTGTCCAAAGGCGATCACAGGACCAGAGGTGTGAGCTGCTCACTGTCGCTACGCGAACAGTCTCAACAGCCATTTGGCTTTGTTTCTGCATTTACCAGACACTACAGCTCTCATTTTCCCTTCCAGCAATTAATAGAGGAGGCAGCTAGAGCTATTTCAGGGAACACGCGGAGCCACTCAAAGTGGCAAATTGTTAGCAGTCAACAATTTGCTTGGAAATACAACACAGCGATAAGGCTTCATTCCAGGGCAGCCGCACTTCTAACGCAAAGGCAGTGCACGTAGCGTGCGCGTGTTTTTTCTCTCTTGGGAAAGTAGATTAGTTAATACCAAAGAAGCCGTTGGAACAGGGTCTGGAATGAAGCTCTGTGTAGTTGTCACATATTGTGTTTATTATGTGCGAGAGTTTGTCCCTGCCTTCAGGGTCACTGGAGCCAGGGACACCCAGGAAGCAGGTGCTCTCCTCAGGTTAATCCTTGCTCTAACTTTACCAAGGATGGTTTTCCTTTGTCTCATCAGGTGTAGTAAAAGGCACAGGTTTTAGAGAGACAAGCCCGGGTTTGTATTCTGGTTCCCCTTTATACTAACTTTGATAAAGTCCCCAGCTGTCTCCAATCAACCCTGATATCTGCCATTTGGGCCTCCCACACTGTTGGAATGGCTTCAGCTGGGCCATGTGGGGAAGCGGAGTTCATTGCCCCTCAAGCTCTGGGCCAGATTCCTCATCCGCCAACCCTACATGACAAGAAAGCCTCGCATGGTGTCTGATTCCACCTTCCCAAGGCCTTGGATCTTTTGACCACTGTGCCCAGAGACCCTGATCTCCTGGGGGTGGGACTCTTTCCAAGTGTAACACTGATGCAGGGGTGAGACCCATCCCTGAACTGAGCTTCAGACAACCCACTCACACACACACTCTTGAGACAGCTCAGGGGAGACTCACATGGAGCAGCACCCTGCAAAAACTGAAGTCACTGACAGATTTTCCTTTTCCCGGAAGTTTCTCTCCGGATGCCTTGCACTCAGTTCACCTGTCAGCCCGTCCCTCAAGGCCCCCCGGCTTNGTTAGTTCTAGAAGATCTTGTAGGTCTTCATAGAACTGTTCAACTTCAGCTTCTTCAGCATTACTGGTCGGGGTATAGACTTGGATTATTGTGATATAATGGTCATCTGAGTTAAATTCACCCACTCCAATCCATTTTAGTTCGCTTATTCCTAAAATGCTGACGTTCACTCTTGCCATCTCCTGCTTGACCACTTTCGATTTGCCTTGATGCATGGACCTGACATTCTAGGTTCCTATGCAATATTGCTCTTCAGAGCATCAGACTTTACTTCTGTCACCAGTCATATGCACAGCTGTTGTTGTTTTTGCTTTGGCTCTGTCTCTTCAGTCTTTCTGGAGTTATTTCGCCACTGATCTCCAGTAGTGTATTGGGTACCTACTGACCTGGGGAGTTCCTCTTTCAGCGTCCTATTTTTTTGCCCTTTCATACTGTTCATGGGGTTCTCAAGGCAAGAATACTGAAGTGGTTTTCCATTCCCTTCTCCAGTGGACCACGTTTTGTCAGAACTCTTCATCATGACCTGTACATCTTGAGTGGCCCTACTCAGCATGGGTCATGCTGCTGCTGCTGCTGCTAAGTCTCTTCAGTCGTGTTCGACTCTGTGTGACCCCATAGACGGCAGCCCACCAGGCTCCCCAATCCCTGGGATTATCCAGGCAAGAACACTGGAGTGGGTAGTTTCATTGAATTAGACAAGGCTGTGGTCCATTTGCACTTCCTCCTTAGTTTTCAATAACTCTCTGGCCTTTTTTTTCCCCCTAGTGGCCTCCTGAGTTACTGCAGNAATCCCTGGGATTATCCAGGCAAGAACACTGGAGTGGGTAGTTTCATTGAATTAGACAAGGCTGTGGTCCATTTGCACTTCCTCCTTAGTTTTCAATAACTCTCTGGCCTTTTTTTTCCCCCTAGTGGCCTCCTGAGTTACTGCAGGTATACAATCCAGCCTGTATACTGGATGCAGTTGTTAAAACAAGGGTTTTAAAGGATGTGTTTCAGGATTGCATTTCATCTCTGACTGGACTCAGCTTCCTTCATAATATTAAATTATGTATTTAAAGAAGGTACAGTTATTTAAATGAAATATTTGAAGCAAATTAATAAAAATTACTTCAGAGAATCCAAGGAAAGTCCTCCTCTAACGTCTTGATGTCCAGTTGATACCTCTTCTAACAGGTCCTTTTCCTCAGTGTTGATGAGAAGGCAGCAAATAAGTCAGTCAACAGGCACATACTGAATGCTTACAAGTACTGCACACTCTTCTAGATACTAGGATCCAGCTGGAAGAAAATGTCCTCCACTGTATTCCAACTGTTTCATTATCATTATTGACAATGAAATAAACACACACACACACACAAACTTGCGTGACTTACATGGGGAGGAAAAGTCTGTGTTGTCCTTTCTAAGCCCAAGTGAATCTACACCACTTTTATGGTACTAGCTTGGTTAATTGTAATGAGATCAGATAAGTCATAGATAATGGGATAAATAAGATGAGATTTATGGTAAACCAAATTGTCCATGACAGATATACAATAGGTACATTCAATTTTCTACAGCAAAAAGTTGAACAAGTGTCACAGTCTCTAAGTTAAGCATTCACAAGAACGCTTGTGGCAAACAACCCAATTTTATAATTTGGCTTCAAAGAGCCTTTACTCCATCTTGGCTAAGATTTATGTTTTCTGGTGTCTTCTGGACTCACTCTGGGCTGGTATTCTCAAATATGTGTGATAATAATAGTATCTTCATCTTCTTGAAGTTCCTTAACCATTTTTGAAATATGTTGCCTCTGATTTCAACTGTAATCTTAATCAAGTTGAATCAAGGCCCCTAAGTTTATAACTTTATGTTTTTATGCAGATGTGACACTGATGGCCAAGGTTTCTGACCTAAAGGAGCTTACACTCTTGCAGCCAAGAGAACTGATGAGAATGTCGCTAAATCCCTAAGTCCATGGGAGCAGTGCCTCCACCACGCCAGGTTTCTCTTTCTCTCTAACCCTAGGTCCTTTGGCTTCCAGGGAAAATATTCAAAATACTACTCACCCGCTTTACAGGCAACAGCTGTTAACTTCTTACAGGATCTACAGGATCTAACCAACCCAGCCGGCTTGGTTAGCATGACTGTGTGTGTCCAGTGCACAGTAAGGCCATGCAAACGAAAGTGTCAGAGTTTGGAACAGAGAAAGGTTTACTGTAGGCTCATGGAAAGCAACTCTTGGCTTATGCCCTAGAAAGCCCCGAGCTCCCCGAAGGGTTTTGGCAAAGCATTTTTACAAGTCAGATGGGGCGGTCACAGGATATGTGATCAGCTCGTGCACAGTTCTCTGGTTGGGTGATGGTGAGTGAATAGGAAGGTATCACAGGGGTCGGTCCTTAGGCTCTAGGAGGCCTGGGGCTGTGTCTCAGGTCAAGCAGTTAACATCTTTCATTTGGTGGGGCATTTTCACTTCTGCAAAACAACTCAGGAAATGTGCATCAAATACTGTTTTTCTGGGTATTTCAGAGAGGAGCTGCAGCAGAGGATGGCCCCACAGTGTCCTGCTTGGTTACAGCTTCCCTTGGCCCTGGGTCTTGGAGGGCCTGGAAGTCTGGTGACCAGTGCTCCTGGGAAGCCCGCTTCCTTGTGCTGTGCCCAAGGGCATGCAGCCTCCACCTACATGTTCAGTGCCAGCTTCCCTTGCGGACGGTCAGAACCTTTCAGTGAGCTTCTCTCTGTCCATGTGGGAGTGAGGAGTCAATCCCAGGGCACTCTGGGTACTCAGCCTTCATTTCCTTCACTCAAGGCCTCTCCCCTGAAGGCTAACACCATGGGGCAGACCCAGGTTTTGTGAGGTCTGAAGCTTATATAATTGTGTGTGTGTGTGTGTGTGTGTGTGTGTGTGCGCGTGCGCATGCATGCACATGTGTGTGTGTGTGTGCCCGTGAAAGCACTTTAAAGAAAAGCATGCAAAACTAGGTGTAATAATTAGATATGAAGGTGTATATTTAGAATGTGAAAGAAGTCATAGAAAATTTAAAAATAAGCTAACAAATACCAGAAATGTCACAAAAATTAAGCAAAATAGTAATTATTAACTGCCCTGTATATCTCTATAATACTTCTTTTCTTTATCTGTGACTGCATATTCTGGCAACCCACTCCAGTATTCTTGCTTGGAGAATCCCATGGACAGAGGAACCTGGTGGGCTATAGTCTACAGGGTCGCACAGAGTTGGACATGACTGAAGTGACTTAGCATGCACACACTCCTCGAGCACATCTTCACATATGAAAGATTTTCTAGTATCATTTTGTGATAGACAACAGGAGGATGGTGCTATGGATTTAATATTTGTGTGCCCTTCTCCTAAATTCAGATGTTGAAATCTAATCATCATGGTCTTGGTATTTGGAGGTGGGGCTCTTGGGAGGTAATTGGGTCAGGAGCGCAGAGCCATCAACATCAAGGCAAGACCAGCCACAAGATTACCAGCAAGAAGATTACCACTCACTAAAGGCTCAGATAATGGTTAGCATTTTTCAATAAATATTTTTTATTAAGATATGTGTTGTTTCTTTAGACGTAATGCTATTGTACATTTAATAAACTACCTTACAGTGTAAACAACTTATATATGCACTAGGAAATAAAAAAAAATTCATGTGACTTGCTTTATTTGATGCTCATTTTATTGAGGTATCTCTCAGGTCTGCCTACCTTAGGGTCCCTCCCAGGACCTGGCGGGGCTGGCGGATCCATACTGATGAGGGACCTGAAGCTTAAGATGCACTTGTTTGATTCATGGTAACTTCTCCCCTGCTCTTCCCTATTAAAGAGGAATACTTTCTCACACCAGAAAGGCATGCCCTCTCCTCTATATGGGACGAATTTCTCCCTGCCTGTCGCCTTTACCTCATTTACATCCGCTGCTCAGTCCCAGAAGTGAGCTTCGCCCGTCTCTCTCCTGATACTGCCTCTACCAAGGCCATCAGCAAACTTGGAATCCAACAGCTCTCTCAGGTCTCTCCCACTGGGCCTCCGCACAGCATTTGCACACTGTCACTGTTTTGCATTTTCCCTCCTAGACAGCTCCTTTGGCTTCCATGACATAACCCCTGCCCCTCACCATACTCTGATTTCCTCTCTCAGCCCCCTGTTGTCTGTCTTCCTAAATGTTGGCCTTCCTCCAGGTTCCAGCCTTTTCCAGCTTCTTGGCCTGCACACAGCCTGGAGTGATGGCATGANGGCTGGACTGAACTGAACTGAATAATGAGCAGTGCTGAGCATTTCATGTGTGAGTTTATTAGCCGTCTGCATATCTTCTTTGGAGAAAGGCCTGTGTCGGTGTTCTGCCCGTGTTTTGATTGGGTTGCTTGGTTTTTGCTGCTGAGCTGAGCCACTCTTTAGTTGAAAAAGGTTTTGAACCGGAGGGCTGCCCTACTGACCATGCGTCCCTAGTCTTTACCTTTCTTTCCCTGGCAACAGGCATCTACACCAATTTCCTCATGAAACTCAAGCAAGATGATGACAGTGAAGGCGCACAGTTACTGGTATAGACCCTCCTGTCCTACGATTTCATTAAAGACATGAGCCAGTTTAGGTTGGGTACTATTTTCTACTTGTCCTGTTCTTCTTTTTAATTTTCATTAACTGTATGGTGAGCGTTTTTTGTATATGCATCCTTGTGGGTGGTGGAGGTGGTTTAGTCACTAAGTCGTGCCTGACTCTTGCGACCCTATGGACTGTAGCCTGCTAGGCTGCACTGTCCATGGGATTTTCCAGCAAGAATAGTGGAGTGGGTTGCCATTTCCTTCTCCAGGGGATCTTCCTGACCCAGGGATTAAACCCGTGTCTCTTTCATTGCAGGCGAATTCTTTACTGCTGAGCCACCGGGGAAGCTATATATGCATCCTTGTACATTTGTTCAATTCTTGCAGTAAACTATGTTTCTTACAGTGGGGATTAATGGGGGTCAAAACTTGTGTAAACTTTTAAAGCTGTAGAAGCTTATGACTAGAGTTTCTGGAACAATTTAAAACTTATCGAACAACTGTGCCAGTATCTACATTTAATTATGCAATCTTTTATTTTTTACTTTTTTATTTTTTTAATTTTTATTATTATTTTACTTTATTTTACTTTACAATACTCTATTGGCTTTGCCATACATCGACATGAATCCACCACAGGTGTACACGAGCTCCCAATCCTGAATCCCCTTCCCATCTCCCACCCCACAACGTCTCTCTGGATCTTTAATAAATAAAAAATTCTCTTTAACATCTGTGGATTATGAAATCTTTTGGTCCTTGTCAAACTTTGGGGAGTGGAAGGGATGATATTATAACTACACGAAGATAATGGACATTATCAGGACTTAACCTGGGCAAAACTCAGCATCTGGCCTTCCTACTAGTGAAGCATAATAACCCATGCACCTGACTAGAAATTAGAGGCAACTAGAATGTTGCCTCTACTGCCCACCTTCATACTCCTTCCCTTATACCTCATCTCCTGAACTTTTTGTTTATAATTTTAATGATTTTTAGAAATACTATTCAATGAAAAATATGTATGGGTTCTCTGGATTCTTCATTGTTAGCTTGCTTGCTTCTGTACTTCATGAAAATGGCATCGTTTAGCCTGTCACCTTTTGCAGTTTGATGTTCTCACACATTATGTTTTGGAGTTTTATCTAAGTTATGTCTGTCACTGTAGTTCGTTTATTATTTGTGGTTGTTCAGTTGCTCAGTCGTGTCCAACTCTTCGTGACCCCATGAACTTCAGCATGCCAGGCTCCTCTGTCCATCACTATCTCCCTGAGTTTGCTCAAACTCAAGTCCATCGAGTCAATGACGCCATCCAACCATCTCATCCTCTGTCACCCCCTTTTTCCTCTTACCCTCAGTTTTTTCTAGCATCAGGGTCTTTTCCAATTTATTAATAGTTACATAATATTCCATTGTAAAATTCATCATGAATTATTTATCCACTCTTGTTGATGCATTTTGTAGTTCTTTCAAGATGTTTTTGGCTATCACAGATTAGGCTCTGTGAATATTCTTTTCCATGTCTCTGAATGTACAGGTAGAAGATTATATCTGGTTATATCTTCAGGAGTAGAATTGTTGAATCACATGATAAATCTTCAACTTCACCAGAGAATAAAAATTGTTTCCAAAAATGTTATATCATACTTTTTCACATTCTCAGCTTAACTTAAGCATTACCTAATATTTTCACTCATCCTCATTAAAATATTAATAAACAAATAAAAATGTGATACATTTAAAGTGTACAACTTGGTGTTCCATTGTGTATATTGTGAAATAACAGTCAGCAGAGTTAACATATCTGTCCCCTCAGCGTGTATGGGCATGTGTATTGAGAACAATTAAGATTTACCCGCTAAACAGATTTTAAGTACAGAATAAAGTATTGTTAACTATATTTGCATTACTATGCATTGGCTAACCAGACTTATTCATGTAACTCATGCCTTTTTAAGTCCTTCATTTCTAAGCATTTATATCTACTCGTTTCCTTTTAATTATTATTTTACTTGCAGTCCACAAATCTGATACAAGACGTTTTCATTATCATTCAGTGCTAGCTGTTTTTAATTTTCATTGTAACTCTTTCTTTGACTTATCAGTTGCTTAGAAACGCATTTTTAAATGTCTAAACATGGAGACTTAAATGTAGTTTTGGCCACTGTTACCTAATTCAGTTGCGCCATGGTAAGAAATATGGCCTGTTTGGCGCCTGTTCTTTGAAATTTTTGAGAATGGCTTCCTGGCTCAGATTTTTTTGGTAAATACTGTATGTATGGCTGAAAAGACAATTTTCTTTTTTTTTTTTTGGACCAGCCTTCTATTTAAGTGTGGTACGTCAATATGTGATTAAAAATCTTCCCTATACTTAGTTTTTTACAGAGTCTCCCATGGTCTTGGCAGATCTGACGGTTTTTCCTGACTTGTACTGGGCTTTGCAGGTGGCGCTGCTGGTAAAGAGTCTGCCTGCCAGTGCGGGAGATGCAGGAGACGCAGGTTCAGTCTCTGGGTTGGGAAGACCCTCTGGAGTAGGAAATGGCACCCACTCCACTGTTCTTGCCTGAAGAATGCCATGGACAGAGGAGCCTGGCAGCTACAGTCTGTGGGGCTGCAGAGAATCAGAGATAACGGGGCGGCGGCAGCAGCTCGACTAGTACTGCGGACACGTGTGTCACTCGCGCGCCCTGTGGCTGGCGCTAAGCTGCTGGGAGAGGACAGACGCTTCCTGGGTACGAGGGGGCCACGCTGGAGAAGGGACAGAGCCTGCGGAACATCAGAGCTGCAGAGCCCTTTCTCTGTTGGCAGAGCAGGTTACTCCCTATCGCGGGTGAGGTCCACAGCTGTGCTCTAGGCAGGAGGCCGGGCTGCCTCGGTCTGTGTGTGCGCAAAGTGAAGTGATTCCTTCATTCAGTAAAAGCTCTTGAGACCCCTGCTGTGTCGGGTGTGGTGCTCAGCGCTCTGGCCCCTGACCTCACAGGCTCCCGGTCTAGTGGGAGGCATCCCGACTAGACCAGCCTCCGGGTAAGAGCTGGGCAGTTATTACAGGGGCCTGGGGTGGGGCAGCCCATCCGGGAGGGCACCGCGCTGAGACCCCAGTCACCCCCAGGTCCCCTGGCTAGAGGACGGCAGGCTGTCTTTTCAGATCCCAGCATGTGGGACCATTTTGAGTCTCTGTATTTTCCTCTCTTTTACTCAGGTGGGTAGCAGAGGCTGCATTTTCTCGTCTTAGGAGGTTGTGGCTGGGTGAAAAAGAAGAAGTTGCTGCAGAAACTTCCCTTCGTGGGTTTAAATATGAATGCTTGAGCCATGGAAGAGATCATGAGAGGCGTTCTAGAGCAGAAGTTACGCAGGGCTGTGCGGTTAGACTTGCCACACGTGAGGGCTTCTCCAGGGGCTCAGTGGTAAAGACTTCACCTGCAGCGCGGGAGATGTGGGAGACACGAGTTCGATCCCTAGGTCAGGAAAATCCCCTGGAGAAGAGAGTGACTACCCACGCCAGTATTCTTGACAGGAAAATCCCACAGACAGAGGTGCCTGGACGGCCACAGTCCATGGGGTCAGTCACAGACGGCTCGAGCGACGAGAAAGCACATTGCATGTGAAGACATTTTAAAATTAGTTGCCCAAAATTGCAAAGTCTGAGGTCACATCAGCTTGGGACCTCTTTATGTACCTGAAACCTTGGGCTCACCTGAAGCTCCCCTGGTGTGTTTTCTGCAGCCCACAGCCACTGCCCATAGATTATTGTGCCTGCACTGGCATTTTCTTTCAGATCGCTTAGGGGAAACTGAAATATCTCTCCTCCAAATGTCTCCATTAAGAGGGATAAAGATTTTAAAAGTCCACATGTTTCAGGAGAAGCAAGAGAGACTATATTTCCTGGTGCAAGTGAAGACTGACCCAAAGTGTTTAAAATGAAATAAAGTGTATCTGGGTAAAAGGTGAAACTTAAAAGGCACCAAAATAAAGAAAACTGCATTCCCCAGAAACGATCTGCTCCACTCACATAGAGACTCAGAGAAGAACACACGGCTATTCCGAAGGAGTCCCGTCAGTGGGCATCAGCGGGTGCCAGTGCAACCTGATAGCCTCTGGCTGGACAGAGGGACCCTGGCAGTGGGTGGTGCCCACCCATGGATGGCACAGTGTGGTGTGAGAGGCCCAGACTGCCAGCCAAAGGCTTGGGCTCAACACCCAGCTGAGTGGACCTGGGGTGCCACACACCTCAGTGATGTCGTTCCCTCCTCCATCAAAGGAAGGCGGTGCTAACACCTGACTCAGAGGGTTGGGATGGGGGTCAAATAATCTCGCATTCTAAGAGTGCAAACGCTCACCGAATGAGCTGTGCTGGGGATTTGGCTGAGGGATCCCAAGAAAAAAAATGTTCAGTTTCTGCCCACTCATTTAAATGGAGCTCTACAATTGTCATTAAGTTGATGTATGTTTCTGCAAGTGACATTTCTTGCACCCTGGAGTTGGTGCCTTGACAGTTAAGTATATGTCAAGGAGAAGTATAGAAACATGTGGCCCCAAATTTGCGGGCTGAGTCTGTGTTAACAACCAAGGGTCTTCCTAGGTTGGACACTTGACCTAGGATCTGGGATGGGAAAAAATTCCGTCTCTGTCCTCTAACCTCTAATGGAAACTTAGCATTTCCTGCTAATGCAAGTACAGCCAGTAAGCCACAGTACCATTACCACACAGGTGATTTTATTACTAGTATGCCATGCCTTGTTATTTACTGTGTGGGTAAAGCACATATATTTCTGTATCACAGGTCTGTTTTCTAGGTATTTGGATAACTGTATTTCAAAATACTGGTTTCTTTTATAATCCGGGATTCTCCAGGCAAGAACACTGGAGCGGGTTGCCATTTTCTTTGTCGCTTCTGTCTCCTGCATGGGCAGGCAGGTTCTTTACCACTAGCACCACCTGGGAAAGGATCCCTGAGTACCTCATTTGGGGCCTTAAGAATGTTATTCTGGGGAGAAATCCATAGGCCACTGGAACCTAAAGGAGTCTGTGGCCCTAAACCAGTGAGTGGCCCCGCAGTGGGCTTGGGGTACTTCCTGCCCTTGCCTCAAGGCTGGGGCGCTGGGGGCCAAGCAGGAGGGGCACCTCCAGGCGGCCCAGCTTCGCCCACACCCCTCTCTGAGACTCGCCAGCTGGTGTCTCTGGGGAAGAATCTGCATGCAGTCACACTTGTGTGGGGAATATCATAGGAGACAATCCTGGGTAATGATCAGTACTGTTCCCCTGGTGCCCGCCTCCTACCCTAGATGCCCTCATTGTGGACCAGCTCCCTCTGGCTGCCTGCACTTGCAGGGATGACTGGGCTGAGGGGGACCGAGCAGTGCTGGGCTGTGGCGGCAGCTTCCTTCCCCATCTGTCACGTGGGACGGGGCTCTCGTTCCCCGGAGCTTTGGTCACATAGTCCCCCTCCTCTGCCCTTGAAGGAGCCCCGAGCAGAACGCCAACATGCGCTCTGCGGCCAGAACGCTGACAGTCCTGCTCCTCCTTGGTAAGTGGTGTGTGGAAAGGGGGCTCACGCTCCCTTTTCTTGGTTGGGGATGGGGCGCTTCAGTGAGTCAGAAACTGGGGCTTGCTAGCCCACTGGGGCTCAGTCCCTCAAGAACACATGAGTCTCTTTGGACAGATGGCTTTTCTCACTTTGATGGGACAGTGAGGAAAACTTTAAGTCTGTTTTACTCCAGCTGCAGCTGACAAATGCTTCTGGGAGTGCAGAGGACAAGAAGTTTCCTGTGGCAGAAAAAGCTTTGCGGTTGCTGCTGCTGCTAAGTCATTTCAGTCATGTCTGACTCTGTGCGACCCCATAGACGGCAGCCTACCAGGCTCCCCCGTCCCTGGGATTCTCCAGGGAAGAGTCCTGGAGTGGGGTTGGGACCTAGACAAATCTAGCTTTAAACTGTGGCTCCATTGCTGACAAAACAGAGCTCCTTAGAGTCTCAGTTTCTGAGCCAATAAAAGGGAGAATAATAATGTTTACCTTCTAGGATTATGTGAAAATTAAGTTAAATTTAATTAAGTCAAATGAAAATAATTACGTAAAATGAGAAAATATAGATATGTAGATGCTTTTCTATTGTTAATGGTGAATCAGTCTTATTATGCAATAAAGCATGCTCTTATTTACTCAGAGGTATTTGTTTTCTAAAGTCGTTTTTAATCCTGTGATCAAAAGAGGAAAAGGGAGAGAGGCAGAGACTAATAGAAAAAGAGGGAGATGATGTAGAGGGAGAAAAATCAGGCCAGAGAAACAGACAGGAAAAAACCCCAAAGAGACAGTGATCAAGACAGGGTGATGGTTAGGAAAATGCATAGATAACAGAAAAGGAATGAGTCTTGAGACTTTTTGCAAAATCTTCTTTAATGTCAACTGTTATTTCTTAAAAAGGCAATGGATGTCTGTCATCTACACAAAGAAGCTCTTCGCCGAAACTTGCACTGAGTCAAGACTCGGAGGCAAGCAGTCTGTCTCNACAGGGTGATGGTTAGGAAAATGCATAGATAACAGAAAAGGAATGAGTCTTGAGACTTTTTGCAAAATCTTCTTTAATGTCAACTGTTATTTCTTAAAAAGGCAATGGATGTCTGTCATCTGCATGAAGAAGCTCTTCGCCAAAACTTGCACTGAGTCAAGACTCGGAGGCAAGCAGTCTGTCTCGATTTAATGTTCTGTCCCTCGAGTAACAGCCTGTATCCTGGATGCGGGCAAAATTATTCTCTCACGGGCAGGACTTTGTCTAAAGCCTGCACTAAACCCAGGAGAGAATAAAGTCCTTGACCTCCGGGAGTCAGCACGTCAGACAGATAGCAGCCTCGGCCTCTGCCGGTTTACGCGTGGAAATGGCGTGTGAAACAAGTGTCTGTGGCAATGGAAGGATGGTGAAACCCAGGCAGCCAGGTCCGAGGATGCACAGGGCAGACCAGGGGAGGTGTGCCTGGTAAGGGTGACTGAAGGCAGTCCCAGTGTTAACCCTCGTTTCTGCTTTTGACTTACGTAGATACACAAGCCCGGGAGGAAAAAGGTAAACCTAAGGAGCCTCGTGAAAGAAAGGTGCAAATTATTCGAACAGGCAATTCACTGAAGAATGACAAATTCAATAAACCTTTAAAATGTTCATGCTCACAAGTAACAAAAGGAATAATGACGTCAAACATTTTGGAGTGCGTCTGCTAAGCTGCATAGTCATATATATTCTGCTCAATACTTTGCATTAGCTCCTCTGTCCCTGTGACAACTCTGAAATTAGTCCCCCTATTATCTGAGTTTTCTGGATGAGGTTTGCGTTGTGATACTTGGCCAAAGCAACTACTTAGGGCTTTCAAACACTGCTTGTAGAGATAGCAGTGATTAGCCTTGTGAGTCCAGCTCTAATCACACTGCATGTGAATCCTTGCTCTGCTCTTTACGAGGCCAGAGAGCTTGGGTAGGATATTCATCCTCACTGTGCTCAGATTTCTCATCTGTAACTTGTGGATGAAGATAGTACCGACCCCACAGGTTGAGAGAATTCAATCTGTTATCATATTTAAAGCGTGTAGCCAGTATCTAAGGTGAGGGGACCATTTGTTATTGAGTACCAGATTCTGTAATCACAATTTGGTAATTTGTAGCAAAATGTAAGCTGTTCGCAGCCTTCTACCCCAAAATTCCACTTCCAGGAGCTTATCCTAATAACCTAATAGGGTAAAGGTGCCCTAAAATATTTAGCAGGATGCTATTCAGAGCTACTGATCACAGCGAAAACCAGAAACTAATGATTATCAGTCAGAATCTGGCTAAATCAATTACGCTGTAAAATTTCCGATGAATCCAGTACGTTTCAATGAAAGACTTAACTTTCTCAGAACTGATCTGGGTAGAAGGGGAGAGACAAAGTCATCATTACAGAGTTTTAGTTATGTCGTATTTTGCACGTTTGTTTTCTTACCTTTCTTACCTTCCTTTGATGGGAAAGAAATATAGCAAGTGGTTAAAAGTATCCTTCAACTCTTTTTAGGAAATAGGATTATAGGTCATCTTTTAGTTTCTGTGTTGGAAAATGTCATAATGTTTATATATTTCTTCATTCCAATAAATATATTTATATGAAGAGAAAAATAACTACCATCCTATTGAAAATTATAAGACAAACTGCACTTTCCCTTTATGGACTGGTGAAAGTGAGCTCAGGAGTATCTAGTGTGACCCATGAACAGATGGCTTGTGAAGGCAGGTGACCGGGCTGGTCATCCCAGGATATATGTGAGAACTGCACACAAGAAGGCTTTTAGGGACGCAGAGAGGCAGAATGGTATCTCCACCTTGTCACCTCGGGGACATCCGGGCTTGCCTGGGGCCAGGGAAGAGAGACCAGGTTTCCCGAGTCCACCGTTTCCCACACATGGAGGAGTTGGAGAGCTTTTGAAAAACCAGTCTTCAAATATTTTGAAACTATTTCTAAAACTTAGATCAAGGTGAAAAAATTCATGGACACAACACCCTAAATTAACACATTTCCAAAAAAATTTTTTTTTAAGATATCCGTGTTTGAAAGGAGATGGATAAATGAACACACCCATCAAAGAAGCGGGCACCAGAGATGAAGTTGAACCCCCTGTCCCCCCTCCTCTGTCTTGTTCACTCCCCTCTCTCTCCAGAGGAAGCGGCGCGCCCGCTTTGACTGTGCTTCCTTCCTGTGTTGTGTTCTGGGTGTTACATGCTGACCTGAATGCCCCACAGCATGGGTAACGTCTGTGTCATCTACCCATGCTGAGCCTGTGAATCAGGTGTCTTCACCCTGACTATCTGTATGAGCCTGTTGAAATACCGCACAGTGATTTCGTTGTTCGTTCCAGGACGGACCCAATTTGGGTTGTTGCGAACGCCTCTCATGCCAGCTGTCGCTGCAGTGAGCCTTCTGGGGCCTGTCCCCTAGGGCCTGTGAGCAGCGTGCCCCTGGGGAGGCGCGCCTGGAGAGGACTTCCTGTCACTTTATATGCGTGATTCTCCTCTTACCGGAGTGGATTTCCGCCAGTGAGGTCTGGATTATCTATCCTGCTACTGATTCAGTAAAACTTGATATTGTCACATTTCTAAATTTTTTTTTGCCAGAGTTGTGAAATATTATCTACAAGGGTTTAGGTTATATGTTTCTGATTGCTAGTGTGAAGAACCATTTTTCCATGTATTTATCAGACAGGTTTCTTTTTCTCTAAACGTCTTGCTAGTTTTACTTGGTTACTGGTTTTTTATGTAATTTTTTTCTGGATATTAAGTTTTTGTTATGCCATGCATTGCAAATATTTTCTCTTACTATTGCTTTTCTTGTATCACTGCTTTTCTTTTATATTTGTGGTATTCTTTGCAGAAATCTCGATATGTGATACAGTCAAATTTATGTCTTTCCCTTTTTGTATGTTTTGTTTTTCTGTCTCGCCTAAGAAACCTTTTTTTTTTTTTTAACCTTTAAAGTGGTTGAATTTTTCATGATTAGGTCTTTAATTTATTTGGAATTTCGTTTAGTTTTTTTCTTTATGGAATATTAATTGTCCTATCATTTATTTAATCATCTTTCCTTTTTCTCCTACTTTTCAATACTTCTATCCTCATCTAATACGTGTCTGAACTCTTCATGAGCAGCATCATTATGCCCACTTCGCAGATGAGGAAACTGAGAAATAGAGCATGATTGCTAATTTACCAGAGGGCAAGGTAAGCGAGAATGCTGGGATTCAAATGGAAGCGTTTCGATGCCCAAAGACTATATTTTTGGCCCATCAGTCAAGAATAGAAAATGGATCATCAGGCAAAAACGGACAAGATTTTTCAAACCATCCTTTCAATTTTTTATTTAAAAATAATATCAAACCTAAGAAAAGTTGCAAGAATAAGAATAGAACAAAGAACAGTTGTACGATTTGCTGATTTTTCTTTAACAAATCACCTCGCTTGCTTTATCGTATGCTCTCTCTGTGTATATAGGGAGAACGCACGATGAAACAAATGTGGTTATGTGTATGTCTGCATTTATTTATAATCTCTAGTGATCTTTATGTAGCTAATAGCTATGTTTTTTTGAAAAGAAAATACCTATTATATATAGTAGATATATATGTATAGTATACATATACATATATACAGAGAGAGATACATACATACACAGATTTTTTTTTTCTTGAGCCACTTGAGATTAACTTATATACATCACTTAAAAAAAAAACCCTAAATACATTAATGTGTATTTTTTAAANATATATGTATAGTATACATATACATATATACAGAGAGAGATACATACATACACAGATTTTTTTTTTCTTGAGCCACTTGAGATTAACTTATATACATCACTTAAAAAAAAAACCCTAAATACATTAATGTGTATTTTTTAAAGCTGAAGATATGTTTCAGTGGTAAAGAATCCTCCTGCCATTGCAGGAGATGAAGGAGATGAGGGTTCGATCTCTGGGTTGGGAAGATCCCTTGGAGTATGAAATGGCAACTCACTCTTATATACTTGCCTGAAAAATTCCGTAGACAGAGGAGCCTCGTGGGCTATAATAGTCCATCCATGGGGTCGCAGAGAGTCAGACACACACCACTGAGTGACTGAGTACGCACAATCTCTCACAAAACTACAGTCACAGGACAATTATCAATTTCAGAAAAGTCAGCATTGACACAATCTTTCATGTAATCTATCCTAGTCCAATATTTCAGGGGACCTCACAATGATCTCTGCAGCTTTACTGTGTCTCAGGCAAGAAGCCGGTGGCGAGAATCTGGTGTTGCGTTTGGTTGCCATGTCTCTTTAACCTTCTTTAATCTGGAACATCTCCACAAATTTTGTTCATTGTTTCTGATACTGAGATTTGAGGGTTTCTGTCCCCTTTTTTCATAGAACATTCCTCAACTGGGAGTTTGTCTGATATCCTAGTGATCAGATTCCAGGGATCCATTCCCCATCAGAAAACTCCGTAACTGATCTTGTTTAGGATTTCACACTGGGAAGTGTAGGACAGCTTTCTGAGAGAAGCTGATGAACTGTTGACATAATGATAAAAGACTTACAACCAGGTTTTGGATAATAGTTATCACAATTCTAAATAATTTGCCACTTAACTACCAACCAATCAATATTTTAAAATTTTGTTAAAATATTGCCCTAAGAAGAGCTCAATATCCAGTGAAATTTCTAGGCATTTTATTAGAGGTTTGCACCTTCCTCTTTAGAAAGCTGCTGTATAAAATATTCCTGTAGACTCTAATTCCCACCCAAATGTCAGCCATCTGTCTTCGTTTTAATTCTGTTGGAAAGTACCTGCTGAAATCTATGTATTATTATAATCATGATAATAAAAGAAATACAATATCACTTTAATTATGTTCCAGTGCCTAAAACATTCTTCACTGGAGGAGGCAGAGTTATTGAAGAGAGCAGAAGCTTTTCTCCCCCCTTAATTTATAATGAAAAGATGGCAAAGACCAGGGTAAAGAGAATTAAATCCGTTTTTATCTTGCAAGTCAGAGTCATCACTTCATGCCTCGGCTCTTACTCCCTGAGATCTTTGTAAAAATCTTTCCTGACAGCTTTTCCTCTGTCCCAGATTCTTGCCAAGACAATGGTTCAGAATCACGTGGTGTGTGCGTTCCAGTGAGAAAGAATTCCTGCGTATTAGTTCTCTTTGACTATGTAACAAGTGATCGTGAATATACCAGAAGAAAACATGTACTAGAGTCTTTCTCAAAGTCAGCAGAGGGTGAAGGAAGGGGCTAGGACCCCAGGAAGGCAAGGAGAAATTTCCTGATCCCGTAAGAATTCTCTCCATGATTTTTATCCGTTTTCTAATGTGACTGGTTTTATTTTGTTTAAAAGTTCTTAACACATTTGGGGTTGGAGTTCTTTGTCAAATATGTGGTCTGCAAGTAGTTTCTCTCAGCTGCTAGCTTGTCTCTTCATCCTCGTCACAGGGTCTTTCATAAAACCAAGCCAGTTAATTGTTAACTGCCTAATGTACTGATTTTTTCCTTTAATGTGTCATGCTTTTGATAGCTGAGTTTTCACCAAACCCTGAATCTCAAAATTTTTTATCTTACATTTCCTTTTAAAAGTTATATGGTTTTATATTTTATGTTTAAATCTATGATCCATTTTGAATTCATGTGAGGATTTAGGTCAAGGTGACGTTTTTCTTTTTCTTCCTTTCTTTCTTCCCTACTCTTCTTTCTTTCCCCTCCCTGCCTGCCTCCCTCTCTCCCTCTCTCCTTCTTATGGATGTCCAGGTGCTCCAGCACCCCTGGTTGACACAAAGGTTGTGCCTCTATTGAACTGACTTTGCTTGCTCCTCAGAAATCTGTTGGTTGTGCTTGTGTGAAATATCTCTGCTATCTTCTCTTTTCCATTGATATATGTATCTGTTGCTCTGCCAGTACCCCACAGTACTGATTTCTGTAAGAATACAGGTTCCAAAATGGGGGAGTGATCATTCCTATTTTACTCTTCCTTTTCAAAAAAAATTTTAGCAAGTATAATTCCTTTACCTTTCTATGTAAATATTAGAATAATCTTATCCATATCAACCAAAATCTTTCTGGAATTTTGATAGACATTACATTAAATCTATAGATCAATTTGAGGAGTCTGGCATCTTTATTATGTTGAGTTTTTCATGAAGTCAGTATGTATTTCTAATTATTTAGGATGCTTTTAACTTTCTGTCAGCACTGTGGAAAGTTTAACATGTTAGACATTGTATGTATATTACCAGACTTGCACCTAAGTATTTTTTTGAGTGATTATAAATTGTATGGTATTTAAAGTTCCCCTTTCTATGTGTAGTTGTTAGTATATAGAAGTATAATTGATTTGTGTATGTCCATCTTTTATCCTACCCCCTTGCTGAATTGACTTATTAGTTCTAGGATTTAACTTTTAGATTTTCCTACATAGACCATGATATCATCTGCAGGGACAGTTGATTTTTTTCTGAAAAGTATGCCTTGTATTTCCTTTTCTTGCTTTATTAGATTGGCAGGAAGTTCTAGTAGTATGTTAACAGGTATATTCTCTATCTTAATGGGAAAATATCTCATTTTTCACCATTAAGTATTCAATATAATATTAGCTGTAGGGATTGGGGTAGATAGTCTTTATCAAGTTGAGGGAATTTTCCTCTATTCCTAGTTTCTGAGAGTTTTTATCATGAGTAGATGCAGAATTTTGTCAAATGCTTTTCCTGCATCACTTTATATAGTCAGGCAATTTTTCCTTCACTAGCTTGTGGTTATGGTGGATTATATTCATGGATTTTTGAATATCAAACCAGTCTTGCATCCTTAAATAGACTCCATATGTTCATGATATATAATTCTTTTATCTTGCTGAATTCTATTTGATAATATTTTGAATCTATATTCATGAGGGATACTGGTTTGAAGTTTTCTCTTTTTATTTACGTTTAATTTTGTCTGGTTTTAATGTCATAGTAATGGCTTCATAAAATCAATTAGGAAGTGTTTCCTTTCCATTTTCTGGACGGAACTGTGCAGAACTGGTGTGAATATTTTCTTCAAACATTTGCGGGAATTCTCTCATGAAACTGGTCTTGCGTATTTCTGGGAATCTGTAGATTATGAATTTAATTTCCTTAATAGCCACAAGGCTACTCATCCTATTTCATTTGGTTGAGTTGTGATATTTGTACTTTTTGAGGATTCGGTTCATTTTATCCAAGTCATCAGGACTTTATGTGTAGAGTTTTTCATGGTGTTCTCTTATTACCCTTCTGAGGTCTGAAAGATCTATATGATTTCCTGTTCCATTTCTGCTCTTGGTAATTGGTGTATTCTCTCACTTTTCCTTTGTCAGTCTTGCTAGAGGTTTGTCAGTCTGATCGATCTTTTCAAAGAACCAGGGTTTTGTTTCGGTGATTTTCTCTACTCTTTTTGTTTGCAGTCTCTCAGACACACGTCCCTGATCCTAGAGTCTCCTGAAGGGAAGTGCCCTGTGTGGTGAGGCAGGAGGAGCGACCTCAGCTGAGTGTCTGTCTATAGAATATTCCCCTGTGCCTTGCACCCCGGGTGGGAGCCACAGCCGAGAGGCCCAGAGCTGCTGCTACCCTGGCTGACACACTCATCAGCAGACTTCTTCACTTGCTCTCAAATTAAACCATGCATGCCTCCTCTATAAAGTCATGTAAGCATCTCTGTCACACCCAGACCCTCATTTATCCACCAGAATTGCTGGAACCGCTCCTTTTATTAAATTTGATTCCATTCAATAAGCGGCTAATGGTTCTCAGTAAGATGAACTGGGCTTGCGCTCTCCCTGTTGTCTGAACGAAACAGATGAGCAGCTGGGGGAATTTTTGCCTGGAACCTGACTGCACCCGCCTCAGAGACCTGTACAAATCCTTGGGCCATGTCGTCAAGGAGTTTTTGTCCAGGCTTTGGGGTGAAGGACCTAGAACTGGACCCATGGGCTATACCAGGGGTCTGGAACACATGGACATCAGGGCTGTCCCTTATGGTAACCAAACAGTGACTTTCACCAGACTCTGCCAGGACACAAAAAGTGCATGATTTCAGGCCCCAACTTGAAGGACTTAGTCCATGGAGAGGGCAGTTGCAGTGTGTTGTGTTAAGTGCTGAGATGAACGAACAGGAAGGGAACAGAGAGGAGACCTTGAGCCAAACTAGAGTATCCAGGAGGGCTTCCTGGAAGAGGAGTTTCCCTGAGAGCAATTTGATTATACTTCTGCCTGACTTCCAAGGAGTAAGTATCTTTTAATTTCATGGCTGCAGTCACCATCTGTAGTGATTTTGGAGCCCCCAAAATAAAGTCTGACGCTGTTTCCACTGTTTCCCTATCTATTTCCCATGAAGTGATGGGACNAGAACACTGGAGTGGGTTACCATTTCCTTCTCCAATGCATGAAAGTGAAAAGCAAAAGTGAAGTCGCTCAGTCATGTCCGACTCTTAGCGACCCTATGGACTGCAGCCCACCAGGCTCCTCCGTCCATGGGATTTTCCAGGCAAGAGTACTGGAGTGGGGTGCCACCGCTTTCTCCAGACCTAAACCTAGCGTGACCCTAGTCAGTGGGGGTTTCAGCCTCAGCAGGTTCCCTCTAGCCTGTGGGTCTCCCTCAACCCCACAGTTACCAATTTCAGAAGACATTCTTCTTTCTCAGTATTTTCCACCAAGTCCCAGAGTTCAGTCTTACTGGCCCGAGTGGGATCACCCCTTGGCCAGCCACTGCTGACTGGAAGATGTCATATCTGACTAATCGGGATGGTTCACACATCCATCTTGGGACCAGCCTCAAGGGAGACGTTTCCCCAAAAGAAAACCAAGGTGCTGCCTGCAGCCGAAGGGCCAGGAGAGGGGGCCACACAGCGAGTGTTCACCCCACACACCCCGGTTCAGACTTCCTCCAGCTCCCGGGGACGCAGATTCGCAGGGAGGTGCCGAGCGTCTCCCGCAGCACTCGGATGGTNAGGTGCTGCCTGCAGCCGAAGGGCCAGGAGAGGGGGCCACACAGCGAGTGTTCACCCCACACACCCCGGTTCAGACTTCCTCCAGCTCCCGGGGACGCAGATTCGCAGGGAGGTGCCGAGCGTCTCCCGCAGCACTCGGATGGTTTCTTGTGTCGGTCTTGTCTTCCTTCGCTGTGCGAGCTCCTTCACGGGGCGCCGGGATCTTTCGTCCAAGAGCGCTTGGATCCCCCAGTCACCAGGGCCAGGCGGAACACCCCAGACATTCTTCACTCCTATGTGTGTACTTTGTTAGGAGAGGATAGATGTGTTTTCTAGTTATCTGAGACCCCTTCCTTGATCTGAGAACATTGGAATTTATGTGATCTAAAGTTAGGAGCCATTCTGTAATATTTAAGTTTCAAGATGAAAATGGCCAGGCATCAATTGACAAACACTTAGGGCAGCCTCTCCCTATTTTTAGTCCTGATACTTATAGAACGACATCTGCGTGCATGCACGCCCACTGCCCCCCAACTGGAAACACACAGCCTGATTCTGCCCAAATAAGGGTGGTGAAGAGGGCCGGCTCCCAGGAAGGGTGGGCCCAACAGGTGTGGGCAGCTCGGGAGGTCTGGGTGGTGGGGATGGGCTCTCAGGGTCAGATTCCAGCTGAGATGGGGCAGGCCGCCCTGTGCCCTCCACTCACTCCCCGGAGCAGCCTCGCCTCCGTCTTCCTCTGAGGCTANTAAGCGGCTGTCTCTTATACACATCTAACAGGTGTGGGCAGCTCGGGAGGTCTGGGTGGTGGGGATGGGCTCTCAGGGTCAGATTCCAGCTGAGATGGGGCAGGCCGCCCTGTGCCCTCCACTCACTCCCCGGAGCAGCCTCGCCTCCGTCTTCCTCTGAGGCTAACCTCCCAGTCCTGGAGGAGGGGGATCCAGGGAGGCTCCAGGCCTCAGTACTATTTACTCCTGCAGGAGATTCCTTCCTGTTGGGAAACCGCTTGCAGAGAGCAAACTGTGCTCTGTAGCGGGGAACGGCTGCAGAGAAGGGGCAGGGCACTGGCTGTTTTGCAGGGTGGGCTGGGGTGTCAGGCTTCTGTCAGTTGCCCATCCAAAGGGGGCCTGGGAGGAAGAGCCACTCTAGACTCAGAGCTGTAAAGGTGTCTTAGTACATCTTAGAAAAAAGCACCATCTTCTGGGCAGGCGTAGCCTCAGGTGAGTGGTTTGGCGAGAGTGCCGGGGTGCAGGGCTGGACCTGAGTGTGCGTGGGGACCGTGTGGGTAGAGGCCCTGGAGCCTCAGCAGGCCCATCTGGAGGCAGCACCCCTCCTCTCTACTCTGCTGCTGCTGCTGTCTAGTCCCTAAGTCATGTCTGACCCTGCACACCAGCAAAAGCTGGGCCCCAGGACCACGGCTCCTGCACTCTGTCCCTAGCTCAGGGCAGACAGTCTCCAGTGCAGCGGGGGCTGCAGGCCAGGTTTGGGCAGCACTGTGCCTGCCAATGCAAGAGACAGGAGCGACGTGGGTGCAATCCCTGGTCAGGAAGATCCCCTGGGGGAGGGCGTGGCAACCCACTCCAGGATTCTTGCCTGGAGAATCCCAAGGACAGAGGAGCCTGGCAGGCTACAGTCCCGAGGGTTGCAAGGAGTTGGACACAACTGAAGCGACTTAGCGTGTATGCACGCATATGCCTGCTACAGCCATGTGAATCTATCAGTCAGAGGGTCCCCACGTGCCCCCTGGGACACCAGCCTTGGTTCAAAGTCAGCCCCTGCTCAACCCCCTTGAACTATCCCCAGGTTTTGAGAGACTGTTTTCTGGGTACTAAGCTGCCAATTCATGTTTGCGTGTCAGAACCCAGAGAATTTCAGTGAATAAAATGTGGTGTGGCTTCTTCTTGTGTCTCTGACAGACCTGAGCAGGAGCAGTCAGGAGGCCTCTGGCTCTGCCCGTAGACCAGCAATCCATCCTCCAGCTACTTTGCAGAGCCAGGGGAAGTCGTCCCTGGGAGCTTGCAAGAGTCTACAGTGCAGGAGGTGATGATCTTGGCAGGAGGCGGGGGTGGGGTGGCGACGTGTGGTTCCGACAGGCCCTCACCAAGGGCCCTTAGCCTGCAAGGCCAAGATGCTGAGCTCAAGAGGTGGCTTGGAGGGCTTCCCTCCCCGAGGAGGGAAAAGGCTGCCGCCAAGTGGCTATCTGGATGGCTAGCAGGAGTCACTGGGATGGGAGATGGCTGATGGAGTGCGCAGCGCGGCCCCCTCTTGGGGCTTGGCGCCTGCGGCTGTCTGATCTGCAGCCCCAGGGAGGGTGCTCTCTCAATCTCTGACCTTGGACTTTACTCAGTCCCTGAAGCCCAGGGAACCTGTTTGGGGTCAGGGACTGGGAGCAGCCTCCTGTCTTGGGGTGGACCCAGGAGAGAGCATGGAGGGAGGGGTCTAAGGCGCCTGAGCCTGTAGGGGTGAGAATGGGAGCTAAGCTGAGCCATGGACCCCTGCCAGGGAGGGGCAGGAAGGGTGGAGCATTCAGGAGGACGCATTTGCTGGGCAGCCTGGTGAGGACCGGGGGCCTGGTGCTGCTGGGAAGGCCCGGGCAGGCTTTCTGGGATGCTAGACGTTCTCTCTCTCCTCCCTCCTCCGCCTGCTCGTCGCAGCCTGAGCTTCTCTGGCAGAGGGCTTGTGTGTCCCTCCGTGCGTCTCTCTGACTCTTTCCGCCTTTCCACGCTTTCTGATCGATGTCCTTTCTTCTTGCCCTGTTCAAGTTTCATTTCAGGCTCATATAAGGATTTTATACTGGGTGATGGTCACGCGGAGCCGTGGTCACCGGGAGAAGACCCCTGCGGGGACACCCAGGAGAAGCGTCTGTGTCTGAGCGGCAGGCGGAGAGGCTGGCCCTTAGTGGCCCTGGCCCCACTCACTGACGCCTGCCTTCCCTGTCTCTTGTCTTCTGTCCAGTAAAGGCCATGTGGGTAGACTGGTGCTGGAGAGGCCCCCTCGTGAGCCGGCAGCACACACGTCAGGGTTTCCAGCATCAGCCCAGAAGCCAGTTCCATTCAGTGACTCTAGCAGCCTAGCCCTAGCACGTGTGAAATACAAGGCGTTGTCCAATCCCCGGAAAGGTTTTCAACCTGGCTAGAGTGGCAGGATTACCGTGAAGAATAAATGCAGAGAAACAAGGAAGCTCAGTGGGGACTTCTAAGAACTGATGGGACCAGGGTCGTGCTGTGCTCTGTGGCATCTGTGGTGTGTGAGTGAGAGGATGGGCCCCACCTGGGTCCATCAGCAACAGAGGTCACCGGATTTCCAAGAAGACTAGTGACTAGAAGAAGGCTGTGTCCTTTTGCTTCAGAGTCCTCCAGCTTTTCCATCAGAAAACCCCTAAAGTCTACTACAATGTCCCTTCCCCACCAGGGCACTCAGTGAAGATGTCCTCTAGGGTATCTGTCCTGGGCAGCACCGAGCGTGGTCACACGGACGTCTTGTCACTTTGGCGACCGAGTGGCCACTGTTTGCCCTCCACGAGGTCAGGACTCAGGAGGTGGACCTCTCCTGGAGCTCAGTTGGGGAAGACAGTCCCTCTCAATGAAGTCAGCTGCTCTCTTTCAGGACCAACAGGGACTTCTGCCTTGCCTGGAAATTTGAGCCTAAGGATCAAGTTTGGGTCTCACCACTCACCTGCCTGCATCTCAGCCCTCCAGTCCTCGGTCTTGATGGTCCTGGCTTCATTCTGTCAGTTAGCTGCCTGGGATTTGAGTTCTCAAGGCATCACGGGGCTTCGGGTGAAGGTGGCAGGGCTGCCACTTGCCACTTGTCTTTGGCCCCTGGGCACATCCTCAGGTTCCCAGTGCTGGATTCCTCATTCATCAGATGGTGGGGATGACAGTGTTGTCTCACAGAGCTCTTGCTCTGAATACTGAATGTTTAATGCAGGTGCTGCCCCCGGTGTCTGCCTCAGAGTAAGCGGCCAGTTCATACACACTTTCCTTTACGAGGCTCATGGGTCCATCTTAGCTTTTCTAGAGCCCATCTTCAGGGACCAAGGTCCAGCTCGTGAGTCACATCTCCTATCTTAAGGTTTCAAGTCTAGGCTAGAAGAGTGAGCCCCCTGCAGCACGCTCTGTTATCATCATTCGTTCATTCATCAAATGTCTGTTGATGCCTCCTGTGGGCCAGACACTGTGTCAAATGCTGGGGATTAGGCACTCCAGAGGGCACCACTCAGCCTAGGGGGAAGACAGCCAGAAGACCCATCGGTGGGTGAACAGCTGAGCTCTGGGGACAGTACCCGGCTCACAGCAATGCTATGTAATGTTCTTAAATAAATGGCGTGGTCAGTTACCGTGGGTAGGTACAGCCGCTGTGAAGCCCCCAGAGGGGCAGCTAAGCCAGGTGTGGGGTGTCAGGGGAAAGTGACACAGAGCCAAGACGAGGTAAAGAAGGAATAGGGGAGAAGACGGAGCTGGGCAAAGGGTGTGGATCAAGGGCAGCTGGTCCCGGCCTAGGTAGGGAGCTGCAATCAATCAGTCTGGCCAGAGTGAGAGGGTTCTTGGGAGTGAGGAAGAGACTAGAGAGGCAGGCGGGGATCCCAGTGTGGGTCTTAGAAACCGTGTTAAAGAGCTGGTTTAACTTACAGCTAAAAAACCCTGTTAACCTAAAAAAAGAGATCTTTTATAAAATGAATGAAATACAAAGCAGTCTTCTGATGGGATTAAAAGGATCTGGTTTAACTGACCTCAGTGCACTCTCATTCCTGCTTTGGCAGAGGATCTGACCTCCCAGCAAAGCTCCCGGACACTGTGGCAACCAGGAACCACCTCTGTTGCTCCAGAGTGTGGTGGCCGAGCAGGAGGCTTCCTGTGGCAGACTTCCTCAGGCCTACTGGAGTGGACGCTGGGGCAGGGCTTTGGCCTGAGACCCCCGGCCTGATCTTGGCCAGCAGTTCTGTTCTAACCAGAATTTGGGGTTTTTGTCTTTGCAGATGTTGGGGCTGCTCAAGTGTTAGCAACAGGCAAGACTGCTAGAGCTGAAACTGGTAGGTGGCTGCCCAGTGGATTCTGGATGCAGGGCTGAGGGGCAGGAGGAGGGACTCCAAAATGCATGGGCAGTGGGGCATCCTGGTGCCCATTTCCTCCCAGTCATCATCGCACCAGGGCAGTGCTCAGCCCAAGACCTGTCTGAGTGGTTAACATGGCTTTATCCTGGGGGTGTGGTACTGAATGAGAGCCTGTGCTCCAAGGGGACATGAGTCATCAGGGCCACCTCTGTCCACTCCCTATGAGATGGGCAGCCCTGCATTGCAGCCGTGAGCCCCCAGATAGCAGGCTTTGCCCTGGCCAGCGCCTCCGTCCACTTGACCCATCCCAGCCTCTCTCCACCCTAGAGTTCAGCTCCCCATGTATGGCATGCCTTCCACGTCATCTCCTCTGGGAAGACTGTCAGTTTCCACATCAGCCCACCTTGTCACTCGGCGCTCGAGCGAGCTCTTTTCTTCCGCTGCTGACTGTAGGCCCCTCAGGATGGAGTCAGGGACTCATTCATTTGCCGTCAGCACACTCACCAGAACAGGCAATCGACATGCACATGGATGAACTGATGCAGGGATAAGTGAGGATGGCGGCAAGAAGACAGAGAAAGGAGCCACCAGCCACTTGGGAATGACTCCCTCCGCTGAAGGGACCAGGGCTGGAGTTCCAGGAGGAGGAGATGCAGCGTGGCTGGAGGGGCAGGGAAGGAGCATGTTCCCAGGAGACTGGGAAATTAGCCTGGCTTCAATGAATTGGGACTTCCCGGTGGCTCAGTGGTAAAGAATCTGCCTGCCAATGTAGGAGACACGGGTTCAACCCCTGGCTCATGAAGGTAACTTGGAGGAGGAAATGGCAACCCACTCCAGTGTTCTTGCCTGGGAAATCCCATGGACAGAGGAGCCTGGTGGGCTACATTCCATGAAGTTGTAAAAGAGCTGGACACAACTGAGCAATGGAATATAACACCACGCAGCAGTTTGGACTGTGTAATGTAAAGGTCCAAGTATCTGACTTTGGACTTCATTCTGATGTAAAGCGAGCTGTGGAAGACTTTTGCTGGGTGATGACTGACTAAAGCCCCTTGTTCCATTCCTCCCTGCCCTCCAGATATCAAGTATGCCATCATTGGGACTGCGGTGGGCATCGCCATATCGGCCGGCTTCCTGGCCCTGAAGTTCTGCATGATCAGGAAGCACATGTTTGATAACGATTCCTCTGACCTGAGAAGTGCAAATGTGGGCTTCAACGGTAAGGAAACAGTGATGCTCTGCCCTTTCCTGAGACAATACACATTCTGGCCGGTTATCTGGTGTGAGGCTCTGAGGGTAAAACTGGCTATAGAGAGAATAAAAATCATGGATCGAAAAGAAATGCTGTGACCTTTTTATGTCTCTGTCTCTTTGTACTTTTCCATTTAATCATTCTTGATATTCTTAAGAATCGGCTTTCTTGGAGAAATGTGGGGAAGAGAGCTGAGTTGGCTTCTGACAGAAATTTCTTTTCTTTTACCCAAATGATGTGATGAGATGAAATCAATCCCAGGAAGTGGTGAGGCTGCTCCTGGCACGAGTGGGTGGCGGGAGGTGTGGCCAGCACTGATGATCTGGGCCAGATTGCATTTTTTCCCCCATAAATCGGGCCGGCCCTGCCCTGAGTGATGCTGAGTGTCTGCTCATGACCCGAGCAGAGCTGGGCTTATAAGCGCGCAGCATGGTTTTCCACACCATGTCGCAGCTGTGGAGATCTGCGTCCTTGGGTAGATGCTGAACACTCAGTGAGTTTCAGTAGCAAAATACAGCATTGATTTGCACCCCTTGTCTCTCAAGGGGGGATCTGCAAAATCCATCGCCCATATGGCTGCTTAATGGGATGGTAATGTAGTCCCCAGAAGACAGGGAGGAAGGACTCTCGCCCTGTCTCTTGAAAACGTGATTGTTTTCAAGATATCCAAAAGGAGAGACAGGGCAAGGAGGAGACTGCATTTGGGGGCTTCCAATGTGTCCAGCTGCACAGGGAACTTAATTGGTCATAGTTCACCTGCCATTGATTTGGTCTCCCTAGGAATAAGGGGAAAGAGCAAACAGTCTCTTCAGCACACTGAGAGGCATCCTAGGTCTCCTGCGGGTGAGAGGGCCCAGCATCCTCAGGGAGGGAGAAGGGGAACAACTGGCAGGGGGCGGGGGGGGTCTGTTTCTAGGGAAACCGCAGTCTCCCCAGGTGCTGAGCTAGGGGGCTCGGGGAGGGACTGGGTAGAGAAGCTCTGACAGCGCTAATGGGGAGGGGGCAGAGCCCTCAGCCCAAGACCACCCCCCAGTGGCCTCACCCCAGGAGCCTCTCGGCGTCACCCAAGTCGGGTGGGCTCTGACCGCCTCCTGCTGGCCTGGCACCGAGAGAGTGGCACCACCATCACCGTGCCCCCGTCCTAACAGCCTGCTCTCTCTGTTTAGAGACCATTGCGCTAAAGAAGAGAGCTACAAGGTAAGGTCACTGCCAACCTGTGTCCTCCCCATGTTCCCTCCTGTTTCACCCACCCCTCGCCCTTGCCTGACATCCCTGCCCCTCTTCCCACTTTGAAATGCTTCCTAGGGGACCAGGATGCACCCCTGGCCTCCCTCTTCTCACGCTCCGCTCCTTTGGGCAGCCCTCAAGTGTCATGAGAGTGGGGGGGGCCCACAGGGTATTAAGTAGTCAAAGCAAGCTTGGGCTCTTTTCTGCACTTGTTGGGTTAGACTTCGCCTTATCTCGTGGGCAGAGTCCCCCCAGCAGATCGCCCGCCCCGTGACCATGTCCCCGGCTGCTGCCATGCCCCAGCTGGGAAACTACGTGTGTTCTGCTTCCAGCTTCCCTGCTGCCACCCAGCCACGTTGCTCTTCTGTATAGAGCCCTTGTCCTCCAAAGACAACCCTAACTCAGGACCTTTGCGCTTGCTGCTGTGTATCGTATGGAATGCTCTTTACTCAGGTGGCAACAAGCTACTGCGAAGCCCTCTGGGATGAGGACCTGAGTGAGACCAAGGAGGCAGTCAGTCTCTTGGGGGCGGGGTGAAGGGGCAGGCTGGGATCAAGACTCAGTAGCATTTGTTGGAGTGGGAAGGCCCTAGCTGGAGATGCCCTTTGGGAAGCAGCCAGTAGAGCAGGGGTGGACAGTGGGATGGGTGGGGTGGGATATGTTGGTGACTACCTTTTTCGAGTATGGTAAGTCTGAGGCTTCTGGAGACTTCCTTGTGGAGGAAATGTTCAGTGAGTGACTGGTATTCAGGGCAGAATCTGAGTTGAGATGGGCTGGTGAGCTTTTAGAGGGATTCAAATCACAGCCCCCCTCCAGATCTTCCCTGGGACCTGGGGCTTGGTAAGTACAAAGCAGCATCTCTTGAAGAAATGTGTGGATCTATGGATGAAGGAAAGATGGATGTGTGGTACGCTGCAGTCAGGGGGATGCCCTGGGGATGAGCTGGAAATGAATTTTCTCAATACTTTCACTTTCTTGAGGCTCTGCTCTCCTTCAGATGTTATGGTGTCTGTAAATAATTTCTGAGGACCTAAAGCTCTTGATGGTGGGGGTGAGGGGACCCGGGAATGTATAGATGAACCTCAGACCCAGAATCTGCATTGCCTTTGGGGCCCAGCTCGTCTCCGTGGGAAGTGTAGGATGGCGTCAGTTTTGGATGGATGAGTTGTGCCTGTGATAGCAGACTCTGCCCACAGCATGGTCTCGGGGCCCTATACTGGGTGGCTGAGGCACCCTGGCATGTGGCTGCAGGCTGCAGTGGCCAGCTCTGGCCCTGTGTCAGGATGATCGAGTGGGCTGGTGGAGCTTCTAACAGAGTGATCTTCTTAACCACCCATGAGCTACGCTATCTTGATCATCCAAACAGCTCACACTCATCAGGGGACACTTTGGGTTAAGGCATCATCCTTTGGAAGCTCCAGTGCCCCCTGGAAGTTCCTAGAACTGGTGTAAACTCTGATTCAGGGACCTCTTAGTCATGGGATTCACAAAACGGAAAGATTTCACAATACCCAATTCTTAATCCTGGTGGCTTTGTGCGTGCATATGTGCATGCCTGGGTTGGGAATGTGACAGGCTGTGATGACTCATAGTGAAGGTCTGACGCACAGATGCTGTTGTGTGAAGATGCTGCTGTGAACAGTGCATCACAAACCAATTCAAGAGCATTGAATGGACTGTTGCTATGGTTTCATGGTCCTACCTGTGATCAGGTCGGAGGAGCATCTGTTTGGTATATTTGTTTAGTTGCTCAGTTGAGTCTGACTCTTTTGTGACCCCATGGACCATAGCCCGCCAGGCTCCTTTGTCCATGGGATTTTCCAGTGGATTATCATCTCCTTCTCCAGGAGTTTTTCCCAATCCAGGGATTGAACCCACGTCTCCTGCATTAGCAGGTGGATCCGTGATCACTGAGCCACCAGGAAGCCCTTTTGTACACTTGGATGTTCTGAATTATTTTGATACATTGGAGCTGTAGGGGGAAATTTCCATAACCTAGGCGAGGTGGCTGCCATAGTCATGCCACAATAAACACTGTGGGAGTGAAGTACAGGAGAAGGAGTGTGAAGGGTGCAGGAGGAAGGCAGGGGCAGAGGAAGGCAGGAAGAGATGAAAGATGGGGGGAGGTGGGTGGTTGGGAGTTAATGGCTGGGTGGGGGTTCCCCTGCATCTGTTCCCCACCACGCGCAGGGAACTGTCCTCAGCGTTATCACACCAGAGCTCTTCTGCTGAGAAGGAAGACGCAATTCAAATTTCCCAAACTGACACTAGATGGAGTCAGGCTTAGTCGGGAAGCCAACAGACCCGAGGATGGAAGTGCAGAGGACATGCAAGCAGTTCTCCCGCAGCAGAATTTTTGCTCCTGCTTTTGCCCCTGGTAGTCTAGGAATGACTTGGTTAACATCCTGTCTTTCTGTTTTGCAGGTTAAACCTCAATTTCTCTGAAAGGTGAGTTGTAACAGTGAGGGATAGCTCATACCGAAAGGAGGGAAGGCAGTCCGTTTTCCTGTCCTGTGCAGGCTGGAGGCTCTCCTGCATGACCCCTGCAGGATGGGAGGGGGATTACTAGGCATGGGCTGGAAGTCGTGGTGTCAGGCTGGCTATGAGGTCAGGAATCAGCATCTCTTTGGGACACTTGTGGCAAATCCTAATCTGGCAGTACTTTGACAAGATTTTAAATGAAGTTGTGGGGCATTTGCTTCATTAGAGCTGAGTAAACTGGGTTTTAACAGCAAGATGGTTAAATTTTTATCTTATTTGATTTGGTTTTCCAAGACCTTCTCTTTGACAGAAGCCAGTCAACCGTAGCCAGCTTAAACCATTTGATGAAAAAAAAAAAAAAACACCAAAATTTTCCTTGTGTCATCAAGCCATCAGTTTGGCTGAGGCATCAGATTTTCGATGCTGCTGTGAAGTCTCAGAATAGACGGTGCCTGAGCATATAGGGCAGCCTTTCAGGAAGTGGGCACAGGATCCGAGGTTATGGCTAAAGGAGCTCTGTTCCCAGGAAGGAATGCATCTCCTTCAGGTTTATCTGAATGGTCGGTTCACAACTGACTTCCTCTAGTCCTGCTTTCCCGCACCTCGTGTACCACCCACGTGTTCTCATTGTCCTTTTGGAAAAACCTTCAAAGCCACAGAGATGTTGAAAGAACAGTGCAATAAAACCATCTACAACCTTCACCTCGATCCATAAATTAACATTTTGCTCTGTTTGATTTAACTCTGCATGCATAATTTTTTCTGCTTCACTTAAAAAAATAGTGTAGATATCATAATATTTACACATCATGTATCTCCTGCATAATCACAATGATAGGAATGGTAAGAAATGAATGGGAATGGGTTGTAATTCAATAGTATCATCTCTTTCACAGTCTGTATTCAAAATTCTCTGATTGTTTCCCAGGCGTCTCTTAAAGCTCTATTTTTCCAAGCCAGGAGCCACCGTACTTGATTTTGTCCCTTTTTGGTTTTTCTCGATGTTGCTTTCTCTCCCCACAGCACTGTCAGTCTTGAAGTACTCAAGCTTCTTGCATCATGTTCTATTTACTGGATTTGTCTGTTTCCTCCTGAGCAGGTTCAGATTGAGAATTCTGTCATGATCACTGCAGAGGCGATATTGGGCACATATCTTTCAGTGTGCTGCTCAGGAGTCACATGACTCCAGGCTCTCTGTTAGTGACGCTGCTTTTAACTGCTTGGCTAAGGAAGTGACAACTAGATATCTCCCGGTAGAGAATCATCTAAGGGGAGGGACTTTGAGACCGTGAGAACACACTGACCCAAGTAATTCTTCACCCGATGGTTTTACATCTGTCTGTGGCCTGTGTTTGAATAGTTATTGCTTTGAGGGTCACAAAGTTTCAATTCCAGCATTCCTTCTACATTTAATAGCTGGCATTCTTCTCTTATTTCTTGAACATTATTCCTAAGGACTTCAGTGCATTATAATTCATCACCATCATGAATCTTTTTGATGTTTAAACTGTCCCAAGTTATCAGTACAAATCAATTCTTGGTGGCTTTAGACCGGATTCCAGTAGTCACTGAGAATTTCACAGACTTCTGAAATTACACAATGTTCAGTCTCACCTTACACTGTTCCTGCTCAGACTTGGAATCATGCATTTCCCCTAGATCCAGGTTTTCCTACCCGCCCCTCTACCCTCCTGCTTTTCTTTAACATGGAGTAGTTTTTAGAAACCAAGATCTGAGCACAATGGGTGTTTATGGCTACTGAGGCATTGTCACTTGGAGACTTACTCAGTGGACAGTCAGCACATGCATATTTACCAGTATGCATCAAAAACTCAGCATCACAACATTCTTCTTAAGATTTCCTCATTTCATATTTCTATTTTGCCTCCTCTAAAGTGAAAGCCCTGTTTCCCAACCATATAAATATTTTTATCCATTTGCTCTATCCTATAATACACACAAAATACATACTTCAAGAATTACAATACTGTACAACTACATACTCACTTAAAAACTTCTTTGCTGTTCTTTGTTCTTAGAATTTAGCCCTCCATGTGTACAGAGCATTGTGTTCAAGTTGAATTAATTATTTTCTCAGTGTGGTTATGATATCAATTTGATATATAGTTAGAGATATTTGTTTCAGTGTATATGCTGGTTTTTGTTTAATTTCTTAATCTTTGTATTTTAATATTATTTTTTGAGTATGTGAAACACATGTATAGTTTTAAACTAAAAATGTGTAAATAGGTAAACTTAGGGATGCTCTGCTCTCCTGTCCACTCCACCCTGCTCCTGCCCACTGCTTTGAGGTAATTAATTTCAACAGTTCCTATTTTATCTTCCCTGTGTTCCTTTTACAAAATAAGTTTAATTAAAAGATGTGCATATGTACAATTTTTATAAAATTGGATAAATATTTATATATGCATATATATATTATCTGGCTCTTGTTTATTTTTATTTGGAGCTCTGATTCATCTGGCATGGTATGAGATATGATCCAATTATATCTTTTTCCCAAATGGCAATCTAGTTATCTTAATATCATTTTTCAAAATCACTGTATTTTCCCCAGTATTTTATTTGTCACCTTTATCATGTTCAAAATTCTCACATATAGTTGGACTGTTTCTAGACTTCATATTATCCTCCAGTGGTATTTGTGATTATTCATGTGCCATTATCACACTCTTTCTTGTGGTGACTTCATGTATTACTGGGTGTGGCTGGTTCCCACACACCTTACTATTCCAGTCTAGCTATTCCTGTGTATTTGTTTCCCATATAAACTTTGCAATCAACTTCAGAATCTAGCTACAGAAACAAACATCTTGCTATTTTTATTGGAGTTGCATTATGTTTACACATTAAATTGAAGACAATTGACTTTTTGAGGATGTTATCCTTCACTGACACAAATATATGCTTTTTACAAGGCNTTTGCAATCAACTTCAGAATCTAGCTACAGAAACAAACATCTTGCTATTTTTATTGGAGTTGCATTATGTTTACACATTAAATTGAAGACAATTGACTTTTTGAGGATATTATCCTTCACTGACACAAATATATGCTTTTTACAAGGCTGTTTTTGTGTGTCTCAGGGGAGTTTTCAGATTTTACTCATGGATTTTTCACATTTCTTATTAAGTTTATTTCTAAACATTTCATGTTTTTGTTGCTTTAGTAAATGGAATTTCCCATCATGTCTCCTACTTGGCCATTGATTTGGGATATTAACATGATAGCAGCTGACATATTGAATGCTTTTATTGTTTTTTTTTTTTAATTTTATTCTTGATCTCCTTGAGTTTTCATCATAGTAGGTCATCTGCCAAAATGTAGATCTTCTCTTCCATTAAGCCTCTAATTGTTTTCTCCTCTCTGATTGCATTGGCTAAAATCACCAGGGTTAAATAATAGTGGAAACAGTGAGTATATTTGTCTTTTGCCTGACCTTTGTGGGAAATTCTCTAGTGGTTTTCATTAAGTAAGATGTTAGTACACATATTTTATCACCTTAAGGAAACGCACCAGTTCCTATTTTACTGAGTCTCCCCCCCACCCCAGGAATTTGTGTGGGATTTGGTTAAAAGACTTTTCAGGGTTAGCAGGCATTAACTTATCAGGAGACATTCTCTGGGATGGTCCCAGGAAAACGAGGTCATAGAGGCACCCTTGTTACTACTTCACTTTTTTGCTTCTCTCCTTGTTGATCTGTATGGTTTTGGAGGATGGGGTGGAAAATTGGATTTAGGCAGCCACTAATAATCTTAGAGTCTCCAAAAGTCTCTTTGTCGTTCTTTTGGTACCTAGCTCAGGTCTGGGTATTAATGAATCTTCCAGATGGCTCTTTTTCTTTCCAGAAATGCACCTATGATTGAGCTCTGAGTGAGCAGCCTCTGCAGGAGGGCACTCTGGGCAGCTACTGATTGGAGACAGCTTGAATTTGAGCATCCAAGGTGGTAATGGACCTTCACACAGAACTCAGGATACAGAGCAAATAGACTTACAGAATCTACAGCGCCTCTGTCCCGAAAGCAAAGAGTTCTTCTCTCCTGCAAGGAGCTGGCTGCCTAAAGGACGTAAGAGCACTCCTCCGAGCAGTAACAAAGTTTGGAAGCTGATGCATGCTCACTGCCTGTCCTTGTTCCCAGCGTCAGAGTCGTTCACGCGTCATGGCGACACTGAGTCCGTGGACCCTACCAGCAGCAAGCAGCTCATGGAATGAGAACCGAACTCGAGANCAGTAAGAAAGTTTGGAAGCTGATGCACGCTCACTGCCTGTCCTTGTTCCCAGCGTCAGAGTCGTTCACGCGTCATGGCGACACTGCATCCGTGGACCCTACCAGCAGCAAGCGGCTCACGGAATGAGAACCGAACTCGAGACACAACTTCTTTAGCACCACAGTCTACCAAGAGGTGAACAGCCTTGTCTAAAGCTGTGGCCTCCACTTCTTAGCTGTCAGAAGAATCCATCTGTCAACGTTCAAGGGAACTGAAGGGTGAAAACCTTGAGTCAGGCTCCATTTCTATAAGTGACTGGGAGACTTTCCAGAAGAAGGGATGCAGGCTGGGCTGGAGGGGGAGGAAGGGGTCTGACAGCTGTGGAATGGCCCCACAGCGCTGCAGCCTTCAAGTGATGGTATCAGGAAAGGATGAAGAGAGAAAGCAGCTGCCATGGCTGGTGGTGAGCTGTACCAAAGCAAGCGGTTATTGTTATGCTCATAGGGTTATGCTGTGGTGAATGTGACAAGGTCCGTACCTTATTGTGGAGGACACAGCTGGGAAAGACATAAAGCCAAGGCTGCATGACGCAGGCCCCATTCACGCTTCTCTCCCCTCAATATTAACCCTGGGTTTCTGGGCTGCATTAAGGAATACTCTTTGCCTTTTCATTCAGTAGAAATCCAGGTGGCTACGTGGACTGGTTTTCTTTAGATTGGGTTACTCACCTTGTGTGTGGTAAAAGATGAGTTACATTTCAAAACAAAGTGCTCTGTTGTAATAATTTGCCTGAACTCCCAGGGCATCTTTTATCTGACTTGATAACAATGTAGTTCATTAGCAGCCTTGGTTAACTGATAACCTAAAGCAGTAATGTGATACTCATAAGCAATTTTCTGTGTGTTAGAATAAACCATCTTGTAAGGTATATGATAATTGATTTGCTTCTTTTACTAGCATTTTAATTAAGACAGCTGGCTGGGAACTGAAGGTGAATGCTTCTAGATTCTCAGTAATCACTGTAATATCTATAAACTCAATAGAGTGTCGGGTCCTTTCCCTCACCCCACATCATGACATATTTTCCAGCACCACTCCCAGCCTCCAGTTTTGTGTTGAGTTCCACCCAGAGTGTCCTGTGGGGGGAACACAGAGAACTATGCTGAAGACTGGTGCTTTCTCCTTGTCTTCTAATGGCAGACATGCTGTGGGAAGCAGACGGGTTGGGGGTTCCAGGCAATTGGCTTCCTTGGCTTAGACCCCCAATTCCAAGCTCAGTGACTTCCTTCTGTAGCAGTCCTACGGGAAGCCGTTTTTGATGCCCCTCTTCTTGGGAGCAGCTCCTGGGGACAGAGGTGCCAATGGGCAGAAACTCTTGGATGTTTCTGAAGCAGCCACAAGAAGTCGTCGCGTCTGCGGGTCCGTGTCCTGAGTGAGAGCCCTTTGTCCTGTCCTGCACTGTGATTTGGGACCAGAGGCCAAGGACTAGGATAAACCCTGCCCTCCCAGCCCAGTACACTCTGAGTCCCCCAGAACACGTACAGATCCCAGACAGCCCATCTCGACAGGCAGAACATGCTGCCTAAAGGAGAAGCGACGGATGAGAGTCCAGTACCTGCGGGTGGAGTGAGCTGCAGATCTCAGTAGCCAGCCAGGGTCTGAAGGCACAGCCGTGGTTTGCTGCCTCTGTGACTCAGTACCTGGTAAGATGGGAGACAGTTATCTGGCAAAATCAACAAATTACAAACATGTATCCATCTCTGTGGGCTTCTCAGATGCCTCAGTGGTTAAAAAATTCTCCTGCCGATGCAGGCACTACAGGAGACACAGGTTCTACATCTGGGTCAGGAAGATCCCCTGGAGGAAGAAATGGCAGCCCACTCCAGTATTCTTGCCAGAGNAAAAATAAACAAATAGGACCTAATTAAAATTAAAAGCTTCTGCACAACAAAGGAAACTATAAGCAAGGTAAAAAGACAACCTTGAGAATGGGAGAAAATAATAGCAAATGAAGCAACTGACAAAGAATTCACCTCAGAAATATACAAGCAGCTCATGCAGCTCAATTCCAGAAAAATAAACTACCCAATCAAAAAATGGGCCAAAGAACTAAATAAACATTTCCCCCAAAGAAGACATACAGATGGCTAACAAATACATGAAAAGATGCTCAACATCACTCATTATCAGAGAAATGCAAATCAAAACCACAATGAGGTACCATCTTACACCAGTCAGAATGGCTGTTATCAAAAAGTCTATAAACAATAAATGCAGGAGAGGGTGCAGAGAAAAGGGAACCCTCTTACACTGTTGGTGGGAATGCAAACTAGTACAGCCACTATGGAGAACAGTGTGGAGATTCCTTTAAAACTGGAAATAGAACTGCCATACTACCCAGCAATCCCACTGCTGGGCATACACACTGTGGAAACCAGAATTGAAAGAGACACATGTACCCCAGTGTTCACCGCAGCACTATTTAAGCAACCTAGATGTCCATCAGCAGACGAATAGATAAGAAAGCTGTGATCCNATACTACCCAGCAATCCCACTGCTGGGCATACACACTGTGGAAACCAGAATTGAAAGAGACACATGTACCCCAGTGTTCACCGCAGCACTATTTAAGCAACCTAGATGTCCATCAGCAGACGAATAGATAAGAAAGCTGTGATCCATATATACAATGGAATATTACTCAGCTATTAAAAAGAATGCATTTGATTCAGTTCTAATGAGTTGGATGAAACTGGAGCCTGTTATACAGAGTGAAGTAAGTCAGAAAGGAAAACACCAAAATAGTATATTAATGCATATATATGGAATTTAAAAAGACAGTAATGATGACCCTATATGCAAGACAGCAAAAAAGACACAGATATAAAGAACAGACATTTGGACTCTGGGAGAAGGCAAGGTGGGATGATTTGTGAGAAGAGCATTGAAACATGTTTATTACCATATGTGAAACAGATTGCCAGTCCAGGTTCGATGCATGAGACAAGGCACTTAGGGCCAGTGCACTGGGATGACCCTGAGGGATGGGATGGGGAGGGAGGTGAGAGAGGGGTTCAGGATGGGGGACACAGGTACACTCATGGATGATTAATGTGAATGTATGGCAAAAACTGCTACAATATTGTAAAATAATTAGCTCCAATTAAATAAATTAATTTACAAAAAAATAAAGTAATTTTTTTATAAAGAGTAAGTTAACACTCAAAGTTTGGTTTTTACTGATGGATAGCCAGTTCTTTCTTCTTTATTTGTTGAAAGCACTATACTTTCCCCCTTTGAAATGCTTTGTCATTTTTATTAAACATTGTCTGAGTGACATGTGCAGGTGTGGATTCACATTCTGCTCCATTGAGCTACTTGTCAGTACTTCATGCCTGTTGTGCAAACTCTTGATTACTATTATTTACAGTACTATCACAGTTTTTAAACATGTGGGTTTTATGTTTAATGCTGACTATATGCACTGATGCTAAAGCTAAAACTCCAGAACTTTGGCCACCTCATGCAAAGAGCTGACTCATTGGAAAAGACTCTGATGCTGGGAGGGATTGGGGACAGGAGGAGAAGGGGATGACAGAGGATGAGATGGCTGGATGGCATCACCGACTTGATGGATGTGAGTTTGAGTGAACTCTGGGGGTTGGTGATGGACAGGGAGGCTTGGCATGCTGCGATTCATGGGGTTGCAAAGAGTCAGACATGACTGAGCAACTGAACTGAAGTGAACTGATATGAACCTTCACCCCCAAATCCTCCAGCTGCCCCTTTGTTATTCAAATGACTGTTNTAATATCATGCCTGTGACTATAAGAAATAAAAGATCCTTTTAGGGTTGCTGTGGAAACTCTCTGGTTCTCAGGCCAAGAAATGAAGTTGTTTAAGTTGTTTAAGAGTTTATGATCCTGAGATTTTTACTTTCTTTCTGTAAGCACTCCACTGTACTCAGTAATAGCCAATTTGCAACAAGGTCCTTGCAGTGATCGCTCCTTCTGAAACAGATGCAGCAGCCACTTGGGCCCCCAAAGCATGTGTGTTTCATCACCATCAACCACATGCGGCTATTTGACTGTGATGCCACCGAGTGTCATGTATAAGTAGCATCACATTTCCCCTTGGCGAGGGGCTCAGACCAACCCAACCACAGAAACAATCTTCAAAAGAGTCTCTCTCCTCGGACTAATCCTAATACCAATTTCTGTTTCAGTCAGGGTTCAGTTAAGATGCAGAAACCTCAGCAATTCAACCAGGGAAAGCATAATATAATGAATTATTCACTTGGTGAAAAGGTGGTTAGCTACTAAAAGAGTGTAAGAGAATTTTATGAGAATAGAAATGGCAACCACAGAATACAGCTTTTATTCTCAAAGCTGAGGGAAGCATAAATAAGGAGGAAACTTCAAAATGTAGAGAAAACCTGCTCCAGGCTAAGATTTGGGTCTCTAAGGAGATAGCTCAGCTACTACAGAAACACGCCACTCACCAGTTGGATGAAGAGGAAACCTTCTAGAGGACACTCAATAGCTGGAGCCATGGGAAAAATTCACCACCAGAAAGGATACTGCCAAGGCCAGCTGTGGCCTGATTCATTCACTGTCACGTGGAGAAAAAAAAATAAAGATTAGTTCTTCATTCTCCAGTTTGGAGAATTCCATCAGCACACCCTGCATCCCCAGTTGGTCAAACCCAACATCTGGCAGAGAAAAAACTGTAGCTTGCAAGAGAACAGTTCCAGAATCATACAGCAGGATGAGGAAAGGTAGATGTGGAGCTCAAGGAAAATGAATGAGCAATTGGAACACCTAAACATAAACACTAGGAGGAAGACAGAAAGAGGTAAATAATTACAAGACATACTTAGAGGCAGAAGCATTTGTACTTGATTTTGAGTCCTTTTGGAAGTGAGTAAAAGGAGGGCTCAGGATGACGTTCTCCTAAGAGAGAAGGGAGAAAACTGGGGATGCTCAGTCTTGTATCAAATGAGTTTTGTGTGGTGGAGGAGGTAGGGAATTAAGAATTTCATTTTGGGCATATTCCATATATCTATGACAGAGGTCAAGGTGTCAAATGGCAGACAGCAATGCAAAGCTTGAGGCTGGCTGAAGATAAAAATGGGCATCATCAGCAGGTAGATGCTATTTCAGGCCACAGGACTAGATGACATCCCTTACAGAGAAACTGTACTTAGATAAAAGGGCAACAAGTCAGAGAAGGGATGAGGCGCCAGTAAAGGAGATAGATTAGCTAGTGAGAGAGGAGGAAAAAATCATGAGAATTTGGGGTTATGGAGGCAGAGTAAGAAGGGTTTACCCCCAAAGCAGTCAATTCTGTCAAATACCATTTCCACCAGATTTAACAAGATGAGTTTAAATGAACAGAGGAAAAGAGAAAGGAGCAGAGAAGTGAGTTGTAGCAAGAGGAAATGGTGGGTCTAGTTAGGACTTTTAAACTGAGCTGTCTGATACGGGAGCCTCTAGTCACAGGTAGTTCCTGAGCACCTGAAACGTGACTAGTGCAAATTGAGATGTGCTACAGGTATAAATACTGTTCATACTGTTCATGAGGTTCTCAAAGGCAAGAACACTGAAGTGGTTTGCCATTCCCTTCTCCAGTGGACCACATTCTGTCAGACCTCTCCAACATGCCCGCCTGTCTTGGGTGGCCCCACAGGGCATGGCTTAATTCACTGAGTTAGACAAGGCTGTGGTCCTAGTGTGATTAGATTGGCTAGTTTTCTATGATTATGGTTTCAGTGTGTCTACCCTCTTGCAATGCCTACCATCTTACTTGGGTTTCTCTTACCTTGGACATGGGGTATCTCTTCACGACTACTCCAGCAAAGCATAGCCACTGCTCCTTACCATGGACAAGAGGTATCTCCTCACCACCGCCTCTCCTGACCTTGAACGTGAAGTAGCTCCTCTAGGCCCTCTGGTGCCCACACAGCCACCGCTCCTTGGATGTGGGGTCGCTCCTCCTGGACGAATACTTCAGTACTCTTGCCTAGAGAACCCCATGAACAGTATTAAAAGGCAAAATANGAAGGAAGCCCCAGGGAGTGGTAACCTTAGGAGGGTCTGCAGCAGCTCTCGGGTTCTGGGGTCAGCTCTCGGCGAGCCAAAAGATGGGCTGCACTCCCATGTTCCTATGGGAGTTCAAGCTTGTAAACTGGGGTTAAAAGCACACATATCAGAGACTGTTCTAGAATGTGCTCTGAGATCTGCAAGAAAAGCAGGGAAGAATCGGCCTGGAGGAGCTGTAAGGCTCTTTAACAGGTGCAGTGTGCAGAGGGGTTGTTTAGACAGAGGGAAGCTGAGCTGAGCTGAAGATGCAAGCTGAGGGGCTGGTACTTGTGATATGAACTCTAGAAGGGCCAGGGCCAGCCTGTGCTCAGGGCCCATCCCCTGATCAGTTCTCTTCTGAGTTATCTGTCATAATCCCAGGGCTTGTCAGATAAATTAAGCATCCTTCAAAAATATGACATTTCACATGGATATTATCAATGGGTGACAAATAGGTCTCTCTCAGGCTGTGTGTGCAGAGTGCAGTGAGGTCACTCACGCCTGGACATGAGGAGTTTATGAGTCAGGGAGGAGGGCAGACCATTTTGGAACCTGCTATGCCAATACCTGCTCCCCTTGTGNCTCTCTCAGGCTGTGTGTGCAGAGTGCAGTGAGGTCACTCACGCCTGGACATGAGGAGTTTATGAGTCAGGGAGGAGGGCAGACCATTTTGGAACCTGCTATGCCAATACCTGCTCCCCTTGTGGCTCAGCTAGTAAAGAATCCACCTGCAATATGGGAGACCTGCTTCGATCCCTGGGTTGGGAAGATCCCCTGGAGAAGGGAAAGGCTGCCCACTCCAGTATTCAGGCCTAGAGAATTCCACGGATTGTGTAGTCCATGGAGTCACAAAGAGTTGGACACACTGAGCGGCTTTCACTGGCTCTGGCGGTGCCAACACCCAGGAGGATAAAAGACCAGGACAAAGTGAAGAAAGGGCAAAGCAGTCACTGAGTGTGGGGGCAGGCTGCCCAGGAGGGGGTCAGGGAAATCAGTTCCCGGTGCACAGTGTCCTGGCACACGACACAGTGTAAGCTGCCATTTGGTTGTCAGGATATGTGAAGTCTAATTTCTCTGTCATGAAGCCAGTTTCAGAAAGACAGTCAGTGAATATGGGAAATAGAAGTTCAGGGCCATGNCCCGGTGCACAGTGTCCTGGCACACGACACAGTGTAAGCTGCCATTTGGTTGTCAGGATATGTGAAGTCTAATTTCTCTGTCATGAAGCCAGTTTCAGAAAGACAGTCAGTGAATATGGGAAATAGAAGTTCAGGGCCATGGAAAGATCCCAGAAGCCCTAGAGTTCGTTTGTTAGGTGTCCTGGGAGGAACGAGCAAATAGAACGAAAACAAAGACATATCAAAAGAGAGAGAATAAAAGTGAGCAGAATTTCAGAAAGGGACTAGACAACAGCTTAAAAGGAAGGATGTAGTGAGACATATGCAAAACCATCTATATACAGCAGAACCAAAGTAAATTTGAGAGCGTCAGGAACAAAGAAAAGCAAATGGCCCATAAAAATATGAGATTTTGAGAGAAGTTAGACTTTTTGTTGGTGGAACTAAATGAAAGAAGATAAAGAACGAATATCTTCAAAATTCTCAGGGGATATGGTTATGCACCATAGTATTTTATACCTAAACAAACTATCAATCAAGTGAAAAAGAAAAAAAAAAAGAATACAAAAAATCAGAAAATTTACTACAACCAAAATTCTTTCTGGAAAAAAAAAATGACCAGAAGATGGGCTTCAGCAAAATGAAAAATGAATTTAAGAGGAATGTATGAGATAAAAGAAGTGTCAGTGAGCAAAAGAACCAGCAAAATTCATACGTGTTTATATGAGCAATTATTATTTTTAAAAATTGTGGTGCCATTATAATACGTTAAAATCTCACATGATCTCAATATGGGAGGTTGTGTGGGAGAAAGAGAAATGACAGGTATAAAAACATTAAGTTGTTCAGGGACATAATACAGAATATTGATTAGCTCTCAATAACGATATTAGAAAAATGCATTATTGAATTTGCATAATGTAAATTCAGGGAGAACCCCTAGAATAAAAAAAAACAGTGGAAGGATAGAAAACATCTAAACAATTACAAGCCTTCAGTTCAGTCACTCAGTTGTGTCCGACTCTTTGCGACCCCATGGACTGCAGCACGCCAGGCCTCCCTGTCCATCACCAACTCCCGGAGTTTACTCAAACTCATGTCCATCGAGTCAGTGATGCCATCCAGCCATCCCATCCTCTGTTGTCCCCTTCTCCTCCTGCCCCCAATCCCTCCCAGCATCAGGGTCTTTTCCAATGAGTCAGCTCTAAAGGAGAACAAGAAATAGCAGCAGGAGGAAGGGTGGGAGGGGAAGAGTAAGAATGAAAATTCTTGTGTAAAATTTCTCTGGGGCAGATACAATTTTCATTCCTAAAACTGTAAAGTGTAGGTGGCACGACCAGTGTGAAAATGGCCCGAGGAACAGTATTATGGATAATGATATTATCCGCCAGTATTTTGAGAAGCCTGGTCTCCAGGGTTGCTGGACCTAGATATTATAAGGAAAGTACATCCCTCTCTGGACTCCTCATCCTAGTTTGCACCTCAGACTTGGCTCCAGTGCCAGATGGCCATGGGCAAGCATAAGGGAAATAATTGCTGCTTCTGCCAGCCTGAGTGGGTGACCTCCAGTGGTCTTGGGAAGTCCTCAGGGAGGGAAGCTGATGGAATAAACTGTAAGACCACTTTATCCAAAAGGGAGCAACATGGTAAAAACAATTAGTAGAGGACAGGACAGCCCATTGCCGGTGAGGGAGAGGGTGGGGATGATGGGAAGATAGCTGCGGGTGCAGGCTGAGTCAGGCCGGGGGGTACCTGTGGGTGTCAGTTCAGTTCAGTTCAGTTGCTCAGTCATGTCCGACTCTTTGTGACCTCATGAACCATAGCACGCCAGGCCTCCCTGTCCATCACCAGCTCCTGGAGTCCACCCAAACCCATGTCCGTCGAGTTTGTGATGCCATCCAGCCATCTCATCTTCCGTCGTCCCCTTCTCCTCCTGCCCTCAATCTTTCCCAGCATCAGGGTCTTTTCAAATGAGTCAGCTCTTCGCATCAGGTGGCCAAAGTATTCAACATCAACAGCTTCAACATCAGTTCTTCCAATGAACTCCCAGGACTGACCTCTTTCAGGATGGACTGGTTGGATCTCTTTGCAGTCCAAGGGACTCTCAAGAGTCTTCTCCAACACCACAGTTCAAAAGCATCAATTCTTTGGCACTCAACTTTTTTTATAGTCCAACTCTGACATCCATACATGACCACTGGAAAAACCATAGCCTTGACTAGACGGACCTTTGTTGGCAAAGTAATGTCTCTGCTTTTTAATATGCTGTCTAGGTTGGTCATAACTTTCCTTCTAAGGAGTAAGCGTCTTTTAATTTCATGGCTGCAGTCACCATCTGCAGTGACTTTGGAGTCCAGAAAAATAAAGTCAGGAGCAGTAGAATAAGCGAGCGGAGGGGCAAGGCTACACTGGGGTCTCTTCTCTAGTTTGGGAGGAGTAACTCGCCTAGACATATGGCTGTTATTTCCAGCAGTTGGATGAACGGATATGGACTGGCCTTCAGTCAGTACGGGATTCTCCAGCATGACAACAGCCACATGACCCAGACACTCAGCTGTCATGGTGACCATGCATTTCTAATGGCTCAGCCCTGAGAAAACCATCAGTGGAGCAGAGGACCATGTAGAAGGTTTTGTGCACCTCAGTTGCAAGTCACCTGCTCCGGTGATCTTGCCTGGAGAATCCCAGGGACAGGGGAGCCTGTTGGGCTGCCATCTATGGGGTCGCAGAGAGTCGGTCACGACTGAAGTGACTTAGCAGCAGCAGCCCCTCCTAAGAAAGTCTGGACAAAAGGGGCTAACTCCATTCCCCCAGAAGGGGAGGTGAGCAGAATGACAGGAAGGGAGTTTGCCCTTAAAAAAAATAGTTTTTCCTGTGTGAATGAAACTCTTTAGAGAGGAAATAATATCCAAAGAAGAAGCTGAGTCATGTAAAACTCTTGAAGTCCCTGTAAGGAATAATGGGGCGCCAGTCAAGATGGATTTGACTTCAAGCAGGCTGAGATTGTCTCCTTTCATCAGCTTCAGCTCATTTGGAGGGTGGCAATGACTCACCCAGATGAGGAAAGAGGGGTGAGAAGGGGGAGGAGGAATGGGGTGGTGCCGGCAGGTGGCCGACACCTGGGCCCTGCTGCCAGGGGCTGGTTACACTCTCGGACATTGTTTGGTCTCGAGGGAACCCCTCCACCGCCTCCTGCTGGGGGGGTGTTGCTGTGTCTTTGCTCTGAAAGCAATGAGGAGAAGGAATGAAAGGTCAGATTTAGGCCAAGGACGAGGGAGAAAACTTCAGTGTAACTTCTAAGCTTCAACTATCATTCATGAAATCAGTGAGCCATTTTGTCTTTCAAAGGGAAATATTTCTTCAAATTAATGATAATTTACACTACTGAGCATTTGCCTGGCATGGTTGAAAAGAAACATTGTAAAGCTGCCTTAGCCTTTACAAGATATGTAATCATTTCTTTACAAGATATGTATCATTATGTGTTCATTACAAAATATGTATCCTTTCAAGAAATGATACCAAGGCCAGGGCTCAGCTGTCTAAGGGGCTCAGATGCTCAGAGCTGGTGGATGGTGGTGAATGGAGGAGTGGTGGACTGGGGCGTGTCCAGAGGGGGCAGGAAGGGACATGGCGGGAGCTCTGAAAGCACTCAGGCGGCCACTGAGGACCACCCCCGGCTTGCGGTGATGGAGAAAGCCTGCACTCTACAGATGGACATGGGTCCTAGTTTGGATACCTGGTCCACAGTTCAGGAGCTACTTGACCTTGGGCAAGTTAGATGGGCAAATGGCAGGAGTGGAGGGGGATGAGGGCTCTCCAGGACCATCACAGGGATCAAATAACATGATGAAATGCTTTGCTTTGTACCTGGCCTGTGGCTGGTGGTAGATGTGGATTTTTTCTGTATATGAACTTGGAGCTGAGAAGACGGAATCTGGGTGGTGCTTCCTCCCATCCAGGCAACTGGAACAGCCAATTCCAGTCCCAAAGTGCCTGAAGCTCCCTTTCCACATGCTGGCTCCTTGGTGCCGTTCAGGGCTAGACAAGCCGCCCCGCCCCCCCCCCCCCCCCCCCCCCCCCCCCCCCCCGCCCCCCCCCCCCCCCCCCCCCCCCCCCCCCCCCCCCCCCCCCCCGCCCCCCGNNNNAAACAAACAAGGATAAATAAAAGGATGGGGGAATTCCTTTTCCAAAGATAAATGCTGCTCACTTTTTGGTGTTTATCATTCTCAACTTTACATATCTGAGCATGTCAGTCAGTCAGTTATATATATACATACATGCTAGGTTTCCATAACTGGGTTTGTACGGTACAGTGGACCCTGAACAACCCGGGTTTGAACTTTGCAAGTCCACGTATACGTGGATTTTTTTCAATAGTAAGTACAACAGTAGGTTGAATCTGTGGATGAGGAACCTTGGATACTAGAAGTTATGTTCCTATTTCAGCTGTGTTGAGGATGGGTACCCCAACCACCAGAGTTGTTAAAGGGTCAGTTATATATGGCTGTACTCACTGTATTGTGAACATGTTTTCCCAAGTTCTTCAGGAACAGCATGGCATCTCTTTGTTTGGTTATCCCATATTTTATTCAACCCAGGGGTTCTCACACTCAAATCAGTCACACGGAGGATTTATTTAAACCCAGAGGGCTGGATGTACTGGGGTTGAACCCAAGAATCTTCATTTCTAACAAATTCCCAGGTGTCAAGGATGCAACCCAATCAACTAAAATTCCTTTACTGGGACACTGGTTGCTTCTGAATTTGTGAGTAAAAATAGCGCTGTATTGAAAATAGGTCAGAAACATCTCGGCATACTGTTAATTTCCTTAAAGATAAATTTCTAGAAGTGAAATTGCTGAGAGTGAGGGTATCACAGGTTTAAAGTTGCTGCATATTACCAGAACATTGTTTCAATCTCTGTTTCTACCAGAGTATGTAGGTCTGGACCTTGTGTTTGTTTAATTCTTTTCTTTTTTTTAAGATAAAATGTATCCATCTGATCTAGCTAATCTATATAGAAAGCTAGATTCCCCTCCCACAGGCTGTGTGAACCCAGGAAACCACACAGACTGCACAGAGGCTGTTTTTTCATGTTAATGGAGAAAGAATCCTCCTTTGATCACATTTTTAGATTGCTGTGAGAATCATAAAATGATGGTAGGATTGAGCGCCCTTTCTACACTGTGACTCATTTGCAGATGGGAGGGTCTGAGCACTTCCTGAAGAATTAAGAAGCAGCCCCTCTTGTGGAAACTTCCCGAAACTGAGAATTACCAGGAGAAATTTGCTCAAAAGGCTTGTCTTCCCAGCCAGAACTGTGGGCTCCATTAACTGCATGCAGGAGCCCGAGTGGTGGGACAGTAAGTGTTTGACATCCCGTCCCCTCCCTGGGCCGGCAGTGGGACAAGCAGGAAAGACCTTGATTTTAGACTTTGCCAATTACCATGATGTAAATCCTCCCAGTCCTCTTACCAGCTGCCAACGTGTCATGAAATGTGGTAAAATAATTGGGAATTGAGGAGTTTTGAATATTTGTTACTGTTGTGCATTATATAATCTAAGTTGATATGATTCTGATTTTGATAAAAGCTGTTTCACAGCTGGCTTTCAAAAATTCTTGAAAGATTTAACAATTGGTTTTCGTAAGCCAGTCCTAGTTGGCCCCAGATCACCACTGGCTTCCCCTCTTGGTTATAAACTCATTAAAAATGCAAGTCACTTTTTGGAAGAATAACGCCTGGTTATGCCAACTTCATTTTTTAACATTTGGCTGTGGGCAAAACACTGGCAATCTGAATGATTTGGGTTCAAAACCTTTCACATTTATATATAAAATAGTCTAATGTTAGCCTTTGCAAGGACTGGGGACTGGGGTCCTCTTAAGACATCTGGCTCTCGTGCATGGCTGCCAAGCTCCTCCTGCACACGCTGATGGTGTAGAGAGAAACCCAGCAATGTGGAGGAAGTAGGCTTTGTTTCCAGAACCTCGACAGTGAGGTCTTGAAAGATGTGTTTTTCAACTGCTGCCATTCTTGCCTTTTAATTTTCTTCGTTTGGCTTTATCGCGATCAATTTAATTTGTTGTGGGTTGGGAGGTGAATCCTATAGAGTGATGCTCCTTATCATGCTTATGGACTGTCATTTTCCGAAAAGCTGACCTGATTTGTATGTATATTGTGGTCCAAATGCCAGCTAGTCATACTCTTTTCACAAAGGCAGGTAAACAATATAAAAAGTTATTTTGAGATCTCTATACTGCTATTTCACTGTTAAGTACCACTGCCTGTGAGTTTGTGCTGTATCAATAGCTTATTGTGTTTTGTAGCTAATAAAGTAATAATATATTTACTGAGTTAACTTCAAGTTTTAGGGAATCATTTTAAAGCTATAAACCAAAACTTAAATGATATGCAGATGCTTTTAGTCTTCTCTTGTAAATGATAAATAATTCACTTACGTTCCCTTCTGATGTTTAGCATGTTTACTGTGTTTCTGACAGCCAGAGTGGGTTTGGGACAGCGTTTGAGGAGAGCTGTCTGTCCCTTGCGATGTGAATCAACGCTGATCTCCTCCTCACCAGCGCTGGCAGGGCTTATCTTTCCTTTCCAGGACTAGTGCCATACTGCCCAGGATGCTGGCTGGCTCAGGTGGTCAGGGGCGAGGTGCGTTGCTCACTGCTTTCTGCCCATTCTCTGTGCACTGGTGGGTGCGCTACAGCTTGGGCTGCCTCCTTGACACTGGGGTCCTCCACTTCAGTCGTCTGGACATGCTGATCACATGGAGCAGCCTGCCCACCGCAGCAAAACCAAGTGAGATTTCCTCTAGGAAGGCAAGGGTTGTTCAACAACTGAAAAATCAAGCCATGTTAATAGAATGAAGGGATAAAATCATGTCAATAGATACATAAAAATCATTCTAAAAAAGTCAACATCCTTTCATGATTAAAGCACTGGGTAAGTTAGGATTTGGTGGCTCAGTGGTAAAGAATCCTCCTGCCAATGCAGGAGACATGAATTTGATCCCTGAGTAGGGAAGGCCACCTGGAGATGGAAATGGCAACAGTATCCTTGCCTGGGAAATCTAATAGTGGAGCCTGGTGGGCTACAGTGGGAATCACAAAGAGTCGGACACAATTTAGCAACTAAACAACAATGACAAACTAGGATTAGAAGGGAACTTCCTCAACAGGAAAAAGGCCATGTACAAAAACCAGTGATGCTGTCGATAGTAAAAGATTTAATGCTTTCCCTGAAGATAAGGAATAAGACAAGGATGCCAGCTTTCAGTTCAACAGAATACTCAAGTTCTTGCCAGAACAATTAGGCAAGGGAAAGAAATAAAAGACATCCGAATGGAAAAGGAAGAAGTAAAACTATCTCTGTTTGCAGATGACCTGATCTTATGTATTAAAACCCTAAAGAATCCACACCTCCGCAAAATGTTTGAATAAGCACATTCAACAAAACTGAATTTTAAATTTGTATTTCTATACAATAGCAATGAACAATCCAAAACAGACATTAAGAAAACGGATCCATTTACACAGCATCCAAGAGAATAAAATACTTAGGAATCAGTTTTAATCAAGGAGGGCAGGGTTTGTACATTGAAAATACATGCATACTAATCCCACTGTGGAGGCGTTGCTGGAACCAGTCTCACGCCCTGCAGGAGTGCAGCCAGCGGCAGACTGGTGTGGCTAATGGACTGCCTTACCTGCTGGCCCCTCAGTCTTGGCCTTAGGTTCCTTTCTTGGGAACTTTCCTGTTCTCAGAGAAAACACAGCCTGACCCAGCCTTCCTGGAAGTCCTCCCACCTTACTCCCTTATATTCCTGGAAGGTGTGGGACTACCTGCAAGGCTGTGGGTGGCAGGCTGGGGAGGGACAGTTTCCCCTGGGACACCTCTACCATCCAATAAGTAAGCCCATCAACTTACAAAAGAGACACTGTTTCTGAAGGACTGGGATAGGAAAAAGACAGTCTTAAGAGAGGAGTCTGCAATAACCATTCTGATCATGGGGATAAAAAGAAATCATCCTAGTTCTGATTGCGTGGTTGCAGATACCTTCAATGTGAGCTGAAGGCTGCACAGGAAGTTAGCCCAGTGCATTTAGAAATTGTGCTGTCTCACTGATGATCTTTAGGGTCCTGGGATCTCCCCTTCCATGCAGAAGCCGTGCTTCCAGAAAGTTCTCTCAGAACAAGTTAGCAGCTGATGTCCTCAGCGCTGTATCCGAGGTGGCCTATGGCCAGCACATTTTAGACACAGAGGGGAGCAAGACCCAGCCCTTTCCCCAGAGCTCTCTGTGTGGCTCTCTAAGAACCATCAAGGGGAGGGCCCAGCAGCTGGGGTCCCAGAGCTCCTGGGTACACATGTGGCCTTCAGGTGGAGTGCCCTTCCTCCCAGCTGAGGTTACCTTTTCAAGGAAATACAATTTGGAAAGACACTTCTGAATCCCCCAAAACTTGTTGAATCTTTGCAGTCTCATGGAGCCAGAGTTGGGATGGGGGGCTCTAGGGCACAGCCAGGGGTGTGCCCGAGAGGCCCACAGGGGTGTCCCCCCCTCCCTGCTGTCTAATGACAGAGGAGCCCTAGGCTATTTGTGTGGGCGCCCTGAGGTTAAGGTCAGGGAGACAGCCCCAAACAAACCACAGAGAAGCAGCAGCCTGCTATTAAGTCTGAAGGAAAACAAAAGCAAAAGTCCCTTCTTCATTCACTCGGGGAGGCTGAGGGAGAACTCTTCGTATCACATTTCTCTGCGGCTGAGTTTTCCCTTACGTGGTCCACTGACTCACTTCTTTTTAAATAGTGACAAGAAGCAACAGAAAATGAACTCAAAAGATTATACTTCTCTGATCCTCAACTTATCTTCTGGCACTTTCTCTGCAGAGTTAGCACAGGCTAAGGTCATAAACAGTTCCTGGGAATTTGGCTTTCACTGGGATGAACTCCCAGTCTGGACCCTGCCTTATACCTGGCAAGCAGCGTCTAAGGCAACTCACCACTTCCCCGCCTCCCTTGGTGTTCAGTCTGACAATAAAGTTTTTTGAGAGGGGCAGTGACAAGGTGGCCCTAATTTTTAGTTGAAGGGAGGAGTGTTGTCCACTTAAAGCGCTTTCCACAGTGATCAGCTCAGCATCAGAAATGTTGTGTCCTGTACACCAACCCGGGTAACGTCAGGCTCCTTGGCCAAGTGAAGAGGCTATTTCTGGAGGCTCACTGGCTCCAGGATGAATGATCGGATTCTCCCTGTAGCCTAAATTGTGGCACAAGCCCATCTCTAGAGTTAAAAGTGAAGGGAAACGGCAAGTGGCGTCTCTGTTTCCTGCTGGGGCTGTGGCTGGTTCGCTTCCTGTTAGTTTCTTCTCAGTGGAGAAAGAAAAGGGAGGGGGGCTGAGAAGAGGAGGTTTTGGAAGAAAAGTGGATACTGGAAAATCCTCCAGGCCTTCTTGATGAGGTTTAAGACTCGCATGTGATGTGTGAAATGAGTTGGCCAGGAGTCAGAGCTCCGAGAAAGTGCTGTGCTGGTCCTTCTGGGGTTTCGCACACCAACCCTGCCGGCTCCGGCAGTGGAGCATGAAGTTCTTGGCGAGGTTGGAGACCCAGCTGGAAAGCTGCGGGGGCTGAGACATTAGGGGGCTGGGTGGGCCCGATCTGTTACCATCCTCCCCTTCCACTCCCCCCTCCCCCTGCCCAGGGAGGGCAGGAACCCTGTATGGGTGGCCTCCGATGAGTATCTACTTGGAGCAGAAGATGAGGCTGTGACAGAGAGCTTTCCCATGGCCAGACCTGCTCAGAGCCCATGTAAAAACGAAGGACAGTGGCACATTTTGGCACAGCTTTGCTTTAAGCACACACCCCCCCTTCCACCTTGCCCACAGTAAGCAGACCAAGGGGAAGAGCATCAGGCAGCCTGACAAAATAGTCCTGCCTCTGGGCTTGAGGGTCAGCAGTCCATCCTCCTGTTTCCTACGTGCACTTGGAGTCCCAACCTCCATCCGTAACATGTAGTTAATAGTGTCTCGCCGGTAGGACTATTAGGAGGGTTAGAAGGAACATACATAGATTCTAGGGCAATAAAGGAACTGACCCAAGTACCTTTGGAAAATGGTGTTTTCAACTAGAAACTGAATGGCTAATACAAAAGGAACTGTGTGTAAGCACTGTACTCTAGGTGTTAAAGTAGCTTCCCAAGGGTTAACAACTTTGAAGCTGCTCTGCCTGAATGCTGGGGTTGAACAAGTGTGAAAATAGATGATGGTGGTGGCAACCTTCCTCCCAAGTTGTGCTGGGGGTGCCACAGTGATCAGCTGGGTACACCGTAGTCCTGATGCTGTTCAATGAGCTATCTCACCAGAACATACACAAACAGTGTGTGGAAAGTCAGTCTACTGAATTCCTAGGGCTGAGTAACAAATCACCCCAAAACTTAATGTGCGAAGCTGCTCACAGTTTCTGAGGGTCAGGAATTCAGGCAGAAGAAAGCTGAATTCAGAGGTGGTGGCTCTTCTCTGCCCTGAGAAGTCTGGGACCCCAGCTGGAAGATTCAAAGGCTGGAAGTCAGAATCATCTGATGGCACATTCATTCACATGTCTGGTGGCTGGCTGAGATTTTTGCCAGAACTGTTGGCTGGCACTCCTCCACGTGGCCTAGGCTTCCTTACAACGTGGCGGCTGTGTCCAGAAGAGAGGAGAGAGAGAGACAGAGAGAATCCAGAGGAAGCGATATTGTTTTCTACCACCGAGCAAAGCCTCCAAGCATCACACCTCAGCACTCAGTTGCTGGAGGCTGTTACAAAGTCCATGAAGAGGGACTTTGTCAGGGGAGGACTATCAGCTTCACACTGTAAGAAGAGCCTGTGGGAGGGGAGCAGAGGTGTGGTCATGTGGGGAAGACGCCTCCAGTCACCCAGAGTGCCCTGAAGCTCTTCCACTTTCCTTGAAGTTACCACTGCTCCCACTGGGGTGTGATCGCTTCCTCTGTGCCTGGTTTAAGGTTCTGTGGGGAGGGGTTACATGTTTAGTGTTTACATATGTGGGATTCACTTATCTCTTGCTTTTTTCACTTAACATGAATTTACTTACTAATACATGTAGATCTCTTTATTGCAGTATGCTGTTGCTGCTGCTGCTAAGTCATTTCAGTCGTGTCCAACTCTGTGCGACCCCGAGCAGCCCACCAGGCTCTCCCGTCCCTGGGATTCTCCAGGCAAGAACACTGGAGTGGGTTGCCATTTCCTTCTCCAATGCATGAAAATGAGAAGTGAAAGAATACCACAATTTGGTTATGGTGCAGTTTATTTAACTAGTTCTTTATGTTGACGGATCTTTGACAAGTTTCTTTTTATTTTCTACTATGAATACTACTGTAATAAATATTTCTTGATGTGCTATTTTATGCACTTAGCACAAAATGTGGATGCTTCCCAGGAAGTGATGTTAATTGCTAAGCTGAAAGAGCCCACTTTTCATTGTAATGGGTGCTACCAAATTTCCCTTGAGAAAGCCAAGCCATGCACTTACAGGTAGAATATAAACATATTCATTTCATTTTGTTCTCACCAGCACTTAACAACTGTCAATCTTTTAAACTCTTGTTTGCCTTGTGGGCGAAACAATATACTTATATAGCATGTGTTTTTAATTTGTTGTTTCCTTCCTAGAATTAGGTTGAACATCGTTTCATATGTTTATCAGCCATCTGCCCTTCTTCTCCTGGGGATTGCTTATTCATTTCCTTTACTGAACTCTTCATTTCAGTTTTACTAAAAAGCAGAGAAGTGGAAACCGAAACAGTGAGTTTGTTTGTTTTTTTTTTTTAGCAATGAAATTAAAAAGATTCTCAACGCTCATGTGGACTGCTGCATTTAAGTTTAGAAAAGCCACTCTATAATGATGAATGTTAATTTATATTTTCTTTCTATATATTTTACATTAGAAAGTTACCCCAGAGTCACATGAAATTAGTCTTAGTTGTTTTATATGAGGTAAGGCCAAAGTTGATTTTTTAAAAAGTGAATAAAAATGTTCAGCATCATTTATTGACTGAGTCTTTTTTCCCCTCCAGACCTTTATTTACTTTATCTCTTAAAAATTCAAATCTTAATACAAAACGTGATCTCTTTCTGGACTACCTTTGTCTTCCATTGATCTATTTAATTTTTGTGCTCTTTCTGTTCATTTTTATAAAGCAAGTCTCTTGACTTATTAAGGGAGAAAGAACACACCTACAGTGCTTCCTCTTCCTCCCAGGGAGCTCTGTCTCTTTACAGGTGCGAGTGTGACTCTCCATCACTCAGTAGAGCTCTGCGGCATTTTCCTTTACTAGTGGCTTCTGGTTCTGGAGAGGAGACTAGTCCTAGATGCTGTCTGTGCTGGCGGTGGTTGTGTTGCTTTGGGGATTATTTTCAACCAATCATCTTCTGAACTGTTGAGAATTTGGGATCCAGAGGAATTGAGTTGGTGAGACTGAGCAGGGCTTGGGGGGATATGGGGAGAAACGTTTTGGGGGAAGTGTGCTCAGGACATCCTGGAGCAGAGCGAGATGGCGAGGTGCAAGAAGGGCCAGAGCGACTGAGCATGGGCTGAGGTTTGTGCAGGTGGAAAAGCAGGAGGAGACTCAGAGCGGTGGGATGAGAACCAGCCTGCCGTGGGGCTGCAGGGATCTGAGGTACAGAGAGGAGGCAACCCTGACTCGCCCTTGTCGGTCCATCCAAATACATGTCTGACGTGTTCACTCACTATTTATTCATTAATTTGACAATAATCTCTGGAATCCTTGTGAATGTGTCAATGTATTCTACTAGATGCTGGAGATCTGATGGGGGAAATGAATGAATGACGTCTCTCTCCTCATGGAGCTGAGATTTCAGCAGCAGCAGACAAATGCTGGGAAGTGGTCATGCCTGTACACGCACACGTCATAGTGTCTGAGGGGAATGGGTTCCAGGCGGCTCGGACAGGAGTCATCTCAGAGACTGCAGAGCAGAGAGAGCCATGTGGGCCAGGGCTGGGCACTGCTGGCAGAAGGCAGGGCAAATGCAAGGCCCGGGGGCAGGAGCACCCCTGGTGTGCTCGAGTCCTAGGCCTGAGCGAGGGCAAGCAGAGAGCGGGGACACGCGGGGAGGCACCTGGGTCCCCAGGCCACGGAGGCCAGAGCCGTGAGGAGACAGCGGTGGGGACTCTGGAGCAGTGTGGGGAGGCAGGGCCGCGGCCACCTGCTGCGGCCAGAGTTCAAGGGGGGCCGCTTGGAGGCTGGGTGATGATCGTGTGCATGTGAGCGCGTGTGCGGTTAGGTGGGCGTGGTCTGAATGTGTGTGTGTGTGTGTGTGTGTGTGTGTGTGAGGGTATGTGTTCCTGGTGGTTGTGTCAGCATGAGTGTACGTGTGTTCACGTGTGTATGAGTGTCTGCATGTGTTTTTAGGCATTTGTGTCTCTGTGTGTGTACCTGTGTTTGTGTGTGTGCATGCATACACACTTTATGACTGCGTCTCTGACAACACGCAAAGCAGGGAAGGTCCTGGAGGGAATGGGATCCTGGTGGGGAGCCTCTCCTGGCAGCCTGGCTGGGGCTGTGTTCTGGGCACGGGTCACAGAACAGACCAAAGTCACTGATGAGGTCACAGAACAAAGCCAGGAGCCTGGCGACCACCGGCACCCAGCAGCCACTGGAACTGAGGCCCTGGAGGCTTCAGTGCCGGCCGAGCCAGCGCTCACCCAGCGGCGGGAGCTCCGTGCCCCAGGCGCGCAGGCCGTCATGAAGCACCACTTCGCAGACCGGAGGGGAGAGCAGTCACCCACGGACCAGTCCGCCCTCAGCCTGGCCAGCCCGGCGTCCACGGAGGAGAGCGTGCAAGCGCGCCGGACAGGTCGGTTGGAAGGAAGGGTGTCGCGGGCGTGTCCGTGAGAGGACGGGGTCCTGGAGGGCAGGGGGCGCCGGCTCCCCCCTCCGTGTTGTCGCCACAGTCCTGCGTGGGCCATAAACAGGGACCATGGGTTTACTGGGGCCGCTGTTGTGAGTACACAAGGGGATTTCAGGAGGTGTGAGGACGACATCCTAAAATGTTAGTCGTATCTTTTAACTTGCTTTGAAAAAACCAGAACTGACGTGTCAGTTCTGTGGTTTCAGCAGTGATATGAAAAGTTCCTTTATAATAAATGGATGAAAGTTAATCTGTAACATCATTTTGAAGTGGCCGTGGGTGGCGCCCAAGGGTCACACCATCTTGGGGCCAAGTGTCTGGCACCGGCTCTATCCATCATTTCAACGCTCTGCGCTTCAGTCTCTAACTTGTCAAAAATCAGAAACAATGCAATTTCTTAGGGTTTCTTGAATACCGAAAGAGTTAAACTATGACAAGCACTTAGCGTTTATATGGTGATGGGGTCCAATGAGGGTTTCAAGGAAAGTGTGAGATTCCCCTGGAGGAAGATGAGACATGTCCCACAGACGCCAGGGGGAAGGTAGGGCTGAGTGGTCTGGCCAAAGCACCCCCTGTCAGGCTTTATTGAGCTGTGATTCGCATATACAGACCACATCAATTTTGTGTACGGTTTGAAGAATTTTGGCAGGTCCGCATTTGCTTAACCACTGTCAGTACCATGATGCAGAATCTGTTCATCACCCTCCAAAAGCTCTAGTGACCCTTCGCAGTGAGCGCCCCTGCTGCCCTTAGCTCCAGGTAACCCCTGTTCTGTTCTCTCCCTACAATCTTGCCTTTTCTAGAATGTCATCTAAATGGAATCAAATACTCTATGACCTTTCACCCTAAGTTCTTTCATTGAGTGGAATGCCTTAGGGACTTATGTTTGGCATGCCACAGTGGTCTATTCCTTCTTATCAGTGAAGAAGATCATGCTGTATGGATGGGCGTCCCACAGTCTGTATTTAGGTGGTGGCCTTTTGGGGTTTTGTCAAGGGCTTAGATATTACATTCATACACTGTTTGATCTTTGTCATCACATCCATAAGGCGCAGCTACATCTCTGCATTTGATCCTTATCATCGCCCCAAAAGGAAAGTATATCTTCCTTAATTTATGGGGAAACAGGCATGCAGAGCAAAAGCACCTGCCCGCGGCCCCCAGAGCTTGCATCCTTGCAGAGACCTGAAGTAGGCTGTGGCACTGATGAAAATGTCCTTCCACTTCCCAGGGCCCGTGCAGAGAGAGCAGCTGTCTCCACGGCCAGGCCCCGCCATTCCCCAGGCGGAGAACGTCTACTTCTCGGGCAAGGGTCGGAGGATGCTGAGCTGGAGCAGGTCGCCATCGTCCCAGTCATCCTCTGAGCACCAGTCCTATTCCCAGTACCAGTCCTGCTATTCCTGCACTTATGGGGACCAGGACACTGCCCAGCAGAGCGTGTGCGCCTTCTACACCCACGTGCGGACCGTGCAGGGTGTGGCTGTGGCCTGGGAGACAGACAGCGGCTTTGAGCCGGCCACGCGGCAGCCCCGCATCCACGAAGCCGAGTTCATCAAGAGGCAGAGGCGGAAAGGCTCCTCCTTTGAGATGGCTTCCAATACGGACCTGCGCTGGGAACTGGAAGCCAGCAAGAACAACAGCAGCTCGGAGCCAGAGGACGCGGAGCTGCTGGCGCCCCTGGAGTGCTGCCTGCAGGAGCTGCGGGACACCCCGGACTGGCTGGTCACCACCAGCTACGGGCTGCGGTGCCTGGCCTGCTGCCGGGTCTTCCCCACGCTGGCGGCACTGCTGGAGCACGCCCAGTACGGCATCCAAGAGGGCTTCAGCTGCCAGATCTTTTTCGAGGAGATGCTGGAGAGAAGGAGGGCCCGGGACCAAAGGCAGGAGCAGGAGCCAGAGGAGGAGCAAGAGAGCACTTCGGACAGCGGTGAACATCCAAGGCCCCGTGTCCAGGTGCCTTCGTCACGGTCACAGTTGCAGGAGCACTGAGCCGGAGGCACGTGCCCTGCCCTGTCCTCACCTCCGGCACCACAGTCGCTCCTTTCCCGGCCACCAGGACCAGAGCCACCAGGGCAGGGAGAAAGGAGGAGGGCCGGGGAAGGAGGCGAGCGCAGTGCAGAGCTGGGAGGGCCGTGAAGACGCCGGGGACGTCACCCTCCCAAAGGGCACAGTATTTCAACAGAATCCATTTCAAAACCTGAATCAAGTGTTTCTTACTGTGGAGGCAAGACCTGAAAGCCCTCAAGCTTGTGGCCGCAGGGATTTCTATTTTTGCTGGCGGGTCAGGCAGGTCATGACTCGCAGGAGAGACAACAACAAACGAAACTTCAGCCCTATTTTTTTCATTGTTAGGAGCTCATCATAGGCCCTAATTCTATATCTTATTTTATTGCAATTAAATTTGAATAGCCCAAAGTTTAAGGCAATGGCTAATGGAGTGAATCATGTTATTGGGTTGGACCCACAGGACATTGCCATTTCTGCAGGTTACCCACTGGCACAGACATCTTGAGAATGGCAGATTCCCAGAAGCAGAGATAGGGCTGGATAAGTCCTACTGAGCCTGAGCTCAGCTATGCCACTGTTTTAAAATATTGCTGCAAAATTTGCCTTTGCCTTTTGATGTGCTCTTTCAAGAAAATACTCGGTGGCCCGCTGTGTGTTGGGCATGCTGACGGGCATGCACTCCAACTCGCAGTGAGAGGCAGCTAGCGCAGGCAATTGCAAAGGGGAGGGAAGGGCTCCCAGGGGAAGGCTCCCAAGCTCATGCTGGTGGATAAGGAAAAAGAAAACTTTCCAAAGAGGTTGATGCTCACAAAGATTTGGAGGACAGGTAGAATTAGTGAGACCAGGAGTTTTCTTCAGATCAACAAAACTAAGAAAGACGGTTTCTAGGAGTGGGTGAGCCTTGTTCATAGTGAGAGCAAGTGGTACTGAGCTGAGACTAAAGCATTTCCTATCATTTGTACCTGGAGACTGCTGACAGCCATAGGAGAGCAGGGTGGGGGACTGGCGGGGGGCAGAAGCCAGACGGGCACACACACACACACACACACACACACACACACACACACACACACACAGCACTGGACACAAACATCAGACAGCTCTGCTAGCCAGTTTGTCTAAGAAGGAAAGCGATGGTAGTAGTTTAGCTGGACGAAAGGAAATGGCAAAAAGGCAAGGATGGGGAGAGAGAGAGTTTATACGCTAGCGGGAATGATGCAGAGGAGAGGGGAGGCTGAGAATGCCAGAACAATAAGAAAAGAGGGGTCACGTAAGTGAGAGGAGACTGGATCCAACCAGATACACAGACTAGCCCCTGAGGACAGTCCCTTCATGGCCTCTGGCATAGGCACACGGGCAGTCAGGTCAGGTAAGGCTTGGCAGCCAAAATGATAGAGCTTATTTTTTTTTTCCTCTGGAAACTGCAAGGAGCTCTTGAGGAATTTAAAGCAAATCAGGCTGGCCTCCGTGAAAGATCTTTCTGGTGAGCAGGGTCAAGAATGGATGAGAGAACATCACTGGTGACAAGGGGTGCCGTTGAAAAGTTGGAGGCTCTTCGTGTGGGTTCACGAGACTCAGGAGATGGGAATGACAGGTTGGGTAAGTGTTTGATGAGGGTGGTGAGAGGAAGGTGTCCACAATGATTTCCAAGTTTTGTGCTTTTTCGCCTGAGTGGTTGGTGAGTGTAGGTTCTATTTTGGAATACCAAAGGACAAGGTTTGCTGGGATTCCCAGGAGCCCACTTTTGAATAAGCTCAATCTGTGATAGAAACCTTTGGAAGGGAGCTAGCTGGAAGAATCCGGGGTTTGAAAGAATGTTAAATGAGATGGAGGTGGACGTGTGGTCATCCGTGCACGTGTGGTTACTATGGTGCTCTGTGGGGCCTAGTGTTAGACGCAACAGGAGCCCTGGGATCATTTTGGAACAGATGTCCACCAGGGGGATGATAGCACCATTTTCAAAATGTGGCAGGGGCCCAGACCTCCTCAATCCACTTTGAAAGAGATTGGAGGATTCCCAGGAAGAAGAAAGGGACAGGACAATGGTCCAAACTTTGTCAAGCTCTTATCAGAAGAACTACATGGTGTTCGAGGGAGTCTAGTAGGCAGGGGGACGTCCCTGATGGCTCAGGACTCTACCAGCAGGGCAGGAGACCCAGGTTCGATCCCTGGATCGGGAAGATTCCCTGGAGGAGGGCATGGCAACCCACCCCAGTACTCTTGCCTAGAAAACCCCATGGACAGAGGAGCCTGGAAGGCTGGAGTCCACAGGGTCGCACAGAGCCGGACACGACAGAGTGATTAAGCAACAGCAGCAGTGAGCAGGTAGAATCCAAGGACAATCTGGGAGGAAGAAGCTGAGCCAGAGCAAGCACTGGCAAGGAGGAGAACTTTTCTATTTAGAAATTAGTTGCAAAGGAAATAAAATGAGGCATAGCATCTAAGCTCTGGAATTTCAGCCTTTAAACGACAAGTGTATTTTTGTGTTAAACACAGATTATTCTAAGAGCCAAGCATTGCTCTAAACACATTACGAATATTAAGTCATGTAATGCTCTCCACAATCCAGTGAGGTGTAGGTCCTATGATTAGCCCTGTCCTATAGGTGAGTAAGCTGAGACCTTGCCAAGGTCATAATAGCGCTGGTACGCAACGGAATCAGTTTTCATATTCAGGCAGCCTGTCTCCAGAGCCTGCGCTCTAACCATCACACGGAGAAGCCAAATTTTAGCATAAAGACAGATGCAAGGTATTTATAAAAGCACACATGTCAACTCCACAGGTTGTATTTTCTTTGGATTAAATAGTAGCAGCTGGAGATCACGGCAAAAATAATGGATGTTCAGGACCAATGAAAGATAACAAGATCCTTGGGGAAGCAAATTTCTAATGTAGGAGATAATTTTAGCTGACATGGATGAAGGAAGGATGGGGCAAAATTTTTCTTAAGATAATGACTTATTTTTAAAGTGTATCTTAAACTCAGCTCAGGTAAGTATTCATTTGTGGTTTAAACTTATCAATTTGTAGAGACCTGGGACCTCCATCAGATAAGACGAGGATCAGGGTGAGTAAGGGGAACCGTTCCAGAGGATCGTGGGATCTCAAACGTCCCACATCTTGAACCACTTTATACCCTTTATTTTCCCAGACTATAAAAAGAAATAGAACTTGTTTTATGAAATTTACAGAAATGTGATAACAAAACCTGACAAAGATGGCGCTGAAAGAGTGAAAAATATATTGATCTCACTTAGCAACACAAAATGATATCAAATCAAATTTATAGTGTGAAAAGAACAATTCACCAAGACGTGAGTTTGGGTCATCTCATGACTGTAATTAAATTAAAGACAAAATTAAACCTAACAGTACTTCATATGGAAAGAAGGATCTTACGATAGTCTCAGTAGATATTAAAAAGAAAAATATTAAAAAACCCATATATTTATTGTCAATTGTTTTTCACCTATGATGCTTAGATAATTCAACCGGGGAAAGAATAATCTTCTCAGCCGAAGCAACTGAATAACTGTACGCAAAAGAGTGAGGTTGGTATGGTACCTCACACCATATATAAAAGTTAAAAAATCTAAATGTAAGAGTTAAAACTATAAAATTTGTAGAGGAAAACAGAGGTGTAGATCTTCATGATCTTGGATTAAGCAGTGATTTCTCTTAGATATGACACCAAAAGCACAAGCAAAGGAAAAATATATAAATTGGACTTCATGAAAGTTAAAGACTTTTGTGTTCATAAAATATTATTAAGAAAATGAAAAACAATCCACAAAATGGGAGAGGTAGTTGCACATCACATATCTGATAAAGATCTAATATTATACAAAATATATAAAGATTCTTATAACTCAATAAAAAACACGCATCCCAATTAAAAAATGGGAAAAATTTAAAAAGTATTTCTTCAAAGGAGATGTACAAATGACTAATAAACATATGAAAATATATTCAAATCATTAGTCTTTAGAGAAATGCAAGCCAAAACTACAGTGACATGCTTATAATAAAAATAAAAGATAAAGATATAATAAGAAGCATTGCTGAGGATGTGGAGAAATTGGAGCTTCATATACTGCTGGTGGGAATGTATGATGATGCAGCCACTTCANAAATATATTCAAATCATTAGTCTTTAGAGAAATGCAAGCCAAAACTACAGTGACATGCTTATAATAAAAATAAAAGATAAAGATATAATAAGAAGCATTGCTGAGGATGTGGAGAAATTGGAGCTTCATATACTGCTGGTGGGAATGTATGATGATACAGCCACTTCAGAAAATATTCTGGCAGTTCCTCAAAAAGCTAAAAATAAACTTAGCATATGGCCCAGAGTTCTGATAATTGAAAACAAATGTCCGTGCAAAAACTTGTACATGCATATTCATAGCAACATTATTTCTGATACAAAAAAGTGAAAATAGCGATCTAGTGATGAATGGATAAACACAATTATTCAACCATAAAAAGAATTCAGTACCAATCTATTCTACAACAGGGATGAACCTTGAAGATACTATTCTAAATGAAAGAAGCTAGACACAAAGGGATAAAAATACATTGTTCTATTTATATGAAATTTCCAAATAGGCAAATTTATAGTGATGGAAAGCAGATTGATGATTGCTTGGGATTCAAGGGAAGAAGAGGAATGGGAAGTGATCGCTAATGGATTTGGGGTTTCTTCTTGGGGTGATGAAAGCATTCTTGGCAGTGGTGATTACACAACTTTGTGAATATCCTATATACCACAGAATTTTATGCTTTAAAAATCTGAATTTTATAGTATACAAATTATATAGCAATTAAAAATATCAAATACAACAATAATTCTTATATTATGTTTTCAACTGAGGATAGAAAATTTCTTCAGATGATTGCTTGGTTTTTCAGTTGCTAAGTATACCCATTTGAATGCAGAGTTCCAAAGAATAGCAAGAAGAGATAAGAAAGCCTTCCTCAGTGGTCAATGAAAAGAAATAGAGGAAAATAATAGAATGGGAAAGACTAGAGATCTCTTCAAGAAAATTAGAGATACCAAGGGAACATTTCATGCAAAAATGGGCTCAATAAAGGACAGAAATGGTATGGACCTAATAGAAGTAGAAGATAATACAAAGAGGTAGCAAGAATANGAGCGCTCCATCAGAGCCTGCTGAGCTATGCACCCGGAGTGGCACGAAGGCATCTGAAACCAAGAGGCTGACTTTTGGCAAATGCAGAGTGGCTTACCGGTCCTGAGCATGCAGAGTGCTTTGGGCTGGGGTTGGAGGGATTCTGCATGTGAGTATGTGATGGCCTGGAGGTTGGGTAAGAGAATACGGTGTGTTCCCTTCCTTTCTGCTCTAAGCCTCTACTGCTCCCCCTTTCAGGGAGAAAGACTGGAAGGCCCCACCTGGAAATGAGCTGGGTCAGGGCTGATGCTGCGCTGCAGGGAAGATGGAGCAAGCAGTTCATGAAAATGCCTTGGTGACAAGCGTATGTGTGTGTACACACGAGTGTGTGCGTGTGGGTGTGGATGAGTGTGACTGGGTGTGTACCTATGTGTGTGCTGGGCTGTGCTGTGCCTGGCTGGGATGGACCACAAGAACCTAGGAAGAAGGTCCACGAATAATGCTCTGATGGGCTTGTTGGGGCTTACTGATGCTTTGTTGCAGGACTTCCCACAGCCCCTCCCAGAGCACACCCAGGAACTGAAGTGCCAGCTACCACCATCTTAGGAAGAGAGAGAATTACTGACGGCACTATTTCTGCAAACTTGAATACTATTCTTTCAAACGCCAAGAACATTCTTACCAGGCCCACACTGACTTATTTTTTGCTGCTTACACAATGACTTAAATAACAAATATTCTAGTTTATAGTTCCTTGACAACTCTAAAATAAAAACAAAGTTATACATTACATACAAAGCAATTACATCAGCAATAAAACTCAAATTGACAACATTAGTTTTGCGTCACTGTTGAGCTTGGTGCTTGCAAAACCAAGTTGCCTCCTAAGTGAGTATAGGATTGAATGCAAGGCAGATTCTTCTGGGGCTGATGGGTCCTAACTGCAGCAGAGTGATGACACAATCTCCCAGTGTGGACAGTATGTAAAGCTGTATCATCTAAGGTCATCCCCGTTACCAACCCACATGGAAACAAGGGCACAGAAATCATGTGCCACAAAACGCTTATAAAGTGTGTAAGCAGAAAATCCATGTGCTTTAAATTTTTGCCCTGAGGTTTTAAGAATTCCATTAGGGAGCACAGGGAGGCCTGGAACCCTGATTGAGAAATGAAACCAAGGAGCACTCATGTGGAGCACCCCTCGTTTATTCCACAGACACTCACCCACTGCTTCCTCCACAGCCAGGGCCTGGGCTCAAGCAGGAAGGACACAGAGATGATGATGGCCAGCGTCTGGTCTTGGAGATCAGAGAGTCCAACAGGCGAATTTACAATGCTGTGTGTAGAGGTTTGTATGGGAACATGTGGGAGCTCTGAAGAGGGGAGCTAACTCTTTGGGGCTTGGAAGGCTTCCTGGAAGAGGTAGTAGCTCTTCAAGCAGAGTCTTAAGAGGAGTAGAAACCCAGCACCTCCCTGACGAGGCAATTAGTCCAGATACCGCAAACGGAGATAAGACTGGGACTCTGAACTTCTAGAACAAAGGCTATCGTTATAAAGAGGGAACGGAGAAGGCACTGGCATCCCACTCCAGTACTCTTGCCTGGAAAATCCCGTGGACGGAGGAGCCTGGTGGGCTGCAGTCCATGGGGTCGCTAGGAGTCGGACACGACTGAGCAACTTCCCTTTCATTTTTCACTTTCATGCATTGGAGAAGGAAATGGCAACCCACTCCGGTGTTCTTGCCTGGAGAATCCCAGGAACGGGGGAGCCTGGTAGGCTGCCGTCTATGGGGTCGCGCAGAGTCGGACACGACTGAAGCGACTTAGCAGCAGCAGCAGCAATAAGTACCCACAGCACACAGTGAAGGTGGAGCAGGGAGACCAGGATGGGTTCATCAAAGCGGGGCTGATGGAGCACTGAAGCGGGTGGGTGCGGTATGAAAGCTGCTCCTAGCTCTGGATTGCTGTGGTCCAAGAAAGGCTGCTATTAAGAACAAATGTATGGACACCAAGTGGGGAAAAGTGAAGAGAGATGAACCAGCAGATTAGGAATGACATATATATATACAGCATTTCCTCCTCCAGGGGATCTTCCCAAACCAAGGATTGAACCCAGGCCTCCCGAATTGGCAGGCAGATTCTCTCATCGTCTGAGCCACCAGGGCAGCCCATATATATAGGTTCCCTGGTGGCTCAGATGGTAAAGGGTCTGCCTACAATGCAGGAGACCGGGGTTCGATCCCTGGGTCAAGAAGATTCCCTGGAGGAGATGGCACCCCACTCCAGTACCCATGCCTGGAAAATCCCATGGACGGAGGAGCCTGGTAGGCTGCAGTCCACGGGGTCGCAAAGAGTCGGACACGACTGAGCGACTTCACACACACACACACGTATAAAAAAGACAATTAATGAAAGCCTACTCCTTAGCACGGGGAATTCCACTCAGTGCTCTGGGGTGACAAAGAAGGGGATATGTGTATACACATTGCTGCTTCACTTTGCTGGGCAGTAGAGACTAACACAGCATTGTAAAGCAATTGAACACCAGTGAACAAGGCTGCTACTTACGGACATCTGAATGCATGAGAGGAAAGAAGGAGCTTCTGCTAGACTCTCCGTTTTTCAATCCCAGGTTAAGGTGAGCGATTTTCTTGATTCCTTTGTTACTTTTGCTTCGGGATTAGCCATCCCTCTCCTTGTTAGCTGGCCTTGGTGACCGAGTCTTCAGTCTTCCGGCCCCTACCCCCATCTCTATTTCTCAGCTCCCTTTATCTGCTCCCTCTTTGTCTTCCTCCTTCTTCCCTCCTCCTCCCTTCTTTCCTCCTATTATGGGTTGAATTGAATCTCTCCCAGAATTCACATGCTGAAGTCCTCAACCTTAGTATCACAGCAAGTGACTGTATTTGGAAATGGGCCCTTTAAGGAAGTCATTAAAACAAAGTCATTAGGCTGGGCCCTAATCCCATATAACTGGTGTCCTTAGAGGAGAAGATTAGGACCCAGACACATAGAGAGGAAAGAGCAAGTGAAGACGCAGGGGGAAAATGCCCACACGCAAGCCGAAGAGAGATGCTCCGGTGGAAACCGAACATGCTGAGACCTTGATCTCAGGTTTTTAGCTTCCAGAACGGTTAAAACAACTTATTCCTGTGCTTTAGGTCCCTCAGTTTGTGGCACTTTGTTATGGGAGCCCGAGAAACAGCTTCCTTTCTCCATTTCCTAGTGCACTATGCACCCCCGAGATGTTTACCGATGGCCCACCATGCACTGGGCACTGTGCAAAAAAGCGCTTTCTAGGGCTCAGCACTCAGCCCTTCCCCTGTCTCAGCTCCCAGACAATGACACTGGTTTCCAAGGCATCTTGTATTGGCTTGAGGATGAGCCAATTGTCTTTCCTTTTTCTGTACCCTCGTTGTGAGTCACAGACTCTAAAATTCAACACTTCCCTTGGATCACTGTCAGTGACGTTGGCGATACTAGACTCAATGAAGTCCTGCTTCCACACCTAGTGGTGCCCTCTCTGTGATGCCTGGAGGACCCTGTGACATCTCCCCTCCTTCGCTGACGTCACCCGCCGTCGTTGGGATGAAGTACCAACTCCTGGATCTGGCATTCGGGGGCCTCCAGGGCTTTGTTCCTGCCTGGACCTCCGTCCACATCTCACTCCCCAGATGCAACTGGTCTATTAAGCTCATAGGAGCCAGCTGCAAGTCTTGAAATGTCTGTGTCTTTTAATTTGTTATTATTACCTTTAGTATCTTTGGCCGGTAGCATGTGGGATCTTAGTTCCTTGACCCCAGGTTGGACCCTTGTCCCTGCAGCAGAAGTGCTGACGCCCCTCCTGTGGCCTCCGGTCACTGTGCTTTGGCAATCTGCTCCCTCCTCTGGAACAGTCCCTTACCCTCTGCTGGTGGGACGCTCCCAGGACACTAGAAGGTCCAGCTCAAGGCCTGCTTCCACTGTCGAGGTTTCCAGCAAGGCGAGGAAGAGGAAGCAGGGATGGCCTCTGTTGTGATCAGTGATGCAGGTGACCTGCCCTCATTCCAATCTCTTCCATCTGCAGCCTTCTAAAATCTGCGGCTGCTGCTGCTAAGTTGCTTCAGTCGTGTCCGACTCTGTGCGACACCATAGACGGCAGCCTGCCAGGCTCCCCCTGCCCTGGGATTCTCCTGGCAAGAACTCTGGAGTGGGTTGCCATTTCCTTCTCCACTTCTAGAACCTAGGGGCCATTTTTTTTTTTTTT
>SJYV01002568.1:887225-905313 GCA_006410875.1 Neotragus pygmaeus
GGTTCAATCCCTGGGTCAGGAAGATCCCTGAAGGAGGAAGTGGTAACCCACTCCAGTATTCTTGCCTGGAAAATTCCATGGACAGAGAAGTCGGCAAGCTGCAGTCCAAGGAGTCACAAAGAATCAGAAATGACTGAGGACACAAACACATACATTTAAATTTACTATTTATGAATTTATCTTTTCTTTTATGGTATAAGCACAAGTTATTAGATTTTTTTCGTGATTAATACTTTAATATTTTAAATATTAAATATTTAGATATGGATGACATCACCAATTTGATGGACACGAGTTTGAGCAGGTTCCAGGAGTTGGTGACGGTTAGGGAAACCTGGGGTGCAGCAGTCCATGGGTTCACAGAGAGTCAGACACGACTGAGCGACTGAACTGAACTGAACTTTAATATTTTAAAGATTGTTTAAAAGAAGATGTAAAATTGACGTATCTACCATGTATGAAAACAAATTGGTGTTTCCACTTTTGTTTTCTCTGCTTCAAAGATGAACCACTGTGGGTCACAGGCCCCCATGTGGCTGTCTCTGAAAGATTCAGAAACATTGCCTCCACCTGGGGAACTCAAGCAACTGGCAGCTTGTGTCACATGGCAATTTTTGTTCAATATTGTGAAAGACTGCTGTCTTTTTCAAATTCCAGTGTTTGTAAGAAACTGTGGAAAGTTTTTGTACTTCCTACAACCCACTCAAGGATGCATGGGATATTGTGCAGAAGGTAAGAAAACATGTGTAATGCACATGAATTGCTAGTGTTGGAACTCTGTGTGTTGGCGTGTTTGTGCCATCCTCTGNTCAAATTCCAGTGTTTGTAAGAAACTGTGGAAAGTTTTTGTACTTCCTACAACCCACTCAAGGATGCATGGGATATTGTGCAGAAGGTAAGAAAACATGTGTAATGCACATGAATTGCTAGTGTTGGAACTCTGTGTGTTGGCGTGTTTGTGCCATCCTCTGGATGGGGTTTATGGAGCTAATGTAAATCTCAGTAAGATATTTGGTTTACTATTATTGCTAAAATGAGGTTAAATTTCTGGTTTAAATTGGCCAGATTTGTTAAGGGTTCTTTGCCAAGATGTTTAAATCGTCAAAAGTATTTGTTAATGTGGAAGTGTGAGCAGTTAATATCAGCAATGGTAATGCATATTGATACCATTTATCTACTAATAACATTCAGTAGGAAGTACCTTTCTCCTTTATGATATTCTTCACTTCAGTTCAGTCACTCAGTTGTGTCTGATTCTCTGTGACCCCATGGACTGCAGCACGCCAGGCTTTCCTGTCCATAACCAACTCCTGGAGTTTACACAAACTCATGTCCACCAAGTCAGTGATGCCATCCAACCATCTCATCCTCTGTCATCCCGTTCCCCTACTGCCTTCAACCTTTCCCATCATCAGGGTCTTTTCCAATGAGTTAGTTCTTCGCATAAGGTGGCCAAAGTACTGGAGTTTCAGCTTCAGTGTCAGTCCTTCCAATGGATATTAAGCACTGATTTTCTTTGCGATGGACTGGTTGAATTGCATTGCAATCCAAGGGACTCTCAAGAGTCTTCACCACAGTTCAAAAGTATCAATTCTTCAGTGCTTAGCTTGCTCAAAGTCATAACCCCAGTCTAATCATTAGCAAGTTCACATGAACCCAAATTGAAAAACATTCTACAAAACATGTAAATAGTACTATTTAGAAGTGTCAAAATCAAAGAAAACCATGAAAGAGTAAGAAATTGTCAAAGATTGGAGAGAACTAAGCACGCATGAGTAATGCANGGGGAGCCTGGTAGGCTGCCGTCTATGGGGTCGCGCAGAGTCGGACACGACTGAAGCGACTTAGCAGCAGCAGCAGCAATAAGTACCCACAGCACACAGTGAAGGTGGAGCAGGGAGACCAGGATGGGTTCATCAAAGCGGGGCTGATGGAGCACTGAAGCGGGTGGGTGCGGTATGAAAGCTGCTCCTAGCTCTGGATTGCTGTGGTCCAAGAAAGGCTGCTATTAAGAACAAATGTATGGACACCAAGTGGGGAAAAGTGAAGAGAGATGAACCAGCAGATTAGGAATGACATATATATATACAGCATTTCCTCCTCCAGGGGATCTTCCCAAACCAAGGATTGAACCCAGGCCTCCCGAATTGGCAGGCAGATTCTCTCATCGTCTGAGCCACCAGGGCAGCCCATATATATAGGTTCCCTGGTGGCTCAGATGGTAAAGGGTCTGCCTACAATGCAGGAGACCGGGGTTCGATCCCTGGGTCAAGAAGATTCCCTGGAGGAGATGGCACCCCACTCCAGTACCCATGCCTGGAAAATCCCATGGACGGAGGAGCCTGGTAGGCTGCAGTCCACGGGGTCGCAAAGAGTCGGACACGACTGAGCGACTTCACACACACACACACGTATAAAAAAGACAATTAATGAAAGCCTACTCCTTAGCACGGGGAATTCCACTCAGTGCTCTGNGGACGGAGGAGCCTGGTAGGCTGCAGTCCACGGGGTCGCAAAGAGTCGGACACGACTGAGCGACTTCACACACACACACACGTATAAAAAAGACAATTAATGAAAGCCTACTCCTTAGCACGGGGAATTCCACTCAGTGCTCTGGGGTGACAAAGAAGGGGATATGTGTATACACATTGCTGCTTCACTTTGCTGGGCAGTAGAGACTAACACAGCATTGTAAAGCAATTGAACACCAGTGAACAAGGCTGCTACTTACGGACATCTGAATGCATGAGAGGAAAGAAGGAGCTTCTGCTAGACTCTCCGTTTTTCAATCCCAGGTTAAGGTGAGCGATTTTCTTGATTCCTTTGTTACTTTTGCTTCGGGATTAGCCATCCCTCTCCTTGTTAGCTGGCCTTGGTGACCGAGTCTTCAGTCTTCCGGCCCCTACCCCCATCTCTATTTCTCAGCTCCCTTTATCTGCTCCCTCTTTGTCTTCCTCCTTCTTCCCTCCTCCTCCCTTCTTTCCTCCTATTATGGGTTGAATTGAATCTCTCCCAGAATTCACATGCTGAAGTCCTCAACCTTAGTATCACAGCAAGTGACTGTATTTGGAAATGGGCCCTTTAAGGAAGTCATTAAAACAAAGTCATTAGGCTGGGCCCTAATCCCATATAACTGGTGTCCTTAGAGGAGAAGATTAGGACCCAGACACATAGAGAGGAAAGAGCAAGTGAAGACGCAGGGGGAAAATGCCCACACGCAAGCCGAAGAGAGATGCTCCGGTGGAAACCGAACATGCTGAGACCTTGATCTCAGGTTTTTAGCTTCCAGAACGGTTAAAACAACTTATTCCTGTGCTTTAGGTCCCTCAGTTTGTGGCACTTTGTTATGGGAGCCCGAGAAACAGCTTCCTTTCTCCATTTCCTAGTGCACTATGCACCCCCGAGATGTTTACCGATGGCCCACCATGCACTGGGCACTGTGCAAAAAAGCGCTTTCTAGGGCTCAGCACTCAGCCCTTCCCCTGTCTCAGCTCCCAGACAATGACACTGGTTTCCAAGGCATCTTGTATTGGCTTGAGGATGAGCCAATTGTCTTTCCTTTTTCTGTACCCTCGTTGTGAGTCACAGACTCTAAAATTCAACACTTCCCTTGGATCACTGTCAGTGACGTTGGCGATACTAGACTCAATGAAGTCCTGCTTCCACACCTAGTGGTGCCCTCTCTGTGATGCCTGGAGGACCCTGTGACATCTCCCCTCCTTCGCTGACGTCACCCGCCGTCGTTGGGATGAAGTACCAACTCCTGGATCTGGCATTCGGGGGCCTCCAGGGCTTTGTTCCTGCCTGGACCTCCGTCCACATCTCACTCCCCAGATGCAACTGGTCTATTAAGCTCATAGGAGCCAGCTGCAAGTCTTGAAATGTCTGTGTCTTTTAATTTGTTATTATTACCTTTAGTATCTTTGGCCGGTAGCATGTGGGATCTTAGTTCCTTGACCCCAGGTTGGACCCTTGTCCCTGCAGCAGAAGTGCTGACGCCCCTCCTGTGGCCTCCGGTCACTGTGCTTTGGCAATCTGCTCCCTCCTCTGGAACAGTCCCTTACCCTCTGCTGGTGGGACGCTCCCAGGACACTAGAAGGTCCAGCTCAAGGCCTGCTTCCACTGTCGAGGTTTCCAGCAAGGCGAGGAAGAGGAAGCAGGGATGGCCTCTGTTGTGATCAGTGATGCAGGTGACCTGCCCTCATTCCAATCTCTTCCATCTGCAGCCTTCTAAAATCTGCGGCTGCTGCTGCTAAGTTGCTTCAGTCGTGTCCGACTCTGTGCGACACCATAGACGGCAGCCTGCCAGGCTCCCCCTGCCCTGGGATTCTCCTGGCAAGAACTCTGGAGTGGGTTGCCATTTCCTTCTCCACTTCTAGAACCTAGGGGCCATTTTTTTTTTTTTTTCCTTTCTGCATCCAACCAGCCTGCAGAGCCTGACAACCAAGCTAACAATCACTGCGAAGGTCAAGGAATGACCTGAATTTATATCTTACAGCTTGGTTTGGAGAAGCTCTTTCTATCTAGCTGTACTGTCAGCCTCATAGCTTCACATCTCCTTACCTTTAGGGAAAAACCAGTGCATTCCCCACCCCTTCCCTGTTTGTGCAGGGGAAGGATGCTGCAATTTTTGTCCAAATTCCACCGTTGCTGGCTCATGCTTTCTTCTTCTGATTGGACAGATGCATCCTCTGTAACCACGATCTCTTCTTTCCTATCCTCTCTCTCATCAGTCACAGCTGAAACCTCTTTTGTCCAAAGTTTACTCTCTGTTCACTCCCTATTGGTGATAATTCAAGCATGCAACTAAGTGCTTTTGGCTCCAAAATGCCTGTGAACAGCAAGAAGGAGGAGATCTTAAAAATTACTTGTATAAATCCAGACTGAAAAAGCAACCCAAAAATCCGCTGAGCACCTTAGATGGGGGTGTTTACTTTTCCTTGGTGCTTTTAGCTTAAGAATATACTTGCTATACACAAAAGTCAAGCTGATTATAAAACCATGCCATCCTCTTTCATCTCAGACCGGGTTTTAGCAGACAACTGCATAACGGAAGAAGAAAAGGTGACCTCCACTTCGTAGCCTGCCACGTAATTTATTTTAAGGGCACTTGGATTTCTAAGATTCTTTCAGTAGTGACTGGTATAGACTCAGGATTAGTTGAGTAGGGCCTCAGCATAGCTTAGTGTCCACAGGGATGTGGATCAACTTCAGAACAGTCTGAACACTCATCCAGAAACCCCAGACAGGGGGATTTTTGGAAGAGATAACTTTTAAAAATAATTGGATTGCATTATTCTTTTAATTCAGAACACAGTCAGACCTGATGGAGCCAGGAGTTGGACAAATAAGTTGGTGGAGGATTTTCAAATTGTCTTAAGGTTGTGAGTGAGTTAGCAGGCAGCAAGGTGAAGGGAATTATCGGGAAGGCCTTTGCTATTGTATCCAGAATAACTGCAATCCTGAATCTCAACTGGGTCATTGATGGTGTCTGCCCTGGAGACTGGGTGTGTTTCCTTGTTCCTATGTCATGCAGCAAAGGTCGAGATATTCTGGTAGATTATTTCAGAAGCTGAAAAGGACTGAGAGAGATAGCTGCAAAGAGAATACTGAAAAGAGAATACTATTAGGTGTCACAGAATATAAGAAAAGCGCTTTTCAGCCCCTAAATCTCCAGCACGACATCAATTTTGGCAAAGAGAAGGCGAGGCAAAGGGTGGGCCCTTAAGTCTGATTTTGGATTGAATATCTGCTCACTTCTTCAGGGAAAGATATTTAGAAATGATATTAAAGCGATAATTGGCTCCCCTAAGTGTGCCCCACCTGTGTAAAGGGCTCTTTCTACTTTCCACCCACGGGGAGTAAATCACAAGCACAAAGGTTGAGGTGGGAGGTCACAGAGGACACCACACAGTCCTGCCACTTCCTTGGCTTCCTGCCCACGTGCGGTCATGCTGACATGCCATTTTACATATGTCACCATCTTCTGGACAATGAGGTTCAGTGAGGTTATGTTACCCAAGGACCCACAAGTGGTACCCAGGGTGGGATGCTGGTCAGCTTTCAGAATCAGCATTCCTCCTCTGGCATCCTTTCCTCTGTCTCATCAAGCACTGTCTTCCATAGTCAGAATCCAAGTTCTCCATCCAGACACTCTGTGGCCCAAGAGCCCTGGATAGGAGACCTCTTTGAGCCTAAGCTTACTAACTTGTAAAATGGACCCTGGGACCTCACAGGGGTGGGGTGTGAGGTTTAGTTGCTCATACATGCAAAGTGGTTTCCCAGCTCTGGTCTGGAAGTCTCCCAGAAATGTCTGTGTTCCTGGGTGGTAGGATCCCATTTGACACCAGTTCTTGCCCTCACGTCTTGTTCTTGGCATCAGACCCAGCGACCTTGCAGCCAGGTCCGCGAGGACTCCTCAGTTCTGTCACCCCCTGGTGAGAAGAGGCGGGGCTGCTCCCTGCAGTCAGGATGCCTGGATGGTCAGTTCAGTCCCTGCAGAGCCCTGCTCCTTGTGAGTGTCCTCAGCTAGGAGAGTCCTATGGACTCTTGGCCCCAGGACTCAGGGAATGCCTGGCATTTGGAGACATCACAAGTGCTGTGCACCCGCTGGCCTGGGTTGCAGGGTGGACTTGTCCTCTGGGACATGACCTGGGGCTAAAAGCAGCCGGTGGGCAGCACCACCTCTGTCCCATGCCTCCCCCACCCTCATGCACTGCTCTTAGAGGGAGGGAGACAGGGGCCATGCTCTCTTTTTCCTTCAGGGACCCCACTCCAAATTAGGGCCCACCTTTCCTGGAACCCCACAAAGCCCTCCTTTGACAGACACATGCAAAGTATATCTAATACACATTTTCTTTGCCCCAGAAGTGCTGGACTAACACATTAGTCAGGCTCTGGCCCCAAATTTAGAAGCATGGGGAAGAGATCAGGCACTGACTCAGGGTGAGACGGGCTGAATGGCCTTCTCACCACATCCTGGCTGTGTGACCAGGAACAGCCCTTTCATCTCCCTGCCTCTGCTTCCTCATCTGCAGCAGTAATAGTAAAGACAGGTGACATTCACCGCCGGGGACCAGGAACTATGCCGTAGCTAGAACTGTCTCACCTGATCTTCTTAAGCACCCAGTGAGGGACATACCCACTCCCCCATTGTACAGATGGAGGAAACTGAGGCGCGTGGAGGCTGAGGAGCTGCCCCAGGGTCTCATAGTGGCAGGGTTTAGTGGCATGCTGCAGAGTGTCTAGCCAATGTCTGTGGCTGGGGCACCCTAAGCAGGCATCACAGTTTATAGCGTCTGCACACTCTGAACTTACGTGTGTGAACCTTCTCCATTTTCCAAGCATCCCCATGCACGACATCCCCCACCCCCATTCGAATTCAGCTGCTCCTTGGCTCCCAGAGGTCTCTGTGTAGAGACTGCAGGAGGTTCGCTGGGCAACAGGTTAGCCTTAGGTCCAGGAAATCCCCGCGTTTGGTANGGGTCGGCGCGGCCGCGTCCCCGCCTCCCCTCCCGCGCGGCTGGGACCCCGGCGGTCCGCCGGACCCTCCGCAGCCCGATTCTCTTCCAGGGGCCAGGCCTCCAAGTGGAAGATGCGAGCAGGACTCTGCGAGTCCTAGTTTTGGCTTGTTTTCTGTTTTCTTCCCAACAGTCAGCGCCAACAGCTGTTGGCAGGTTAGTGTGGGCAGCAACGTCCCTTGAATTCTCTTCGGAGAGTTCTTTGGAGGACCAGTCCGAAGGGGCCGCATCTGCCGCCGGCCGTGGGGTCTGGGGACTTGGTCGCGGGCACTTTTTGATGGCCCGGCCTGGGGAGCTCGGGGATCCTCGGCCGGATGAAGCCGGGCCCTTTCCCCTTTCCCTGAGCCTCTGCCCGCACTCCGGGCTTTCATCTGGGGTTTCTGCTTCCCGCTTCTAAGGTGCTGAAGACTTTTCTTTATTCCCCAAGGCTGAAAGGGCAGTGTTGGCTAGAATAATAGTCATAATAAATATATCGATGGCACTCACATTTCTTGGTGTCCATTGGGTGTTAGAGTTATCTCCTTTAATCACACAGTGCTTCAAAGTAATAATGACAAGAGTAAATATATTTCCAAGTGCTTTGCAAACATTAATTCACTTAAAGTTGTCTCTGAGGGAAATGCTTATTACTATCCCTTATTTTATAGATGAGGAAACAGGCCAGGTCCGTGAGTTGACTTGCTTTAAGTCACAAGGCTTATACCTGGTTTAGCTGGAATTTGAACGCGAGAGTCCTGGGTCTAGAACGCTTTTACTGGCGAGGCTGTGTTGCCAGTGTTTTTTACGTAAGGGGGCTGATGAACAGAGTTGAGTAGTCCCAGCGTTTGGGTGGGTGGCCCAGCACTTGAGCCTGAATAGATGGAGTCTGATGGGGGAGGGCCCTGGTTCCCAGCGGGAAGAAATGTACCCCTCGTCCCCTGGCTACCAGCGCAGCGGGGTTTCCAGTGAACTTGAAACCGGCCCTGTGGGAAGTGTTCTTCACAGTTGTTGCTGTCTTGGCTCACAGTTCCTGGAGGTTCACTGAGATAGCTGGGCCAGGGCAGCCCCAGGGGCCAGCAGCCGGCAAGATGCAAGAGGGGGCTCCACGACCGGCTTCCCCATCCCAGGTGCTGTCAGCAATGGTGTCCCCAGAGAGGGGCTTTTCCCGGGAAACCTCAGGAGCTTTGAGAACTGGAATTGGGGAACCTTTATTTATTTGGCCACGTTGTGCAGCATGTGGGATTTTAGTTCCCCGACCAGGGATCAAACCCGCGCCCTCTACACGGGTAGTGCAGACTCTGAACTGCGGACGGCCAGGGAAGTCCCCTGGAATTCGAGAACCTTTAGTCAGCCCCGGCTGTGCCCAAGGCTGTGTGATGATGGGAGCTTCTGGTTGTGCCCTGGCTGTGCCCAAGGCTTCTGGTGTGCTGCGCCCAGAATGCCAGTCAATCTTTTACACTTTTCATCCACAGCCCCTGGTTGCGGCACCTCAAGAGAAGGCCTGGCAGATCCACTTCGTAACTAAGTCTGGGCTCTTGCCTGCTGCACTTTTCTACATTTCCCTTTGGGGGAAACTGGGGCCTTAGGGGTTACCTGGCCCCACCTGTCATTTTACAGCAAACTGAGGGGGCAGAATATTTACTCAAAGCCACGCTCTAGTCCAGATTGGTGGCTAAGGACTGTCTCTGCTGCCAGATGGCCTCGTTACCAATTCCAGCCCTGTCATGTTCTGTGTGAGCTTGAACAAGTGGCTTAGCTTCTCTGGGCCTTAACCCTCTTGTTTGTAGAATGGGGATAAACATAACTATGAGGATAAATTAAGACAACACAACTAAAGTGCTTAGAACAGTACTTGGTCTAGAGTTCACATCCAGTAAATGTCAGTGTTCATCAGGCGTCAGGGCCTTGTGTTCATCCTGGGTGAGAGCTGTTTTAAGGTGACCACCTCAGTATGAGGGCATTACCCTGTAGGCTGGATCTCTGCTTGGTACTCGGTAAACACTGGCTTCTAGCGCCATGGGTTTTAAAGTGATACAGTTATATTTCTTTCAGAGATTTATTTGTCACGAAATCAGACTATCCTTTTAGTAAGAATGAGATTACTACCAACTGGTACACACAGTATGCATTCCTTATCAGTGCAGAGGCTCCTGGCTTCCTGAAAGGAGAGGGGAAGTTTCTTCTAGATGGACAAGTGAGGGGCACAGAGCCACTAGCGCTTAGCTCTCCCAGTTGGAGCTGAGGGACCCTAGCCTTGCCACCTCTGTGTCCCAGGCGAGGCAGGCGCTCTGTTTCTGTTAGAAGTTCTATACTCCCCTGTACCTGGAAGCCACTATTTCTCACTTGATCAGTGTGGGGAGCGGGTAAGTGGGGTAAGGAAGAGAAGATGGTTGAGTGCTAGATCAATAGGTTGTATACTCTTTGGCTATACTGAAGTCCTTTTAGGCTGTTTTCTGAGCTTTAGTTCTTTTCATAACATTATTCAAATGGGAACAAGAGGATTAGACCCCATAAATCTTATCTACAGGAACTTAACATTTATTTACAGGGGGAACCAGCTATGTAATTTGTGGGATTCAGTGCAAAATGGAAATGCAAGGTGTTTCATTTTAAACTTTTTAGGCTTTTAAAAGAGCAACAGCAGAGATTAAATCAGATGGAGACCCTCCAAGCTTAAGGCCCTGCATGACTGCTGATCATGCCCCCGAGAAGCCCAGCCTTCTTCCGATAGATTGCTGTGTGTGTCACTTTCTGTTATTTCCACCTGCCCTGTTCTCAGAGCATGCAAACATTTATCAGTATTTTAAAGGTGCTTTTTTAAAGTAGCATTTTTATTTATTAATAAAAAATATTTGTTTGTGCTGGGTCTTAGTTGTGGCATATGAACCCTTAGTTGCTGCATGTGGGATCTGGTTCCCTGACCAGGGATTGAACCCAGGCCCTCTGCCTCAGGAGCACAGTCTTAGCCACTGGGCCACCAGGAAGTCCCTAACGGTGCTTTCTTGTTGGAGCCTTATACTCACCCTGCAAGGCCTCATCTTCCTGCTTTTGAATTGAGGGAACTGAGGCCCCGAGGACCTTACTCCTAGTAAAACCAGGTTTCCAGCCTGGCTTTCTTGGATTCCAACCCCTGGCTCTCTGCCCAGTCCTGCCACACCACTGGCAAGGCCCTGGGCCTTGAGCATCCTGGCGCCCAGCCCATGAGTGGAGGGCATATCTGCCTACCAGGTCATGGCACATGTGCTTGTTGAAGAAATAAGGTTTTCTGCAACAGGAAGCCAGACCGTCTGTTTTGGGTCAGTCTCTTTCTTGCCCATGTTGTTATATTCCTCCTTTAAGAGCTGGTCCTGGGGGCCCTGGCCAGGGTGCAGTGGCCCCTCCTGAGGTCTGTCTGCAGACCAGGTGCCTGCCTGGGCAGTGGAGCGGTGCGCTTCACTGGAGGATGCTGATCTTCCCGTTCCCAGCCTGCACTAGGCTCCTGCTGCCTCAGGCCCTTTGCACAGGCAGAACCGTCTTCCACAGAGATCATCGCCTCGCTGCTGCCCTGAATTTGTGTCATGAGCTCCACCTCAGCCTTCCACTCGCCCTCACCTCCCAGGGTTTCTTTCCTCCCCGACACGCGGGGATCAGAGTCTCCCTCTCGGTTTTGTAAGCCCCGCCTCGTTTCTGTGTGGGACAGGACACTGTCTGTAGTCGCGCCCTCCTGTGTCTTCTCCCTGATGGCCGGTGCCTTGTCCGCTGGACTCGCAGCTCCTCGAGGTCGGGGTGCCTCTTCTCACAGTGCTCAGCTGTTCTCAGCAGCTATTTGTCAAGTGATGAAGTGAGCAAAGCATAAGCGAGGGTGTGAGCTGGAGGAAGCGAGCGCTGCGTGTGGAGGCGGCCGGGGTGGGGGCGAGGGTGGGAGTCTGCCTCCCGCCTCACTTCCCGATGGTGCAGGACCAGAAAGCAAGAAGCTTAGTTCTCCAGCACAGAGTGACTTCAGTGCTGCCTCCTCCTCGGCTGGAGAGGGGAGACTCTGCCCTGCCCGGGGCTGCTTCCTTACCTTATGTGGTGTCAGAGGGTCTAGTGACACCTGACTCTCCTGTCTATTAGCTGGCTTGGTCCATCTTGCCTGCTTTGGCCCTCTGCTCTGCAGGGTGTGGATGCTCTGTTGTTCAGGATGAGACCCAGAGGGGAAAGGCTTGGGCCCCTCCCTAGCACCACACTCTAGGCAGCCTGTCTCTACTGCGTGCCTCTGGGCCGCCCTGCAGTTTCTCTGCTGAGCCATATGCTGTTGCTGCTGCTGCTAAGTCACTTCAGTCGTGTCCGACTCTGCGATCCCATAGATGGTGGCCCACCAGGCTCCCCCATCCCTGGGATTCTCCAGGCAAGAATACCATTTCCTTCTCCAATGCGTGAAAGTGAAAAGTGGAAGGGAAGTGGGTTGAGCCCTGTGGGGCCTGATAATTGCCATGGGCAGAAGCGGTGTGATGCTCTTCTCTAGTATTTAACCGTTCAGCTCTGCCAATGTCTGCAAGGCACTGGGTCCTCTACCTGCGTTTTCTCCCTCCCTCGAGCAATGCCGCTTCTCACAGCTGTTTGCCTCTGGGCTGAGTTGTGTTCCCTAGGCTTGAGGTAGTCATTTCCAGTGTAGAGCCGAGGGCGTGACCTGGGGCAGCGGCTTTCTGAGAAGGTCAGTGTATGCATGGGGGACCACACAACCTGAGAGCCTGTGTCTTTTAACAAAGCTAAACGCCCCGAGGAACCCGCGGGCATTACTGTTTCAGTCCCTACCCGCACCCCCCACCCCCAACTCTCGTGTTGAAAGTAGGTGTAAATATCTGGGCTGGTGGTAAGACTAGAGCCGAAAGAAGCCTTCCTGGGAGGAAGGTTGTGTTGCTTCCCTGGGGCCACCGTCACAAAGTGCCGCAGACTGGGGGCTTCGCCAACAGAGTTTGGTTTCTCCCAGCCCCAGAGGCCAGAAGCCTGCAGGGTCACCGTCTTCTGAGCCTTTTCTCCTTGGGCTGCAGTCGGCCGTCTTCTCCTTGTGTGTTACCATGATCTTTCCTCCATCTGTGCCTGCTTCCTAATCTCCTCTTACAAGGACACCAGTCGTGTTGGATTAGAAAAGGAAATGGCAACCCACTCTAGTATCTTGCCTGGGAAATCCCATGGACAGAGGAACCTGGTGGGTTACAGTCCCTGGGCTCGCGAAAGAGTGACTAAACAAGGACAACACGTTGGATTGGGGTCCTCCCTGAGGGCCTCATTTTAACTTCGTCATCTCACTAAAGGTGCTCTCTTCAGTACAGTCCCATTCAGAGTTCCTGGGGATTAGGTCATCATAGTCATCTCACTAAAGATTCTCCAATACAGTCCCATTTGGAGTTCCTGGGGATTAGGGCTTCAGTATAGGAATTTGTAGGAGAAGACAATGGCACCCCACTCCAATACTCTTGCCTGGAAAATCCCATGGATGGAGGAGCCTGGTAGACTGCAGTCCATGAGATCGTGAAGAGTCAGACATGACTGAGCGACTTCACTTTTACTTTTCACTTTCACGCATTGGAGAAGGAAATGGCAACCCACTCCAGTGTTCTTGCCTGGAGAATCCCAGGGACGGCGGAGCCTGGTGGGCTGCCGTCTATGGGGTCGCACAGAGTCGGCCACGACTAAAACGACTTAGCAGTAGCAGCAGCAGTATAGGAATTTCTAGGGGACACTGTTTAGCTCATATCAAAGGTCTTTGCACATCAGTGGGAGTGACATGTTTAACTGGGGAAGATGGTGCACTTTGCTCCCTTTCTCAGGAGCTGCTAACTCCGCCTGAGCTGCAGAAGTGGAAGAGTTACTAGTTTGCCTCCAGGATGGAATCTGGCCTCCCATGAGGACTGGAGCACTTGGCATGTTCTCCTGGTTTCAGCCACTATAAATAATCCCTCCTTCCTGCAGCGTTAATAGGAGGAGACGAGGGTGTGGGGTCCCGGCTGTGCGCTCATCTCATCCATGCTGTTTCAATTTCCTGCCTTCCCCAGCTCTCCTTGCCTCCACTGGGGAGACCTTGGGGGTGGGCAGAGCAGGACTTCAGTTCTGGAAGCCAGCTGCTCCATCTCTGCTGCTCTCTGCCTGCCAAACTCTTGGGCAGCTGTTGAAGTGGGGTCAGCCTGGCATTTCTGTGCTCTTCAGGGGGCTCCCACCATGGGGCCTGAGCGGACTTTGGGGATGGGGGTGGGGGAAATGCTTTTGGTCTAATATACCGTGGTGTGTGGGCTGGTGGGCGAGCTGCAGGGAGACGGTGAGGGCAGTCCCTCCTTTGTCCTGCGTGAGTGACTTGCGTAGACAGTGAGATTGTTACTAGGGGGCGTGTGCCTTCCTTGGGTACCTGTTGATCTGCATTCCCCAGTATCTCCCTGGGTGGCTTTCTCTTTGTCACTGTAAACATACAAGACCTCATTCTTGTTCACAATGAGCTGAGTCTAGCCAAGCATCCATCTTTTCCTTCTGAATTCACTATTTTTTTTTTAAATGGTAACAAAAGACTATCACAGTGCTGTTAGCTGAATAATGACCCCCAAAGATGTCTGCATCCTCATCGCAGGAACTGTGAATGCAGTTTAAAAGGCACTTTCTGGATGTGATTAAGTTAAGGATCTTGGAGTATCCTGGAGTGTCCTGGTGGCCTGGCTTTTAAGAGCTGAGAAGCAAAAGAAAATTGACTGTCAAGTTCTATCTCTGGAGGTGTTCAGTTTATTAAATGAACAGGGAAACTGTGGAAACGATATGTAAGGAGGAGCTTATTGCCTGAATTTTTACAGTGAAGGATACTGTTTGTGCTAAACTCTCCGTGTCACCCCCAGCACACACAGGGCCTCACCTTGTTCACTCACAGCCTCTTCACAGTGGAAGGTCCAAATCTTTACTCTCTTTTTCATCCTTCCTCCTTGCTTACCTGTAGCACTGGCCAGGGTTCAAAGCCTTGGGCAACTCTGCCATCCAGGCCCCTAAGACCCCTCATGTGACCAGGAGGTGGTATTTGGGGGCTATTAATAGTTTGGGATGACCTTGGGGACACCTGCCCGTGCAGTAGGGCGTCATGCTTCCTGGAGTTGCTTGCTGGGCAGCGCAGGGATGATGATGTGGGATCTGGTGAGAAGACAGCCCAGCTTGGACAGTAGCAGGCTCTGGGCATCCTGTCCTTCCTGGACTCTGCCTGCCGGGGGGAGGCTGCACTCGTGAGCTCCTGGGCTGCACGGCTGCAATATGTAATCCCTGCAGACACCGTGCCGTGTGTCTACTGGGAGAAGACTTGGCAAGGGTAGCTGGACTGGCTGATCTTGGGTGGACAGGGAGTGGCACCCTCAAATGTCAGCTTGGAGTAGAACCGTGGCTGGTGAAAGTCAGCCCTGAGACCAAAGGACAAGAATTCGACCTGGGCCTGGTTTCCTGGAGCACATTTCGGGTTGCTGGGCGAGTCTGGTCCCCATCTCTGCTCCTGGGCTCACTGGCCCTTTTTTTCTGCACTTCAGCTGTTAGACCATGGATCATGGTCCTAAAGACTTGGAGTGAGGAACCGAGGCACCTCTGTCATTCCAGCTCCCTGGTGCTAGTTTAACACTCACCTGACCAGTACTGATAATCTGTCTTGGTTGTAGCTGAAATAGCTGAGACAGGGAATGCAGCCACAGCATTGCCTCCTCAGGGAGGTGATGAAACTGAATGAAGCCTCCTTGGGGAGGCAGGTAGGAAGGCAGATTTGATGTAAGCTGGATATTTTTAAGAGCTTCCCCAAATTTAAATCTTTATGTGAAATCTCCTGAATTTTAAATATCAGCAACTAACTGAAAAAAAGAGAAAAGCATCTAGGCCAGGTGGTCAGTGACATCCCACTTGCAGGGGGTCATCTCAGAGGCTGAGGACACGGGGGCCCACAGAGACCCACTCCGTGCCCCAAGGAGGGCTCCTTCGTGAGGCAGCGAGCGCGTAGTAGGGGTGGAGGTGGCCCGCCTCTCTGGCCTGCACATCTCTCTGGCTCCTTGAGAGAAGAGGCTGTGTGTGCGCACCCAGGAGTGGCGGTGGCCTTCCTCATTCTCTTCCTCCCTTTTTTCTCTGCAGAGGTCTGTGGAGCCCTCAACGTTACCGTGTCCCCGGGGCCCGTGGTTGACTACCTGGAGGGCGAAAATGCCACTCTTCTCTGCCACGTCTCCCAGAAGAGGCGAAAGGACAGCTTGCTGGCTGTGCGCTGGTTCTTCGCGAGGCCAGGCTCCCCGGAAGCCCTGATGGTTAAGATGACCAAGCTCCGGGTGGTACAGTACTACGGGAACTTCAGCCGCAGCGCCTACCGGCAGAGGCTGCGTCTCCTTGAGGAGCGGCGTGGAGCGCTCTACACGCTCTCTGTCTTGACCCTCCAGCTAGCAGATCAAGGGCATTATGTCTGCAAAGTCCAGGAAATCAGCAAGCACAGGAATAAGTGGACAGCTTGGTCCAATGGTTCCTCAGGGACAGAAATGAGAGGTAAGAATACATCTTCTCTCTGGGGAGAAGGGAAGGGGGCAAGTCAGAGGGCCTCCCTCCAGCTGGCCAAACAGTGGCCTCCAGGACAGTCCTACTGAGCTAGAATACATCTTCTGGACTCTAAGGGCCAGGCTGTATGAGCCAGGCCATGAGAATGAGGATGGATCTTTATGTGGATGCTGGCGCTGACCTTTGCTATGGACATAAAGTCAGGACAGAAGGTGTCTGGCCCCACACCAGCCAAACTGCCCCTGGGCAAACTTGTTTTGTACCTGAAAGAGGGGACTGGCTGTGTGCTTCATTTGCCTCTAGCTCAGGTCTGTGCTGCCTTGTTTGCTTTGCCTGGGGATGGGAGTGCCGGATGCCTTTGAGAGGAGGCACACTGGGAGTGCCTTGATGTGAACTGCCAGGCCTCAGAGCAGGGCAGCCTGGTGGCTCTGATCCATCGCCCAGAGGAGCTGATCCAAGCCGCAGGGAACAGCTCACTCAGAGATTCACCCAAAAGTGGGCAAGGGACCAGGGGTGGCCCTCCCTTTCTGGAAACAGATAAGAGGCATGGGCCATTTTCTGGAACATCTTAGCTACCAAATGCTATATTTAAGGGTTATCCCTTTTTTTTTTGGTGGAGTTCCCACGTGTGGCTTGTAGGATACTAGTTTCCTGACCAAGGATTGAACCTGGACCCAGGCAATGAAAGCATCGAGTCCTTACCACTGGATCACCAGGGAGTTTCCCAATGGTTATCATTTTTTACCACTGATGTTCCATTCAAGAAGCCACCTATGGCAATTTTAATAAGACTTGTTATTGTGTGCTAAAATTACATCTTTGATTGCTTTGCACATGAATTTGGCCTCGTAGAAAATCAAGAGGACCACAAAATAAACCTGATGATAAATCTAATTTTATTTTATACATGTCATTTAAATTAAAAGCAATAGTGATGCTGTTAAAGGGCTAGAACTCAGTTGTAAACAGGCATTTTTAATATCCTGTATGTTATCCAGTGGCCTCCCTGATGACTCAGTGGTGAAGAATCTGCCTGCCAGGCAGGAGACACAGGAGACGCAGGTTCGATCCCTGGGTCAGACGACCCCCTGAAGGAGGAAATGGCAACCCACCCCAGTATTCTTGCCTGAAAAAGTGGAGCCTGGTGGGCTACAGTCCATGGGTCGCAAGAGTCAGAACACGACTGAGCCACTGAGCACATATATATCAAAGTGAATAATTCACATGGATAGTCCAGCTTCATTTGTCTTTGGAGTTTGCTTATCTTCATGTTCTTAAGCACAGAATGATGTATTATCTGAAATGTTGCGCACTTTTTCTCTTTAAGCATATTAATTCAAGACAACAAATGACTATTAATATAAATATGTATTTTGGCACAGAAAATAGAAAAATCAGATGACCACAGGCTGAGGAGAGAATCCACTCTGGATATCTCTTGGCTCTGAAACATATGATCCTGCGTATACCCTTTTAATTTTTATGTCCCGATGTATTCTGGAGCCCTGTGGTAAATCTCTGGGCAGTAACGACTCTCTGCCAATTACAAGAGATAAAAAGTTTCCTTGCACTCAAGTGGGTCCTGTCGGCATGCCCATTATTTCAGGTGTGTCCCCGTCAGTGAGTGAAGTTGGGTTCACTCTAGAACATTTATTGGGTTACATGTTACCACAACCTGAGGTGGTTTGCACAACTACACTGAAACTAATCTCTTTCCCCCACTTCTTGGTACTTTGATCTGCTCTTGTGAGTGTGAGAGGAAGGGGTGGAGTTACAAGGGGGTGTCCAGGGAATTGTGTATAAACTGCAACTGGTCACTTTCCTGCCGTGTCCCTAAGATGGTGTCTCCTGACACAGTCCAGCTCCTTAGCATGTGCTTGCAGGGTACTTTCCCAGTGTCATGCAAAACGAGAAATTGAACAAAAATTTAAAAACAGACCAAATACCCAATCTGCCCCAACAATGGCTATTTTATTTGCTTTATTTTGTCCGTGTGTTTTTTTGAGTTTCTCCAAAATTGGAATAAGTCCTTGAGCATGTGTGTTGAGGGGACTAAAAAAATAAGTAACAAATTATTGGGAAAAAAA